>JAMPIV010005433.1:0-116015 GCA_024509875.1 Oreohelix idahoensis
TCAATACTTAGACGTACGTCTAAGTATGACAAATGAATTTCCCTGACTCGATGGATGATAACAGAATATTGGCCTCTCATAACTTTAGAACCCCTGATCATCTGTTGTAACTTTTACCGGCATGCAGCATTTCCACGAGAACCTTACACGCTGGATCATTAATATGTAGCCTGCTATCTTATGCGAACGTTTGAGATCGCATGGCCTTTGATGGGAGATTAAATCCCGCCCACAACCATTTCTGAGAACGATTTATAGCAATCTTTTCCTTAACGCCGGCCCAAAAGAGGACGGGCCACAGACTCACTCCTGTTTCTAGAGCAATAAACAGCAGATCATTTTCTTACCTGGCTGTCACCCCGCCTGGTGGGAGTTGCCAAAGCTCTCAGAACAGCGGCACCATCAAAGACAGACAGATCTCCGAATTCAATCGCAGCGGTACACGATCTAAAGAATCAGGGAACTTCGCAGCTCACAGAGTTAGCTTCTCGGAAAATTTTCACACCCTCATGCGAGCAAGGCGGAGACGGAAGGAAATCGGTAGACCGGGGAAAACGTAGGAATCGCAGCGATTAACACAACGGCGAGGTATCTCGAATTTTGCTCAAGTTCAAGAAAGGTGCGAAAATTTAACACGCCCCATTCAAGTTACATTCGAGAAGTATAAATAGAGAACTCCGAAAAACTGCATTTTATCGTTCGCTCTGACAGAATCCTAGTTGCACTAGCATAGTCGGATTCCTGCTGGATTTCATCTACCTTCGTGACTATTGGAGTGTATTCTTTCTGTGCAGACGGTAATTTATACATTAGCTTCGAGTGATCAGTGGTCGAGTTATTTCAATTGATTTCAATGGATTGTGGTGTAAATTTAACCTTATTAAATAAACCCATTTTCAAAGTTCTAGTGCAAACTAATGTTACAGCTAAAAGTATTTCCTAATACAATTGACGCGTAAATTTATTTTGCAGACGTTAAAGAGAATTATAACTTTAATACAGTTTAGTTCTGTATAGATAGATGTGCTTTTAATTATTTTTAACTCACGGGAAGTTTTCCTGATTTGTTAATTGACGACGCTAATAAGTAAATAGGCTAACTGTAATTTATCGCGTCAGATTATAATATGATTTGTAATGCATTTCTTGTTTTGATTATCTTTCATTCAGAACGATCATTCAACCTGCATCCCAGCAATTATTAATTATATACAGAGTTCTGCCAAACTCAATTTGATAACTCCAGTAACATATGAACTTTTTAAAGCTAAACTTGTGGCGACCTGTAATGGGCCCCGCTCCTCTGAACGTAACTGAGAATAAAGCCATTCAAGAAACACTTTAAAAATACTAGTTCATATAGAGTCCTTAAAGAAAACTGGAAGCAGAACATATTTTATTCCCTGCCCCTATTTGTGAAAAAAAAACCCCCATCTCCCTGAACACTGTCTGTCCCGTATATTCAGTGGATTTTAACCCCCCCCCCCCCCCCCCCCCCCCGAAGAAGAACTTACCTCAGTGTTTTTCTTAACTTGTGACATTACGGAAAAAGGAAGTTATCTCCACCAGCTGTGCCAATTTTAGGAACCACACCATACCTCACGCCTAGCCAAGTGCCTGTGCCTTTCTTTAGGAACTTTATCTAATAAACAAACAGTACCGTTAAACTTCAACGTCCAGCGATTTCGGGACACTTTGTTAACTTCAACAACCCGCAAAATCTGGGGCTGTACACGGAAGAAAATACTTTTACCTAAGCCAAGGTTTAGTGCTGTTTTTTGATGTATTTCCTATGAAGTGCCAGAATTCACCTTTCGGTAAGTCTGCGTGTGTGTTTGTGGGGATGGCCAGCCCTAGTGTGTTTTTTTGAATGAAAGGAGATTTATCTTTTCTTTACCCTTTTAATTAGTTCGACCTTGTACTAAGGTGCATTATATTCCTTGTACGGGATCTCTCCTAGCGGGATTGGGTAACTGTGTTCATTCCCCCTCCCGTAAAATTTGTTGATTTAAAGGGAGACAATTGAGAACCCTAGCTTTCCTCTACACCCCCCCCCCCCTTTAATGTAACCCCTTGCCTCAGAGTAATAAATTTACCAGTGGGTTAAATTGCCTATCTCTGATCACCCCCCCCCCCCTTTCTTGTCTTTGGGACCGGGTTTTGTCTGTTAGTAAATATAAACGGGAAACGGTGGATGGGATATTTCTCCTCAAAACCCCCTCTTCCCTTATCATATTTGTATTCTGTAACCTTTGATTTTTGACTGTAAATGTACAATTATGTGTGAGTCCTTTATGATAATAAAGGTATTAATATTTATTTGTGTTGGTTGTCGGTTGGCCTAAAACTCCAAACATTTCCATCTGTGTAGGTTGTATTCATGTACGTTGAGCGACAGAATCACCAAATCGGTGAGCGCGCCTGAGCGACTGGAACTGACAAACAATTGTTTGTGCAGAAGAGAGATAGGAGTAGTCTGTGAGAAAACAGATATTGTCGTAATAAGAGACTGTCCTTGCTCCTTCCCAGCGCTTGTGAATCTACTACCTCATTCTCCTAAATCCTTATTCTCACAGAGCCTTCAATATCACTTTACACTCTAAAGGGACCAATATTCATCAGCACCCTCTCAGATAAAAATTACGACAATATATGGTTAGCTCGTTCGAGATTCTGAACTTAGTTAAAATAGAGTGTGGTTGATTGTCTTTGTGAAGTAGGGTATAATCTTTAAAAGTATTACTTCCCCTAGACCAAGCCGTTCAGTATTTTGGGCCAACCACACAATAATTAAGACAGGTTTGTTTTTCCACAGGAACAGGCAGTTAGTGATAATAAAAGATTGTCACATTTGTATTCTCTGGCAGAGGGAATTGAAAATTTTTGGTTATATAATTGCTGGGACTGCGTGATTGTTTTACAATCACTAAAGGTTATGAAGCGTTTGAGTTGAGCTAAGCTAAAGACGGATTGTTCTGATTTTTTAAAAATTAAGTTAACTACGTCTCATCTCAAAAATTGTCTTCAGGGACGGAGTTTGTTGTTAGAGAATTAACATTTTCTGGGAAATTTTTTTTTTTCCTTTTAAATTGTTTAATATAAATTTTTCTCTACTGTTAGTAAGAGTAGATTCTTTTCTAGTGTAACTTACCATTTAATTGGCATAGTTGCTTGCGTTACGAGTCTTAAGTGACAATAATAGCGGCGATAAGTTAACACACGAGGTCATTCAGTAAATTTTTATTTTACTTTGTTTTTCTCGTAGCGGCTTTGAGTTTTTCCCCTTCTTGTTCCATCTTACTATTCTCTAGTCTTAGAAGCATCCAGTTCTTTGACAATGGCTGAGAGAATTAGGATAAGATCCATTTTGAGACAGGAAGCGAAAGACTCAGGATTAGACACAGAAGCCGCGAATCTGTTTATCAACCAGGAACTGCAAAGGTATGACGCGGAGGAAGAGAGGGCAGAAGCTAGGAAGAAAGAAGCGGACGATCGTCAATTGGAGCAGAAGAAAATTGAGGCAGAGATGGACGCCCGCAGGGAAAGAGAGAGAGACAAGGAAAGACAGCATGAATTAGCGCTCAAGGCTTTAGAGAGTCGGAGTGCCTCTACTTCAAATAATGGAGAGCCGTCTTCGCCCCAGTCTCAAACAATGGATCTCTCCAGCACTCAGTCTGCCCAATTAACTGCGATGTCTTTTGCTTTAGAGTCTTTTCCTAGCCCTAACGAAAAAATTGACAGCTACCTAGAAAAATTCGAAAGGCTCGCAAATCTGTATGGGTTAGAGAGTTCCCGCTGGGCACTTAAACTCTCAACGTCACTAAAAGCGAATGCTTATGACGTATACACAAAGCTGGGACCGAACCAAACTGATTACGCCATGCTTAAGAAGGCCTTGCTCGAGCGGTTTGAGATGACCGCCCGAAAGTTTCTGCAGATGCTCAGGAACTGCCGAAAAGAGAGCCCGGAAACATTTCCCTAGTTCTCTTCACGTCTCACGGGCTATTTGACAAAGTGCATTGAATTATCTGACCTACCTCTTACATATGAGGGACTACTTGAACTTGTTCTTGTGGAACAGATAAAGGCAACTTTGTCAAACGAAACCCGTAGATTTTTGGCTGAACAGGGCGCAGTCAGGCTTGAGGACATACTCAATAAGGCCGAACGCTATACCAATGCAATGGCCGAACTTCCCAGCACTAAACGTAAACCCACAGATGAGCCATCTCGTAAACAAAATCTAGAGCAGTCATCCTATTCCTCTAATTCCTCTCAGAATTATAACCAACGAGAAAATAATACCCAGAGACCTCCCCAGGAAAAATCGAAATTCTACAAAACCCGATACCCCCCCAACAACAATTCTGATCAACCCACCAAGCCTACGTGGCAGCGCGGCCACCAAGGTCAAGGAAAAGGGAAGACCCCTACACCAGGAACGTCTGATCAGGGCAAACAAACCGGTTCAAACCGCGTTGGATGTTTGCATACAGCCTCGAAAGGTAGAGTCAATGTCAGTGATTCTCAACCTGAGGGGGACCGACCCTCAACTCGAGGAACTGTAATTTTGAATGGTACCTCAACCACTTGTCTCTTTGACACTGGATTAAGTTTTAGTTGTATTGTTGCTAGACACCTAGTCAAACCAGGTCAGGAGACAGAGGAAACCGTCAAACTTAGTGGAATATTTAAGAGTGATGCACCCAGGACGCTTCCTATCGCACTGGTAGAAATACACTCTGACTTTGTCAGAGGAGTTATAAAAGCGGCCATTATGGATGATCCTATCTACCCAGTTATCCTGGGATGTAGATATGTGTTTATTGGGAGACCAAAGGAGCCGATTGTGGCAGCGGTAACCACAAGAGGGCAAGCCAAGAAGGAGAGGGAGCCTGCGCCAAATTTGTTGCCGAACGAACTGAAGGAGGCGCAACAAAAGGACCCTACTCTGGAGCTCTGCTTTAAAAAACTGCCCATGGCTAAGGACCCCAGACACAACGGAGACATCTTTTCTAAGGATGGCGTATTGTATCGTAGAACGGGCAACCCGGACACGGGGAATAACCAGCTCCTAGTTCCGACGCAGTACCGAAGCCAGATCTTAGAGATGGGGCACTCTCTTCCCTTTAGCGGACATATGGGACAAAACGCCACTATTCAGCGAATAAAAACCCACTATTGGTGGCCAGGAATGAACTCTGACATTGTCAGGTATGTGAAATCCTGCGCCCAGTGCCAACGGGTAGCACCCAAGCACTTGACACCCCCAGTACCTATGGGGCAAATGCCAATAGTAGGGACTCCATTTGAACGGGTTGCTGTCGACATTATTGGTCCTCTGGAAAAGACCAAAAGAAGGAACAGGTTCATCCTGACCTTAGTTGACACTTGCACAATGTGGGCCGAAGCTGTACCGCTAACATGCACTAATTCCAAGCATGTCGCAGAAGCGCTCGTGCAAATTTTTACACGGTTTGGATTCGCTCAACAAGTTTTGACGGACAATGGATCCCAATTCCGTAGCCTGTTAATGGAGGAGATCTTTAAGATCTTGAGGGCCAAACATATCCACACAAGTCCCTACCATCCGGCCGGAAATGGGCTCGTGGAACGTTTTAATGGCAGCCTCACCACCATGTTACGTAAGCTGGGTCAGGAGAAACCGGAAGACTGGGACCTATATATATCGGCTGCCTTATTCGCCTACCGAGAGGTTCCCCAAGCGTCTACGGGATTCCCGCCTGCTACACTTTTATTTGGCAGACCTATAAAGGGGCCATTAGAAGCCTTACTTCGGTCCCTGACAGACCAAAAGGCTGACGAGACAGTCGTCTCTGCAAGCAAGTATGTATCTGAGCTCAAGGAAAGGCTAAAGCTAGGATGGGATCTAGCTACAACCAACCTTACGAAAGCCCGCGCTAAACACGCTAAAAGATACAACAAAGCTGCAAAAGAGAGAGAGCTACAACCAGGGGAGAAAGTTTTGTTGCTACTCCCAACCGGAAGCAATAAACTTCGCATCGGATGGCAAGGGCCGTTTACCGTCCTTAAAAAGATCTCACGTACCAATTACAAGATCTCCATCAAAGGAAAGGAGAAGGTCTTCCACATAAATCTGCTAAAGAAATATTTGGAAAGACCGGTGCCATCCTCCGAGCATCTCCTGGCTGTCGCCATAGCAACGGAAGACGAGGAAGATGATGATGGTTGCATGGAGTATCCACTGCAACCCACAGAATCCTTTAAAGATGTCAAGTTCGGCGACAATCTCTCACCAGAACAACAAACAGAAACCAGGGCTCTACTAAAACAGTACAGTGCAGTCTTAACGGATGTACCTGGTCGAACAAATCTCATTGAATTTGATATGAAATTAACAAACGAGACCCCTGTTCAAACCAGAGTTTACCCCATCCCGTACGCTAAAGCTGATGCACTTCGCGGAGAAATAGACAAGCTGCGTCAGGCAGGAATTATCAGTGAGTCTACATCTCCTTACAGCTCGAGTGTAGTGCTGTTGCAGAAGCCCAATAAGGAAGTTCGGCTGTGCATTGATTACAGGTTGCTAAACGCTGTAACGGAATTCCAGCCCGAACCTCTCCAAACTGTTTCTGAGTTGTTCACCAAGCTCAGCAAAGCAAAGATCTTCTCCAAGATTGACCTCAGTAAAGGTTATTATCAAATACCAGTCAAGGAGGAAATTAAACCTTTGTTAGCTTTCAGCACTAGCGAAGGACATTACACATTTAATGTGATGCCGTTCGGTTTGCATAACGCACCAGGAGTGTTCACCAGGATGATGAGGAAGCTTCTAGAGCCTTTGCAAAGTCCCCATATCCATAATTTCATGGATGACATATTAATTGCATCGGAAACCTATGAAGAACATATTGCTACGGTTGCTATGCTCCTCAGGAGACTACAGGAAACGGGTCTCACAGCCAGACCTAGCAAATGTCTCATCGGGTTTGAACAGTTAGACTTCCTGGGGCATACTATTTCTCACGGATGCAGTTGGCCTATTAAGAAGAACGTGGAGAAAATTGTGGCAGCAAAAAGACCCCGAACGAAGAAAGACGTACGTTCCTTCATATCGCTATGTGCATACTATCAGAAATACATCCAGAACTTCAACGGACTGACAGCACCTCTGACTGACCTCACAAAGAAAGGTTGTCCTGATAAGGTCATATGGGATCAAAAGTGCGAACACGCGTATAGCACTTTGAAAGGACAGTTGTCGGCATACCCCATCCTAAGGTTACCTGACCTTAAGAAACCTTTCATACTGAGAGTTGATGCGTCAGGTCAGGGCATCGGGTCAACATTGCTGCAAGCCGATGACAGTGACCTGAACATGCTATTTCCAGTTGCCTATGGCAGTCGGAAACTGAATAAAGCGGAACGCAACTACAGTGTCGTTGAAAGAGAATGTCTCGCTCTGATTCATGGCATCAGACGCCATCATGAGTTTCTGTATGGTACTTCTTTCACGGTGCAAACAGACCATGCTCCACTAGCTTTCCTGGGTGCCAAGAAGGAATTCAACGCAAGGATAATGCGTTGGGCCTTGCTATTGAGTGTTTATTCCTTCAAAGTGGAATATATTCCAGGAAAACAGAATGTCGGAGCTGACTTCTTGAGTAGAAACTGGACCACGGAGGAAGAGGAGAAAATCGACGATGCCAATCATCCTAAAACTACCGATCAGGGCAGCTTCATTGTCATAAATGAAACATGAAAACGAGTTTCCATGTCTCAAAAGTGGGGACGATTGTGACGTACGTCTAAGTATGACAAATGAATTTCCCTGACTCGATGGATGATAACAGAATATTGGCCTCTCATAACTTTAGAACCCCTGATCATCTGTTGTAACTTTTACCGGCATGCAGCATTTCCACGAGAACCTTACACGCTGGATCATTAATATGTAGCCTGCTATCTTATGCGAACGTTTGAGATCGCATGGCCTTTGATGGGAGATTAAATCCCGCCCACAACCATTTCTGAGAACGATTTATAGCAATCTTTTCCTTAACGCCGGCCCAAAAGAGGACGGGCCACAGACTCACTCCTGTTTCTAGAGCAATAAACAGCAGATCATTTTCTTACCTGGCTGTCACCCCGCCTGGTGGGAGTTGCCAAAGCTCTCAGAACAGTGGCACCATCAAAGACAGACAGATCTCAGAATTCAATCGCGGCGGTACACGATCTAAAGAAACAGGGAACTCGCAGCTCACAGAGTAGCTTCTCGGAAACTTTTCACACCCTCATGCAAGCAAGCCTGAGACGGAAGGAAATCGGTAGACCGGGGAAAACGTAGGAATCGCAGCGATTAACACAACGGCGAGGTATCTCGAATTTTGCTCAAGTTCAAGAAAGGTGCGAAAATTTAACACGCCCCATTCAAGTTACATTCGAGAAGTATAAATAGAGAACTCCGAAAAACTGCATTTTATCGTTCGCTCTGACAGAATCCTAGTTGCACTAGCATAGTCGGATTCCTGCTGGATTTCATCTACCTTCGTGACTATTGGAGTGTATTCTTTCTGTGCAGACGGTAATTTATACATTAGCTTCGAGTGATCAGTGGTCGAGTTATTTCAATTGATTTCAATGGATTGTGGTGTAAATTTAACCTTATTAAATAAACCCATTTTCAAAGTTCTAGTGCAAACTAATGTTACAGCTAAAAGTATTTCCTAATACAATTGACGCGTAAATTTATTTTGCAGACGTTAAAGAGAATTATAACTTTAATACAGTTTAGTTCTGTATAGATAGATGTGCTTTTAATTATTTTTAACTCACGGGAAGTTTTCCTGATTTGTTAATTGACGACGCTAATAAGTAAATAGGCTAACTGTAATTTATCGCGTCAGATTATAATATGATTTGTAATGCATTTCTTGTTTTGATTATCTTTCATTCAGAACGATCATTCAACCTGCATCCCAGCAATTATTAATTATATACAGAGTTCTGCCAAACTCAATTTGATAACTCCAGTAACATATGAACTTTTTAAAGCTAAACTTGTGGCGACCTGTAATGGGCCCCGCTCCTCTGAACGTAACTGAGAATAAAGCCATTCAAGAAACACTTTAAAAATACTAGTTCATATAGAGTCCTTAAAGAAAACTGGAAGCAGAACATATTTTATTCACTGCCCCTATTTGTGAAGAAAAAACATCGATCTACCTGAACACTGTCTGTCACGTATATTCAGTGGATTTTAACCCCCCCCCCCCCCCCCCCCCCCCCGAAGAAGAACTTACCTCAGTGTTTTCTTAACTTGTGACATTACGGAAAAAGGAAGTTATCTCCACCAGCTGTGCCAATTTTAGGAACCACACCATACCTCACGCCTAGCCAAGTGCCTGTGCCTTTCTTTAGGAACTTTATCTAATAAACAAACAGTACCGTTAAACTTCAACGTCCAGCGATTTCGGGACACTTTGTTAACTTCAACAACCCGCAAAATCTGGGGCTGTACACGGAAGAAAAATACTTTTACCTAAGCCAAGGTTTAGTGCTGTTTTTTGATGTATTTCCTATGAAGTGCCAGAATTCACCTTTCGGTAAGTCTGCGTGTGTGTTTGTGGGGATGGCCAGCCCTAGTGTGTTTTTTTGAATGAAAGGAGATTTATCTTTTCGTTACCCTTTTAATTAGTTCGACCTTGTACTAAGGTGCATTATATTCCTTGTACGGGATCTCTCCTAGCGGGATTGGGTAATTGCGTTCATTCCCCCTCCCGTAAAATTTGTTGATTTAAAGGGAGACAATTGAGAACCCTAGCTTTTCCTCTATACCCCCCTTCCCTTTACCGTAACCCCTTGCCTCAGAGTAATAAATTTATCAGTGGGTTAAATTGCCTATCTCTGATCCCCCCCCCCCCCCCCCTTTCTTGTCTTTGGGACCGGGTTTTGTCTGTTAGTAAATATAAACGGGAAACGGTGGATGGGATATTTCTCCTCAAAACCCCCTCTTCCCTTATCATATTTGTATTCTGTAACCTTTGATTTTTGACTGTAAATGTACAATTATGTGTGAGTCCTTTATGATAATAAAGGTATTAATATTTATTTGTGTTGGTTGTCGGTTGGCCTAAAACTCCAAACATTTCCATCTGTGTAGGTTGTATTCATGTACGTTGAGCGACAGAATCACCAAATCGGTGAGCGCGCCTGAGCGACTGGAACTGACAAACAATTGTTTTTTCAGAAGAGAGATAGGAATAGTCTGTGAGAAAACAGATATTGTCGTAATAAGAGACTGTCCTTGCTCCTTCCCAGCGCTTGTGAATCTACTACCTCATTCTCCTAAATCCTTATTCTCACAGAGCCTTCAATATCACTTTACACTCTAAAGGGACCAATATTCATCAGCACCCTCTCAGATAAAAATTACGACAAATACCTATGTCAGAACAGTGCACGAGTTTAACTCTGACTCCATAATTATTTTCCACCCTGTGCCGTAATTATTTTTGAAGAATTATAAACGGTGAAGTGTACCATCTTTTAGTGTAAATTCTATGTTAATCTTTTCTGTGAACATGTACTTATTATATACCAAACTGTAGGGAAATAGATAGAGAATTGTAATATATAGTGCCTTTGGTAGTTTTAACACAAGTACGTTCGGTATACTGTCGTAAAATGTTACATCTGTATGACTCAACGCTCAAATTTCCCGCTTAAAACGAACTAATATATTTCAAAATCTATAAATAACTATATTTGAAATTTGTCTGAGGGGCAAAGTCCATTTACCGCTAAAAATTTAACTAGAGAATTTGAATTTTTCTACTACCACCCGTTTAAAGTTACTACCCCCAGAAAACACACTACCCCTCCCAATATTTATTAACGGACGTAGCCAAAATTAACAACCAATCAAATTGTTACCTCGTTTTTGGTAGAGACAAGAAATCTTGGTTGTAGTGGCAAAAATGCCGATTCTGTGTTTTTGACCAAACTTAAATAATTTATTTCTCAATAACTAAAGGGAGTTAGAAAGAAAGGGATATCTTGAATTATAGCGCTGATATTGATTAATATATTAACCTAAAGATTCCCACTTAATAAAGTTATCTTGACTTAGAAAAAGTTATTTTAGTAATATTTGAGATCAGGGTATAACTACCATTAATTACAAAAAAATTACCCAGATGAAACTGTTAAGGAATAAACAAAGGAAAATTAGATAGAACGATAGAGGTCAGTTGACCGTGTAATTATCACTTTTAATATTACAAATCGGTCCGTAAATAACTGAGATATAAAATACACAAAGATAATCAGACGAACGAACACACTTACGATTGCTCAAAGTTTATAATCCAAAAATAGTTAAAATTTGGACTCGCTTTTTGATTGGTTAGAGGGTAGGGTAATAAAAATTAACACCTCCTTGTAAGATCAGGCCATTTGAATTTGAAAGCCATCGCAAGTTGAGATCAGCGTCAGCGGGAAAGCCTTGTGACCAAGCTTTCGCCGTCTGGACAAGAAAAGCAGTCAACAAAACCTATTTACTGCTAGTCAACTTTGTGCATGTGTATTATTCTTTACTTGAGGTAAGATGGATGCTTTTATTTGTATATTTCCTTAGCAAGTATCAGGCTCTATGTGTATGCCGATACATTTTATTTCGATACTGCTAATTGGGAGATGGTTCAGGTTACGACGACCCAGGTAGGATTGCAGTCTTTTTCGGAGTGAAATGTGTAAACACTGTTTTGCTAGTGGCCTTACAAATTTGGTGCCATAGTGCCGTGGTAATAAAATTGATATTGCCATTGGGAAGTGCAAATAAATGTGTTTGTAAGTTTGCCATAAAATTTTGCGACTGTAAGTCAAGGGGAAAATAAATTGGTAGTGGTTTCTGGAGTGACACAATGTTCAAATAACTTGTGACACTATACATAGAATGTTTGAAAGAAGTTATTAACAGGTCACACGATATATTTGTACACCCCTACTGATTATGTGGAAGACAAGCAATGCTAAAGGAATAGTGGCTTTAATGCCATATGAAAAAAAATGAATGAAAACACAGGACTGAGTGTAGTCAAAGAAATATAGGGTTTGGTGCATATGGTCAGCACACATGGCTGACCCCAGGTAAGATTACCATTGATTAGTTGTGGAATTGTTATAGACAGGCTATAAAGGGGAGGAAACTTTCCTTCTCATTTCAGGGTTGTATTACCAGTAAAAAAAAGTGCTACAGACAACCTGAAGAAGACAGAAATTGTGGGCAGTGAAGGCTCACAATATACTTTGAGCTACAGGCCATATCTTCATCCAGAAAGCAGCACCATCTGAGTGACCATATACATAGTTTGGAGCCCATAGCATCAGACAGGCTTAATAGCTAAGTCCCTCACTACGGGCACATGACAGTTCCTCTCAATTTAAACCACCACAACAAAAAGAATTTCCTAGGGAATGATGAAAACAAACCCTCAAATAACTGACTATTGTAATATCAAACATTAAAAATCAGACAGCGGGGTACTCATTCTAGTGACAATTTTATTTTGTTACACTTCATGGACAGAGTTCCATCTTATTTATTTAAAAACTGTAAATAAACATTTTATGATTTTAACAAGTCCTGTTCCAAAAGACTGAGGTTCGGGACAATAAATTGTAAATTTATTCCCATATATATATACCAAAACGTTCCCACCAGTCTTACTTACTTACATTTTGTTGAATTACAGTTCTGTTTATATGTATTCATTCCTCACATAAAATACATACATACCCTAGACACTTGCCATATACATAACACTACAGAGATAATGTACACTGGGTGAGATCAGAAGAGGTAGCGGATAGGGACCCCTGAGAAATACATCATCATCTTTCTGATTCAGGGTACTTACATAGCTTGACCTCACCTTGTTAACCTTTAAATTTACTACCATCAAAACCTCTTATCACATATACTTAAAACATTTTGCATGTAAAATTGAAAAATACTAAAAAGTTAACTGTAGAATACGAGCTTACCAAAGACAAATTACTGCTGTAGACAATAAAACTTTCTTTTTAGTCTTCAAACATCAAGGTAATCCATTTACGAAGTATAAAGACATTTATTATGGCCACAGTTAGTACATTTAGTGTTATTCACGCCAGTTTTTACTGTGGTCCCTTATAAGAATAAAATAAACTATGCAATATTGCATAACGCAATTTTTAAACAAATAAAGAAGAACAACATCATATAAAAACTTTTTGCATTTGTTTAATGTTTTAATAGTATCCCTAGCTTCATCTTCTACCTAGGACTGGTGATTAGATGGTACGGTAGGTCTAGTTTTGTTGCTTTTTGATCGGCCAGAATATGACTACGCCCACTCATCAACTAAATCTAATGTGTCTAGCTTTTCTGCACCGATTCCGTTTTTTGACAACAAACTGTGACTACCAAACAATCATCATCAATGTCAGCAATGTTTCTAAGTAGTTTGACACAAATTTTCGCTTAGGATGTAAATATAAAGCGTGACATATTTCTGTAGCAATAGAAACGAAATATGCAAACACGCGAATCATCACACAAATTGTGATAATAACAAAAAAAAAAAACACACACGTGCTGCTGAACTACACTCAAATTAGTTGTTTAAATAGTAGCGGAAGTCATTCTACGAGTTTTAAAATATGAACTGCATTAAACGGGCAATTTTTGGGGTTTATTCCTGTACTAAAAACAACGCTCTGAGTGCTACGGTGGCACGGCAGATACAATTTTGCAACGCTCTGAGAGTTAATGAACTTTATGGTGAGAATTACAACTTTCTTACCAAAAAAAAAAATATTGTAATGTCATAACTTTAAGCAAAGTTATAACCAGCCATCATCATCATCACGTTCCTTTGTGATCCTTATGGAGCATGGAGCCACAACCATAACTGGTTCCCTTGTAGAAAGCCTGCACCTAGTATTGACTTATTCTTGCAGCGATGGTTTCTGTGACAATTTGTTTGACACGATGAGGTTGCCAGCCTCGTGCACAACCTCATACAGTAGCCTTATACGACACGCCTGGGTGGGCAGTATTCCTATTCTGTCTTTGTCTATTCAGAGACCCCTGGGAACCACATATATGTCTCCGACGGAGCCTCCGTTTAAGATGGCCAGATGTAATAACAAATATACAGCTAAGGACAACATGCGGGCCACAGTCAATACAAATGGAAATTAAGGTAAGAAGATGGGGATGGATAGGACATACATTCAAGAAAAATCAAGCGCAGATGCCCTTGACTGGAACCCACAGGGGAAAAGAAGATTGGGGAGGATAAGGAGAACTTCGAGAAGAACAGTGGAAGAGGAGGTAAAGGAAATTGGAATGACTTGGGCACAGCTGAAAAGGACAGCCCAGAATAGAAATCGATGGACGGCAACTGTTTCAGCCCTATGTTCCACGGGGATCGAAAAGAAATGATGATGATGGGAACTACACGATGTTCTAACATATTGTATTTATTTGCCACGTTATAAATTGTGTTTAAAATATAAACAATGTTAGAACCGTAAACCACATGACCACAAGGGATTACGATGGAGAGGACACACATTGATAAAATCTGTTGATAGCATTACAAGGCAGTCCTTGTTCTGGAATCCACAGGGAAAGAGAGGCAGAGGTAGACCATTAAAAAAAAACACACGGAGAAGAGACCTGGAGACAGAAGTGAAACTGATAAGGGAAAACTTGGAAAGAACTTGAGCTGAGGGGATGTGACAGGAGGACTTGGCATACGTTTGTTGAAAGCCTATGCTCCTTGGGGCGCTAAAGGTTACTGATTGATTGAGAAGGGGTTTACGCAGCACAATAAGCAGTACGGGTTTTTAAATTTTTTTTTTTCTTTAAGGCGTACATTTACTTACAACTCCGCTACAAAGGAATTTCTTTTAATCAAAGGATGTCCACAGCTTTAATAGGACAATCAAAGGATGTCCACAGCTTTAATAGGAATCAAAGGATGTACACAGCTTTAATATGACAATCAAAGGATGTCCACAGCTTTAATATGACAATCAAAGGATGGCCACAGCTTTAATAGGAATCAAAGGATGTACAAAGCTTTAATAGGACAATCAAAGGATGTCCACGGCTTTAATGTGACAATCAAAGGATGTTCACAGCTTTAATAGGACAATCAAAGGATGTCCACGGCTTTAATGTGACAATCAAAGGGATGTACACAGCTTTAATAGGACAATCAAAGGATGTCCACGGCTTTAATGTGACAATCAAAGGATGTTCACAGCTTTAATAGGACAATCAAAGGATGTCCACGGCTTTAATGTGACAATCAAAGGATGTTCACAGCTTTAATAGGACAATCAAAGGATGTCCACAGCTTTAATGTGACAATCAAACGGGGCCCACAGCACATAAACGGTTAAAAAAAACCTTCTGTAGAGATAACCAGGTGTATACAAAAGTACCGCCAATTTTCATGACCTTTATCTTTAAACAGATAAGGAGCTAACTCAAACTGGCAAAAACGAACTTTGATTTTTATATTAGGGCAATAACAGCCTTTCTTGCAATACAGTTGACATTTAAAAATCCGGCCATCGATAATCCAGTTCCTTCAGATTTCCGGCATGGATTTCGGAGCGCATTTTTTAATTTACCGCGTTGGCGCGCCACTGTTTTCTGGAGCCGTGTATGTTTTGATGCAGCTGTTGGGTCTTGCTTGCACGTGTTAACAGGCATTCCTGCTCATTCCTTCTCATTTTATCATTTATTTGATGCTGTATAGCCCCATTATGGATTAAGCAAATAAAAGAAGTGGTGTAAAACGTAAACATCGTGCGTTTTCGATCGCAGATCATTTAGTTTTTAATTTTCTTTCTTTAAAGGACTGTACAGGTAGTCATTTTCTGTTAAATATATACAGCATATATAACCAGGAAAAATCCGGCATTTTCAACAATCCGGCACTCCTCAGGTCCGGAGGTTGCCGGATTTTTGAATGTCAACTGTACATACAAAAACACATTTTAAAGTCAGTATCGTGTACCTGGATACAACCGGCACAATCCGTATTCATACAGGTGTAATGTATAAAAGTGCACAACTGGAAAAAAAAGTCAGTTTGACAAATGAATAAAACACCAGAAACACTTCGTCAATCAGTTAAAAACAGAAGACAAAGATAAGAAATATCCACGGGTTATGACAAAATAACCACGGAAATAGCACGCATATGGAACAAATATTAATTAATAAAATAACGATGCTAAATAAGAAAGAAATAAGAAACCAAAGAAACTTGCTACATATACACACAGAGACATTAAAATGAATAAACAGAAAGTATGGCCTGGTGTAAAAGTTATACATGTCAGTCAACATCTGTAAAAACATAACAACTTTCTTACAATATGACAGTAACAAAAACAAGCAAAACACGAATTTCAGTCAGTGTCCATAACAATGGTGGACACAAAAACAATGTGAGCGACAACGTCCAAAATGAACACTGATCAACCTGCACAAAGAAGGTCCAAGAACGAATGTACTCGGCAGCAAAGTAATTAATGCTGGGGACCATAAATACATGAAGCCAGCGAAGAGTCCGTTTTACCAAATCAAGATTTAACAATGCTCCAGTGTGAACATTAAATAAAGTACGCCTTTAAACCAGGATCAGGATATTTAAGGGCAATATCCCACATGTAAAGAATGCTTGAATTGATCATCTGCAGGACTATAACAAAACTCTTTCAGATTATCCAAAGAATGTCCCGCTCAAATGTCACCAAACACATATCTTAATGCGACAGGCGTGATGCTGACCACATCACCGCTAGTGTGCCGATAGTCAAGAAAATATGGGCCTGACACCATATTCCCAATATGCATCAATGGGCGTGTAACGGGATCCGTGACCTACATATCTTAATGGTAGAAACACAAATGGAACTGATAACTAAAAAGTTGTTGAAACAAACGGTGCTGGCTTAAGAGGACTTGTTTGTGAATGATTTTTAAAAATTAATCGATTAATCGAATTTCTGTAGTCGATCAATTTCGAACAATTTGATAAATTATAAAAAATCATAAATAACATTTTGTTTTAAAATCAATAAGGACTTTATTTATTTGACTTGTTATAAGGTCCCATTGTCCTGAAAATATAATGAAAATACTGAAAAGTTACAACCAAGCAATTGATTATTAATGACCATGCTTGCTAAATTTAATATCACAGACCTCTAACATAGCAAATACTCTCGCATTTAAACAAAATAAAAAACATAAATATTGCTAAAAATGGAATAATCGATGAAAATTTGTTTATCAATTAATGGATTATACCAATTTTGACTGATTAATCGATAAAGATTGCAGCCCCCATATATACTGCTCAAAAAAAGTTAAAGGCCACTTTCAATTTTTAGGTCATTTCAACTATGCTGTTTTTTTAAAAACCTGAACACTCAGTCAAAAAAGTTTTGCTGCATTTTGTTGCATGCTTAAACAATGTTTGTTAATCTGACAATAAATCAAATCTGCGTTACGTGTGTGTACCTCCAAGGTCAATCAAATGTACGTGGTGGAAAGGGAAATAATGCATGTTTGAAAATGCTTCCTATGGCAAAGCCTGTAGATAACATTGCTGAAATTTGCTTTTCACGTGCAAGTCGTGACTATAGTGAACACATGTCACCCACTTTTTGGAAGGAACGGACAATGGGTATGTTTGTAACATTTACCATTTTAGCCATGGCTCAGCTAAGACGTTTGACCAATGTTGACAGATGGAGAGCGATGGCATGGCTGCAGGATGATGTAGGGCTGCGAGAAGTTGCTAGGAGATTAGGAGTTGCCCACTCTGTCATACAAACTCTGCGTGATCGTTATAATGCAACCCCGGCAGTGTCGCAGAACAACGCAGGTCAGGACTCCAAGGTCTACCACAAGACGGCAAGACACGCTGAGCAATGGCTAAAATGGTAAATGTTACAAACATGCACATTGCCCGTTCCTTCCGAAAAGTGGGTGACATGTGTTCACTATAGTCACGACTTGCACGTGAAAAGCAAATTTCAGCAATGTTATCAACAGGCTTTGCCATAGGAAGCATATTCAAACATGCATTATTTCCATTTCCACCACGTACATTTGATTGACCTTGGAGGTACACACACGTAACACAGATTTGATTTATTGTCAGATTAACAAACATTGTTTAAGCATGCAACAAAATGCAGCAAAACGTTTTTTGACTGAGTGTTCAGGTTTAAAAAAAAACAGCTTAGTTGAAATGACCTAAAAATTGAAAGTAGCCTTTAACTTTTTTTGAACAGTAATAAAATTTGCCTTGTTTTGACAATGCGCGCTACGCTTAACTTAGTTACTGGGTCGGTTGATTATATTAACACTCTTGTCCAGATATAAAAGACCATGTGGTCTGCAGATTACCAGAAGACGCAGCAATAGAGACCGCAGTCAGCGACTCATAGCTTGACTGCCTGCGTCAGGACCAGCGAACCAGAGCTGGTCAAGACCGCACTCCACATAAACATGGTGGTCCTGGAAACAGTCTGCAGCAGTGCAGTCTGGCTGAGCGAGTGTGGATCGAAATGGAAAGGCAAACCCGGTCCTAAAAAATGCCGTGCAGAAGTCGGATGTGTCGACCGAAAGGTGCAGATATCACAGCTTAGGCGTAAACAGACACAACGCAACCAACGTCCTTTTCAGGACGAACGAACGAAGAAGAAGAAGATATCTTGTCATGCCCCGTGTAGTCTCGGAAGAGACAACGCAAGACTAGTACGACTGTACACCCAGGCCTGTCTTGCAAGGTGAATAACATGAGGCTGTGGCATGAGCCTTGGAATCCCATCATTTTAAACAAGTTGCCACAGAAACTTCCACTACAAGAACATGTGAATGCTTGATGCAGGCTACCTGCAAGGTGAATAACATGAGGCTGTGGCATGAGCCTTGGAATCCCATCATTTTAAACAAGTTGCCACAGAAACTTCCACTACAAGAACATGTGAATGCTTGATGCAGGCTACCTGCAAGGTGAATAACATGAGGCTGTGGCATGAGCCTTGGAATCCCATCATTTTAAACAAGTTGCCACAGAAACTTCCACTACAAGAACATGTGAATGCTTGATGCAGGCTACCTGCAAGGTGAATAACATGAGGCTGTGGCATGAGCCTTGGAATCCCATCATTTTAAACAAGTTGCCACAGAAACTTCCACTACAAGAACATGTGAATGCTTGATGCAGGCTACCTGCAAGGTGAATAACATGAGGCTGTGGCATGAGCCTTGGAATCCCATCATTTTAAACAAGTTGCCACAGAAACTTCCACTACAAGAACATGTGAATGCTTGATGCAGGCTACCTGCAAGGTGAATAACATGAGGCTGTGGCATGAGCCTTGGAATCCCATCATTTTAAACAAGTTGCCACAGAAACTTCCACTACAAGAACATGTGAATGCTTGATGCAGGCTACCTGCAAGGTGAATAACATGAGGCTGTGGCATGAGCCTTGGAATCCCATCATTTTAAACAAGTTGCCACAGAAACTTCCACTACAAGAACATGTGAATGCTTGATGCAGGCTACCTGCAAGGTGAATAACATGAGGCTGTGGCATGAGCCTTGGAACCCCATCATTTTAAACAAGTTGCCACAGAAACTTTCACTACAAGAACATGTGAATGCTTGATGCAGGCTACCTGCAAGGTGAATAACATGAGGCTGTGGCATGAGCCTTGGAACCCCATCATTTTAAACAAGTTGCCACAGAAACTTTCACTACAAGAACATGTGAATGCTTGATGCAGGCTACCTGCAAGGTGAATAACATGAGGCTGTGGCATGAGCCTTGGAACCCCATCATTTTAAACAAGTTGCCACAGAAACTTTCACTACAAGAACATGTGAATGCTTGATGCAGGCTACCTGCAAGGTGAATAACATGAGGGTGTGGCATGAGTCTTGGAACCCCATCATTTTAAACAAGTTGCCACAGAAACTTTCACTACAAGAACATGTGAATGCTTGATGCAGGCTACCTGCAAGGTGAATAACATGAGGCTGTGGCATGAGCCTTGGAACCCCATCATTTTAAACAAGTTGCCACAGAAACTTCCACTACAAGAACATGTAAATGCTTGATGCAGGCTACCTGCAAGGTGAATAACATGAGGCTGTGGCATGAGCCTTGGAACCCCATCATTTTAAACAAGTTGCCACAGAAACTTTCACTACAAGAACATGTGAATGCTTGATGCAGGCTACCTGCAAGGTGAATAACATGAGGGTGTGGCATGAGTCTTGGAACCCCATCATTTTAAACAAGTTGCCACAGAAACTTTCACTACAAGAACATGTGAATGCTTGATGCAGGCTACCTGCAAGGTGAATAACATGAGGCTGTGGCATGAGCCTTGGAACCCCACCATTTTAAACAAGTTGCCACAGAAACTTCCACTACAAGAACATGTAAATGCTTGATGCAGGCTACCTGCAAGGTGAATAACATGAGGCTGTGGCATGAGCCTTGGAACCCCATCATTTTAAACAAGTTGCCACAGAAACTTTCACTACAAGAACATGTGAATGCTTGATGCAGGCTACCTGCAAGGTGACCAGCAGAAGCATCGGTGGCCCCATGATCGTTAAGGAACGTAAAGAAACATGTTTCCTCTATATTCATGAATACTATTGTCTGGTGTATTATTCCCCATTCGCCCCGTGCGCTCAAAACTACTGCTAGCACGCACGAGACGCCACTTCCTGCCGCAGCAATCAATTATGTAAGTCATATTAATTATATGTCGTTATTCTGCCGCAATTATCCAAGCGCTGCGCGTGGAACATGAGACATGTCTTTCGATAAACAATAATAATAATAATCATGATATTACAGCCGTCTTATTCTTCATTGTGGTTATCGTCTGACTAGCGCCATCCGCTCCACGTATCGTATTCGTTTTAATATTAAGTAGCTTTATTGTATGACCTCTCTCTCTCTCTCTCTCTGTGCGTCAATGACTATGAGTAAATGTACTTGTGTATGCTCAGTTTCTGATTGTGATGATAATATTAATTAATCCTGTCTGAAGTTATTAATATTTTAATTTTAATTTGTAAAACGCTGAAAATTGTATTGCAGGGCAGAAATGTAAAAAGGCAATTATGCCTATTTCTTTACCCTGATGAAATAAAGATTTCGTTCGTTCGTTCCTATTCTGTACTTCCTATATTGATAACAGTGTCAAATGTGAGACGTGCCGTTTATATGATATGCCTAGCGGTATTTCCGCATATAATTTGCATAAATAACAACCTAAAACATAAAATCAATGAGGAAGAAAGGTGGTAACAAAAGAGACTGTGAAACATACTGGAGGCATCTCACTCTTGAATCATAAAGGAAAATATATATGTATATATATAAAAGTGCAAAAAAGGAAAAGTGATATCGGGAGTCAGGTTTACAAATTAATAATAGACTAGACACACGCGACGTTTCGGGATTATCCTTCGTCAGCCAGTTCGGTCACAAAAAATCAACAAAGATGAAAAATATAGAAAGGTGCTGAGAAATTAACAAAGGACACAGCAGATGTGTGGGAAACTAATAATAATAATTAATTACCACGTAAAGATACTGAACAAGGAATAAATATCAACAAACTAACTAGACTAACTAGGCAAGGAATTTTTAAAAAATAAATGAAATAAAGAGAATAAGTGACATGTATGACCTGGTGTAAAAGTTACGTATGGCGATGATCCAACGTCGTTGCAAGAACATGGTGACCACAAACAGAAACACCAAGTGAAACAAATGGTAATACAGGCAAAGAGAAAGGCAGAGAAGAAAAATAGGAAATTAGAGATCATTAAGTAATGGAACTAAACAATATAAATAAATATATATAAAAGACAGACAGACAGACAGATAAAAACAGAAAGAAAGAAATCCGGGAATTATAACCGACGAAGAAAAAAAAAAGTTACTGATAAAGGAAACAGCTACCCTGGCGCAGAGAAATCACACGGTGCAAGACATTCAACCCATCAATCGAAAGACAACTTACTTTAAAAAACAAACAAACAAGTGATTCTCCACAGAAAATTGAGTCCTACCATCAATATTACATGAGCGGATAACGGTGACTTGAATATGGGAAATTCCAGAATGATCATGACCATTAAAGTGAGCAGAAACTAGTTTATTAGCCAGCCCTCTGAGGAGAATGTATGCAGAGATACGCCAGCACAGAAGACAGAGATGAAGAAGGGTAAAGATGATATGGGAAGAAAACTTGAACACATTATCCAAGACAGAAAGGAACGGAGATACACTCATTTAAGGTCTACGCTCCATCGGGTGTCGAAGAAGATGAGAGACAGAGCGCGATAGACAGACAAACCGAGAAGATAGATAGATAGATAGATAGATAGATAGATAGATAGATAGATAGATAGATAGATAGATAGATAAATAGACAAACCGAGATAGATAGATAGATAGACAAACCGAGATAGATAGATATATAGATAGATGGATAGAGAGATAGACAGAAAAACCTAGATAGATAGATAGATAGATAGATAGATAGATAGACAAACCTAGATAGATAGATAGATAGATAGATAGATAGATAGATAGATAGATAGATAGATAGATAGATAGATAGATAGATAGATAGATAGATAGATAGATAGATAGATAGATGGATAGAGAGATAGATAGATAGATAGATAGATAGATAGATAGATAGATAGATAGATAGATAGATAGATAGATAGATAGATAGATAGATAGATAGATAGATAGATAGATAGATAGATAGATAGATTTTTTTTTTCTTAACCAGCGGCACTTGGGCTTTCAGCCCTTCGGCCCAATGACATGTCATTGCGAGGCTGGGGAACCTGAGGACTTTCCTTCCAACCCGGTCAGGAGCTTCGCTCCTTCCCATCCACAGAGGGTTTATCACAGGAGCCGTTCAGGTTATTCAGTCAAATTTCCGGTCGTAAACATTCCTTCAAACGCTGACGCCCGGGTTTGAACCATGAACACCTGGTCGCCAGTACAACGCCGAAGCCATTACACCAGCGCGGCTCCATAGATAGATAGATAGATAGATAGATAGATATAGACAGACAAACCTAGATAGATGGATGGATATACAGACAGACAAACCTAGATAGATAGATAGATAGATAGATAGACAGACAAACCGAGATAGATAGATAGATAGATAGATAGATAGATAGATAGATAGATAGACAGACAGACAAACCGAGATAGATAGATGGATAGAGAGATAGACAGAAAAACATAGATAGATAGATAGATAGATAGATAGATAGATATACAGACAGACAAACCTAGATAGATAGATAGATGGATATACACAGACAAACCTAGATAGATAGATAGATAGATAGATAGATAGATAGATAGATAGATAGATAGATAGATAGATAGATAGATAGATAGATAGATAGATAGATACGGTCACTGAGAAAGCCGCAAAAGCAGACTCACAGATAGACAAACAGACTGAACCTTTTCGCAACACCCATTATCTGATAATCTGTTCTTAAATAACACAGGTCATTTCACTTACCGCACACAGGTCATTTCACTTACCGCACACAGGTCATTTCACTTACCGCCAGCGCCACTTCGCGATAAACTTGGTTAGCTCCGAGCTCAATTTTACGCCTCATTCTGGCCAATTCATGGCGTAACCAAGGAAATTGGATTATGGGAAACTTAAACTCTTAGATGAATATTGCATTACGTGGCCAGTGGAGTTACTTTGGGCCTCTTTCTGCGTACGTGTGTACGGGTATGTGAGTGTTTCTATGCGTATCATATATATGTGTATGAGTATGCTGTGTGTATACAGTCTGTGCACGAGGAAAGAACTTGAAATGATGGCACGTGACAGGAGGACTTTGGCATGTGTTTGTTTAAGGCCTATGCTCCTTGGGGAGCGGAGGGTTATGGAAATAAATGAATAGTCTTTGCATACATTAAATGTATATTTAATGTATGTATGCGATATACCTTGTATATATATATATATATATATATATATATATATATATATATATATATATATATATATATATATATATATATATATATATGTGTGTGTGTACATGCATGTGCGTGCGTGTAGAGAGAGATAGAAAGGGGTGGGGAAGAGGGGAGAATATATGCCACATTAGTGACATCGAATGATGATAATTCTAAAAAAAAAAAAACAAGATGCCTTTCTGTCAGCATTAAGTTTGCACGTGACAACATGCGCAAACTTAATCTATCGTTATATTTATGTTTTTTTTTGTGTGTTTTTTTTTTTTGGTATGTGCGGTGGTTTTTACTTCTACTGCAGCGTTTCTCAAACTTTTTAGTCTCATGGCCCCTTTACGCTCTAAAACATTGTTGACGACCCCAAAGAGCTTTTGTTTATGTGGGTTATATCTATTGATACTTACCGTATTATAAATTAAAACTGATAAATTTTGAAATACTGTATTTAAGTATTAGTTAATTTAAAAATAACAATAATAAACCAATTATATATTAACATAAATAACATATTCGTATGAAAAATAACTATTTAAAAAAAATCAATGCGAAAGAGTGGCAATGTTTTACGTTTTTGCAAACCTCTTTTAATATATCTGGCCTAACAGAAGACAGCTGGATTTTCATGTCTGCTTCCGTATTCAATATGTTGTTTTGGTATATGAAGTACGGTATATAAAGAAAAAATCGGCCTCACACAGAACTGTAGTTAGAAAAGGGAGGAGTATTTTAAAAGCCTTTTCAGATAATTGTTTATGCTTCTTATTGTCTACTACACAAAAACTCAACAAGTGGTAGTTCGTAAAGGTAACTAAAACAAAAGAATATACAAACACACATTCTATTAGCCGTCATCACACGTCAGTGTGCCCTCCGAGAAAACTTCACTGTACACTCGTGGGAGAATTACAGTGAAAAAGGCAAATAACGTCTTAGAAAATGAAAAGTTTTGACCACGTGAACTTTCTTAAAGGGTATCGGTGACCTCCAAGGGTCCGCCGACCACACTCTGAGAACCGCTGCTGTACTGTATTGCTTATTTTGCCGTGAATTCACACACAGAGCTGAGAGAAAAACGTCTAATACTTTAATGTTTTAGTACATGCCTAGCTGTGATTACTGCAAGTTCCAGAATTATTGCGATCATTACAAATAGCATCAACAATTGTCTTGGTCTTGTGACATACCATCTTGTGAAAAACCATCAGTTTCACTATGTGAAACATTTGTCCACATAACTGCTTCTCAAAGTGGGCTATACCCCCCCCCCCCCCAACCCCCCCACCCAGGGGGCCATGTATTATTTCTAGGAGGCCACAGTAAGATGATAAAGTATCTTTTTTCCAGCTAACGGTAACTATCAGGGGGGCCACAGAGTTAAGTGAGGCTCAGATGGGGGACCACGAGCAAAACATGGTTGAGAGCCCCTGGTCTACATGACACATTAGAGCTTACGTTAATTCTTTGCTCAGCGTACAGCAGCTGTGAACCAGAAAAAAAGGAACGTTCATCTTCTTTCCACAAAGAGCACTCAGCTTTAATATACCTCCTCTTCCTGGACAATAGGATCCCGTTACACGCCCATTGAGGCATATATAGAATATAGTGTTAGACCCATATTTTCTTGACCATCGGCACACGAGGGGTGATGTGGTCAGCATCACACCGGCCGCTTTAACCTTCACAGAGTTGCTCTGGTACCCAATTCATAGGGCTGGGTCGACCCCGGAGCTGTCTGCGGTCTTAATAATCCCATCTCAACTGGGAATTGAACCATGGACCACCGAGCTAGGAAGCCAGTGCACTAACTACTGCGCTACCGCGGCTCCTTCCTGGACAATGGTTTGTGATTTTTTTTTCCTGCCGTCACATCTTTCCATCCTTTCCTCAATATTCTATTGTTTATACAATAGCTTGTACTATGTCCACTTGTATTTTCACTTGCATTTTCTAAACACAGGCGTCAAATACATTAGATCGATTAACTGTCTCATGTCTCCCAAAACGTTTATAAAAGGGCGAAGATACAAAATGTTCGAAAGAGAGACAGAAAAAAAAAAAAGATGAAAATAGCAGAAAATGCCAGACGCCCGTTTCCTCAGACGTTTCTTGACTTAATAATGGCCTGCCAAGGGCTGACCGGATACGTGAACTTCGTCTGATGTCATGCATTCAAACATATAATTCAATATTTATGAATAATTCAGGTACACATTATATCAGGGAATTGAGACCCAGGTTTTAACGTTTAAGTAATAAATTCTATGTAACTGTAGGCCTTACGTAAAACATATACAATCTAACCGTATCAAAAACCAGACTGCAAGGTCTTTTATATTTGTACATGCGCCCTAATATAACTGAGGGACCTTGTTCTAGACTTAATGAGGCAAAATTTATAAGAAAGTAAAAAGATAATCCATCAAATGCGTAGCAATAGAAATACACAAATAAAAACAAAAATATAACAAGGGAAGCGGTGTGTGGAAGGTAAAGAAACTAAAAGCTTGAGGTAGTCACATAGCAGATACTGTCGTAGGGGTATGACGTGATAGGGACTAAACCGTACTATGTTCAGAATTATTTTAATGAGGAAGGGTGACCAGTTTTCTTCCTCGCTGCCTTTTGCCTTCCATAACTCAAGGGCATCCAGGTACCCGATTACAGCTGGGTAGGCCTGGAGCGTGACTCTACCAGATTTTGAACCCATAACCCGGCAACTTTGTCGCGAGAAGAAAGCTCTACGGACTGTGACGTGGAATGTAAATATTGATACAGTAATCTGGCAGCCTTCGCTTTCCCATTTAATGCCTACCATTTGCTAAGCCAAACCACGCAATTTTCTGACTGGATTACTGTTGCGTTCTTTTTGCGCGCGTAATTTTAAATGTTTACCACAGCTAAGAATATATATACTATTAATTAGTTACGCGCTATTTGACACGAAGTTGAACACAGAAGCGCAACGGGTGCGCTCAGGGTAAAAGCCAAGGATGTGAGATTATGAAAGGGGAATGCCAAATGCTTATGGCCTGAGACGGTTGTCTCTAGACGGAGCCAATTTGTAAGTCTTGCCGGATTGAGGGAAGCAGTCATGTAGAGATTATAAACCTCCTGGTAGGGAGTATCTATGTTAGCCAGTGCAGGGCTCGTTGCATATTCTTAATATGCTAATTTCGTCATTTTTTATTAAAATCTGGCTGTACTTCAACACATACGCCATGTTGTGTTGCTAGTGGGATCCAGATCCTGACCGAATATTATCTGGATTATTCTTCGTACATATTTGAGGGTTATTCAATAAAACCCTTGGCGTTGTAGGCAAGCTCCGTATTGAAAGGCATGATTGAATTACCGGCCGTGAAGTTCAGCGCCATCCTTGAGAGGTCGGCCGTTATAAGATTTCAATCAAGTTCATGATTGAAATGCAATGAATTGTGATGCCCCGATGCTGTAACCTATACTACTGATGTTGATGCCTACTTCTACATGATTGATCAGAATACATAACGTTTATGCCATGCCATTATAATGATGCTACGTCGTCTGACTTTGTGATGTCAATGTACCTGTCAGTGCACAATAAATTATGTCGTCAACTTTAATACTTGGCTCCAATCTAGTTGACGTGCCAGTCGTCACTGTACCATGTTGACATTGTCTACGTTGATCATACAGTTACATGGCTCACTATATATATATTGCGTTGAACATTTGTAAGTCGGTTATAGAGACTTTAAGCCCGACATTTTCTGGCATCGCCCTTGCCAGTAGTGCCAATCAAGAACACCAACAGATCTATATTCATCATTCCCGCAACAGAAACCTTCCAACATCTGGTGGCCAGTGTGGGGATAAGAATTTTTTCTGTAATCAAGAACTCATGCTTCGAGAACTGATACAGCAAATTTATAACTTCAAGGACACGACTTGTCTCTTAACGGTCAACCTCCTTGACCTTTGATGATCCGGTGTTCAAAGACTATAGCAAAGATCAACGTTGGACTGCATCACGTCCTATATTCAAGCACCTACATTCAACACCTGAGAACCTTCATCGCTAGCTTTGCGAGGGCCGGGAATTTTTTCTTCTTAAAAAGATAAGTGGTCACTGGTTGTTTGTACTTTGTACCACTGTTGAATGTTATTGATGAGCCTTTCTTAATATGTCCATTCTAATATTATTTGTATTGCATGTTCTATGTTTAATGTTTCACGTGGGCGGTAGGGAGGCCGATCTGACAAACGAGGTTCATCTCGAAGCTAATTCGGGCTCTTGTCAGACGTTCTATAGGATTTAGTTTGTAAATTTCAATTGAGCGGTAATTAAAGTTCAAGGCTAAAAACCTTGTTGAAGTTCTGATCGCTACTTGTTTCTTATAACAGTAACTGTTTAGCTGTTTCGTCAGGTATTATACTGTTGTTTTCGTAGTAATTTTTTATCCGTACCTTATTTTTATGATGTATTTTGTTTGTAACGATTGTCCATCTCCATCTTGCTTTCGCTTAGTTTTTTACACCTTTGTATTTATACACTGTGATGTTACTTGTCTTGTCATTTTGATCGCAGTGTCATTGCACTCTTTGCAAAATTCTCTTTTTGGTTCTACTTTATTGTTTTGTTGATTCTGTGAATGTTTTCATTTGTTCCTTAGTATCTTGTCTTTGTAACTATTGTTCTCATTGTCTACATCTTGTATTTTCTACTTATATGATTTTAATGCATGAATAATTAATGGCTAGGTAATAATATAACATATTTCTGACATTGATGATAATTAGTATACGAGTTCTCTGGACAGGAACTTGTCACATGCTAATTACAAGATACATTTTTACCCTCAGTAAGTGATATTTGATTAGGTAAGTGGACCTCATATAAATTAGACAAAAATGTCTACGTAGGACATGATACCTGTATTGGAGATGCTGCTCCAGAAGGGTAGGGATCAGAGATTTCAAGGCCCAGAACTTGAAGAATATGTGATGGATCGTTTTTTAGGCCAGGCAGCATCAGATTTGGAGGACTTTGCGAGCTGGCATTTTCGTTCTAGTCCACATATAAATATTGCCACGGACTTGGCACAACTACTGCGTAGGGATCTGCGTTTGTTTTTAGTGAATTACACCCATGAACCACATGGTAATGTAATGAAAAATATATTCTGCGCTATACGCAAAGACAATTTTCATGAGGACCAAATAACTCACGAAAAAAGGTGTCGTCATGAAAAGATACAGTTGTTGGAGGATATTGCTGAGGAGAGCGGACTACACGAGACAGTGTCCAAACTTACAGGTGGTCTACACAAATCGAACTTGGAACTTACTGGTGCG
Source organism: Oreohelix idahoensis (assembly GCA_024509875.1). NCBI lineage: Eukaryota > Metazoa > Mollusca > Gastropoda > Stylommatophora > Oreohelicidae > Oreohelix > Oreohelix idahoensis. The sequence continues at coordinate 29,478 of JAMPIV010005433.1, forward strand.
CAAGCTGCATTGAATTCAGCTTTGTGTAAGATTAAAGAGTTGGAAGCTCAGATGGAAGATAGGCGTGTCGAGGTGAAAAATCTCACGCAGGAAGTTCAGGAACTACAAGATAACATTCAGGCACAGGCTGCCCAAATTCTGGGTCTTAATGTTCAAGTTGCCCTACTACAGCCACATACAGTGGAAGCCCATAAAAAGAGATTTATGAAAATGTCAAGAAAAATAAAAGCCATGAGGGAGATAGAATTGGAGAAAAGGAAACCACAGGAAATTCAATCTCATGCCCCCCTGCTTCAGGAAGAAAAGTTGGAGAGTAAAGTGGCAGCACTTGAACTCGAAATTCCAGAACTTAAGGGTCGACAAGAAAATTTTACCCTCGATACGTTGGCTCACATTGAGTCATTACTTGATGATAGAAGTAAAGTTGTTAACCTGATAGAGTTAAATAAGAGGCAGAGTGAAAAGATTTCACTCGGAGATTTGGAAATTATGAAATTGAGAACTAGGGTTGATGATTTACTCGATGTGGTGTTACATAAAAATATATTGTCAGATCTTAATAATGGAAATACTACTGTACAACATGCCGGTAGTCCCAAGCGTGATACAAACAGGTCTGTACAACCTGCCAAAGTAAAGATATCATACAGAGGTAGTTACAACTTTCCTCGACATCACCCTGATGCCAGTATTTCTGGTCATAACTATACTGCTTCCTCTGGGAGTTCGTCATGGCGACATGTCGACAACAGTAAAAACGGGGTGACAAACACTTTATCGTATCATCCTAAGCCCCCAAATAAAATTGTTTCCCATAATCAACAAAATCATGTCACTTCGTTACATGAGAAGCCAAAAAAGTATGTTAAGAACATTCCAAACTTGCGGAATCTGAGACGTACAGGGACAGACAAGTTTGTTCCATTTGAGGATAGTGTGACCGATATCGTTCACACTGGTTCTATTTATTTCGATGAGAATCGTTATATACAGCATGCTCAGGGGACTTATACTCCCAATAGTGTGAATGATGTTGTCAAAGGTGACACAAAATTCACTTGTAAGAGTCGTGACATTATTCGGTGCGTTGATGATATTAATATACATCATGATAATCACAAGTACAACCGTGATCTTCCAACTATTACGACATGCAAGAATCTACATGTCCGTACAAATTCCTCTTCGTGCTCACTACGCGCTAAACATAATAATTTAAATGATACTCGGGCTCAGTTGCGATCTGGCCGAGATCATATTACATTGAATCGCACTGTTCTGGTGCGCAACATTCCGTCTCATACCACTTGGTATGCACTCCGAAAATTTTTTCAGGGAGTCGGTAATGTTAAATTTGTTCACATGTTCGAACTTGAAAATTCTTGTCAGCAGCTTGCTTTTGTACGCTTTAATAACTTGCCAATCAAGAACACCAACAGATCTATATTCATCATTCCCGCAACAGAAACCTTCCAACAATTACTCAATCTAATCCGCGCCCTTTTTCTTGACATGTAAACAAACAGACATATTAGCTATTTCCGTGACCTGCCAGCATAACAGTCAGCGAGCCATGATTCGTTTACCCGAGTTCTCACGCGAGCTGATATGCCAATCATCATTGACAGACAGACGCACGTGGGAGATACAATCGGTTTCTTTGAAGGGGAAACGCGGGCAGAAATCTTCCCGTGTACCTGTTTGATGTTCATACATTCAGGGAGATAATCGTTTGATATCAGAAGCGAGCAGACATCTCGGGAGGAAAACTGTTACACGAGTAAGCCTTTGTTGTCGATTTGCAACGGCAAACAGAGTGACCGAGGAATCTTTGATCGGGGGGAATTTGTTTCCCGAATTTCTGAAATACACAAGAAGTGTAAAAATTCACATTCTCGAGATAATAACACTCAAATCTGTATATATACTGCGTCCCTCAATACCAATGATCAGTCATCGCTCAGAAATTTTGGATAATCTAATCACGCCAGACTAGAACAATTTTTTTGCTAAATGTGTTAAATTGTTTCGTGGGGATTTCATTTTTTTCATTTGTGCACTCGATCAAAACCAGCGGTCTAATATAACAAGTAACATTCTTATTATTATTGGGTCTTCGATTTTTGGACCTGTTCGGTCCTCTTTCTTCATTCAGAGAGAGATCAAATATAAACAATAAGATTAATAATAAGTGGACGATACACTACCGAGAATTATTTAGCCAAATTTTCCAGCCCACTGGCGATACGAAAGAACATATATTCCTGACGTGGCAACGGGGTGATCCAGAAAACTACGCTGTTTCAAAATCGGTACTCATCATAAGAGTCAGCCGATAGGATTTACCATCATTATCAGTTTTTAACTATTGTAACATTTGTCTTAGCAACCAGAGGCTAGACAATATAGGAACTACCCTTCCTCTTTTTTTTCTGTAACTGTGAACGTCCCGAGAACGTCTTGCTTCAGTAACTATATGCGATGACCCAGGATTCATCCAGGAAAAATAAAACCACCAAATTTGGCGTCCACCTTGTAATCATTATTCGATACGAAGGCTGGACTGGGGCCGGATTTGGCAACTCAAATGACAATATATGTTCAGACTACTGTAATTTTACAAAGGATAACTACACCATGATTAGGCAAGCAAGCTTGTTTGTGGCCACAGATGACAGAGTGAGAGACAGAGAGAGAGAGAGAGAGAGAGAGAGTAAATAGTTTCCTTTGTTACAATCATTGTACTAACTACACTTTTTTTTATTTCGCCAAACTGAGTACTTTACTGAGTAGTAATTTAGTGGGAACTTGTTCTTCACAGTCTATTCTGTAATCTAGTGCTTATCTTTGACCTTTGGGTTATTAACTTCTTTTGGGATTTTTTTTTTTCTTCAACAAGGGGAGGGCACTTATTCGGTTATTTTCATATATCTGTAAACTTGATTTATTTGATTTCTCTGTATGTTTTATGTTGTTAAAAAGTTTAATGATAATAAACAACAAAAAGAGAACTACATGTGTGTGTTTGTCAGACCCATACCCAATTATCCAGTTTTTCACGTTTGTGCGTATTGTTGTCACATAATTGTGTGTGCGTGGGTGTGAAGTGTAACTTATATTTCATATAGGGAGAGAAAGGTCGTCTGATATTAAAATATAGTCGTATAGATAGGCTGGACTAGAGAAACTACTCACTCCAGAGACTGATCTTCCTCTTACACTATTTACTCGTGAAAAATCTATTTCTTACACCTTTATTCTCACATATTTTACCACAATCACCTCTGCTCAGACGGGACCATAAATATCTTCTGACCTATCTTTAAAAATTTACGACACGGACCCACATAACCACACAGATAGGTAGTTGTCATCACGGTCGGAATCCGCACGGGGCACAATAGCTTGAGATTCCATCTATTCAACAAGCTAAAGATAGGAACTGCTGATGAGTGTAAACTGTGGTACTGATAAAATTATTGCTGAACATCTGCTTCAGAGGTGCCTAACATATGAGGAACACAGAAAGCGCATACGGCCGTCACTAGTACCATTTCTGAGAAGAAAAAAAATCTCTATGGAGATATTAACAGCCTCATGCTGCCCCTCTTGCTTTCTTTGAACATATTCAAGTTGACGTCTGAGAGTGTAGTTGACGTCTGAGAGTGCAGTTGACGTCTGAGAGTGCAGTTGACGTCTGAGAGTGCAGTTGACGTCAGAGAGTGTACGAAGAAGAAATCACGGTCAAACTGCTCACGAAAGATGGAGTAGGCAGAAACATAACTCACCAGGGCACAGCGACCCGCATGACTTTCAAAATACCACACCCTGTAGAGAAAGATTAGTGGACGAGATCTGGTTTTTTTTTTTTTTTTTGAAAATGCGAATCACTGGTGATCAAATGGAAAGCCAGAAACAAACTAAAAAGCTACACACTGGGTGCCTTCCAATTAAATCTGTGGTATTTGAAAGTTTAATGGCACAGACAGAAAATATGACAGTTAAATAAACTGACACACACATTTATGAGATATACAAACTGACGAACAGATAAATAAAAGGTTTACTTGATACTAGGACGTATCGGTAGCTATAGGAACTGACAGTTTGTGGTTACATGAATGGATGGAAAATGTACAGACATAAATACACATAGACAAGCACTGGTAGATAGGGACAGAAAAATCGAGAAAGAAACTAGTAAGCGGATCAACACACAGTCATCCGGATGACTGAGTTCATGAATGTGGCTGCGCGAGTGAAGCTGATAATGGAAGCCTGCAGGATGTTGAGAAAGATTCTACAAACAGGAACGAAATGACCACAATGCCAAGAGCAAATGATGTACTTTCAAGTAGTTTCTTAATAAAGCACCAATCAGAATGGTGGCTCCGTGTGCCTTAAAAAGCAAAAACAAGAAACAAAACAAAGAAACCAAATCTACAAGTGCCTTCCCAAATGTCTGACGCTACTTGAACGGGTTTAATGAGAATGAGAAATGATTCCGCAAGTGCCTGGGCTTATAAACGTCACAAAGCTCAACCCCGCTCTCCAAATGTTCGCTAAACAATCGCGGATTTAGTATTGACACTAAGTGACCCGTATGTTGTCTTCAGCTTATAATACATTGATATCACTATGGAGCCACAACTACAACTTGTCACACTGCGAGATTCCTACACCACAGCCATCCCAGCGCTCTAGCAGCAGTGTGACAAGTTGCAATTTGTTTGACACAATGATGCTGCCATGCATAACCCCTTATTAGTTGTCTCTTACGACACACCAGATGTACCAGTTGTCCTATTCTTCACTTTCCCCATCAATGACTCCCAGGTGCAACCAGCGCAGGGTCGCCATGAGTGGATACCGTCTCACTGTGAAATACCAGGAAACGAGAGAGCGGACGGACTGGCTAAAGAAGGTGCTGCAGACGAGCAACCGGATGTAGCAGTTACGTACCATCAGAAGAAAAAGTTGATCAAATCTATCAGAAAGCCACCAACATCAACACAGGATGACTACCAAGCTATGAACAGATCAGAACAAATTGTCATTCTGCGCCTCAGAACAGGACACAGCCAACTTCGCAGCCACGTGTATATAACATTTAAGATTGGCAATTCAGCCACGTGTACATGTGAACGGGCACCCCAGACTGCAGAGCACATCAAGACTGCCCCGAATATGATATACTGAGGTTAACCCACTGGCCCAGAGAAACAACACTGGTATCAAAACTATACGGACCTCTGTATGAACTACAAAAGACAGTGAAGTTTATACAAGAAACAACATTGCAGATATAGACAATATATTTCAAGCCAACGAAAGAAGAAGAAGAAATGACTCCCAGGTACTACATTGGGGGGGAGTCCGCAAAAAAGGGACCGATATTGGGGAACATTTCCTGATGCATCAACGACGTTTACAAGGAATGTTATAAACCCAGCATAGGTCACACTGGATGTAGGATCTGCCACGACTGGAATTACATCAATGTTTGTTAATACTCTGACTCCGCGTTTGAAAGAAAATTACACCTCCCTCCAACCTGTTTCCGACATCAATAAAATCTCAGCGCTCACATGCCAGGAAATGACACCCTAAACAATATGATGGATCAGTTGTCAAAATCGTGAGTTATATTCAGAAGCGATCTCGTTCGTCGACAGTTTGCTGAGTCGTGCGTGGAAAGGTTTTGAAGAGTGCCATTCGGAAGAACTCACTTTCAGAATGTTCGATTTTTTAGCTCCGCGGGAAAAAAACCTTGAATAATTTGCTGTGTTGGGATGACGATGGTTGTATTCAACGATATTTACTACTTCAGGAGTAATCAGGAAAAACATCGATCTTTAACTACTGATGTCAATTCAGCTGTGTAGTCATATAAGAAATTCAGAAAAAAAAAAATGTTCCAGCATTTTCGTCAGAAAAACTCTACCATTTCACAGATTACCGCTTTATGAATTTCGAAAACACTTGTTAATTTGCGTATGATGTAACAGTAAAGGACTGCGCCAGTAAAGGTATTTCAAATGTTAGTTTTGTCCTTCTATAACACATTATATTTTCTGTAAACCTTTGCGTTATGTGCCGAATCTTGAACCTCACTCACAATGCTAGTGGCGAGGGGGAAAAAAAAAAGGCTGCCCGCCTTCAGGTTCACAGTGGCTATGTCAACATTTTATAATTTTATGTAATTAAAACAAATTACGTTTACTTAATCAAGGAAGATAGAAACAACAGTTTATAATTCAGGATGGACGGGTAAACAAATCTGTGAATATCTGGAAAGGAGAAAAACAGAAATGGACAGAAATGCGTAATCAAGAACATAAGTATTTAAACCAATAAAACGGTATTGAATCAGTTTTACAAATAACGGTTCACAAGAAACAAGGGACGTTTCGGGTTTTACCCTTCGTCAGCCACAGTTACAAACAGGTGACAAGGACAAGAATTACATATAGGTACTACAAAAACATACGATGATGAGAAATATACAACAAATGGGCGATACAAGCAGATGGAAAAAGTAAACAACAACAGTGATGAGAGAAAAAAAAGAACAATAATAATACAAGAAAATCGTAAAATCTAAAAGAAATACCGAATCAAGAAGGTAAATAATCAACGAAACGAAAAAAAGAGAATTAACAAAACTTTGGAACAAGTAAAAGTTCACTGAGCTCGATCCGAAGATACTGTGAAAGAAAGCCGTAGTATTCCGTCACAGAAATCACAAGGAAGTGACGTATGATAGCGACAAAACAAAAGATATAAAAGGATACGAAATGAACCAAAACAAAAACATAAGAAGATAGATCTAAAAGACAACGAATAAAGAATGAAAAAGAGAAAAGCTACCAGAATTTATGCAAAATGATGTTGGATATTCAAGTCATCAGGAGCTAAAACGCCCATTTGAAAAATAAGACGATTCTCCAACGAAAAGCGAGTCTTGTCATTACCGGCACATGAAAGGAGGTCAGTAACATGAATAACGGAATTACCTGAATGGTCAGGCCTATTGAAATGAAGGGCCACCGGTAAATGTTTGCCATGATAGATGTCATTCAAGTGCTCATGAAACCTGTCTGCCAAACGCCTGCAAGTTTTATCAATATAGGTAATTCCACACCTCTTGCAGATGATAGCATAAATCAGGTTTCTGGATTCGCACGTGACAGATTCTCTAATGATAAATTTTCCTTTCGGAAAAGTGACTGTCTGAGTTTGGAGTACAAACGGACAGCTCTTACATATCCGGCGTTGGCACGGTTTAGTACCAAAGTATGAAGGGCTAGTATGTCGCAAGCAACTGTGTACAAGAATATCCCTAAAATTCCTATCCCTACGATATGCTACCAAAGGTGTATCACGTAACAACTCTTTGGTATCAGGATCAGAGTGGAGAATAGGCAGATGTCGAAACAGAATTCTCTTCACCGCCAGACAGTGAGGATGGAAAGTTATAACCAGTTTGAGTCTGTCAGACTGGACAGAAGGTTTAGTAGTGAGTGCCGTCTGACGAGTGACGCGTGTGATACGATTAAGAACATCAGATAAAACATGTTCTGGATAAATACGTCGGCGAAAGAACTCGAGCATCTCTTGAGCTCGCTGATGAAAATCATCGTCATCGTGACATAACCGACGCAAGCGAAGAAGTTGAGAATGGAATTTTTACAACTAAGAGGATGCAATGAAGTATAAAGAAGGAAACCATGAGCGTCAGTAGCCTTATAATAGACAGACGTTTTAAAACAAGTTGGGCTAATAGTCACAGTGATGTCAAGAAAGTTCACTGAGGTCGTAGAGTTAGAGATTTCAGAAGTGAATTTGATGGCAGGATTGAAATCACCAATATAGTCAATAAATCGACGGATGTCTACCTCAGACATGTCTGTAATGCCAATACTATCATCAATATAGCGGCGGTAAAACTCGGGTATTGGTCCATCATAACTTTGAAAGACCAAATATTCAAAGTGGCCCATAAACAGGCAAGCGTAACTAGGGCCCATCTTAGTACCCATAGCAACGCCACTAATTTGGTTGAAGAATTGGCCATTAAACTCAAAAGAGTTGAGAATAAGAACCAATAAGAGCCGCGCTAGCGTAGTGGTTACAACACCGCTCTGGCGACCGGGTGATACAGGATCAAACCCGGGCGACGGCATTTGAGGATTTTTCGTCGACCGGGATTTGGACTGGATTAACTCGAGACCTGGCGAAGACATTTGAAGGAGTGTCGTCGACCAGGGACTGGCGGCTCCTGAGCCGACCCAGCTGCAATGGGTACCTCCGAAATCGGCGAGTATTTGCCTGAATGGCGAGGGACACCTGTCTCTGTACAAGAAATAAAGGGATACTCACGTAAAATCAATGTCAGGTTAGACATAAAATAATAACCTGAGATTTCGCCTCGAGTATTAGCGGGCGAACTCAAAAAAAAAAAAAAAAAAGAACCAACTCAGCAAGGCGAAGAAGCGGACCTGTATTTATAGTAAGATCAGTAAGCTGGTCGAGAAAAAATTGGAGTGCCTTATCAAGAACATACAGGTCTGAGGTGAAGGGAAATGGTTCAGACATAAAAACAGCAAAAGCTTTAATGTTCACACGGTTTAGAGAAAATATGTATTAGAAGTTCACTTGTATTATTGCTACCAAATGCTATAAAGAACAAAAAAAATAAATGTTCCCTACATTCTACTCTACAGAATAACAGCATTCATGTAAAGCTCACAGTGAAGTTGATTACTAGAGCTGTATTCAAAACAGAAGGCTCGCTGATATAGCTGTTGATTTAATGAGCACATCACTGTTCACCACCCGAAACCCGCTCCTTCATCAGTTCCTTTACTTTTAACCCTTTAATTTACTGGAGTTATTTCCACATTTTTTAAAACATTGTCTTAGTTATTATATAAAATCGGCTGTGCCAATGCCGGTCATAACATGCAAGATTAAAATTTACCAAGAAAAGGGAAGTGCATGTAAAATGTCAGTTCTTTACGATGAAAGGAACATACATATTATAAGCGCCAAATATTTGAAACACGACAAATATATAAGGCTCAGGGGGGAGGTTTTAATCAACCTAAGGGTCTTTTATGTTTGGACATGCGCCCTAATATAACCGACTAGGTTGAACGGGTCGCTCCTCGCCAAAACTTTAAAAAAAATAAATAAATAAAAGTGGTTTAAAAAAACACAGAAAGGATAAGGTGGAAAAAGTAAACAATCCAGGGCAAGCAGGCAAGGAACCCCGCACATGCATACCACTGTAGCCCGCATTATTTTGCTAAATAACCTGGGAGGGGGAAGAAAAAAAAAACAACTTTAACCTACTTTATAAAACAACTTCAGTATATATATATATATATATATATATATATATATATATATATATATATATATATATATATATATATATATATATATATATATATATATATATATATATATACACAACGAATACTGCAAAATATGACAAAACGTATGCACATTCATACGGACAATAACAACACATCAAAGAACAACAGCTGCAAACAGCGCTTCAATATAAAATGTGAAGAAAAAAATGTAAACAAATCAATATGCAAGCCAGTAAACTGGCCTCTCAAAAAAGCAACAACAAAAATCAATAACAAAAAACATACTAGTGACTGACAAAAATGAAGCAATCATCAACAACAACAAATCACGCTGACCACATGAATGAGAATTGTATCTAATTACCATAGACAACAGCATAGTCTTTTCCTGCAGGGAAGACAACAAAGCAAAGCTCAGCAACCACATGAAAATAAACAGGAAATTTTGTGTAAACAAAAGAATAAGTCACAACGTAAACTTATAAGGCTGACAGAAATAAATTCTTAACATAATGTAAGTAAATTATCAAATAACGTTCAAACATCTTGAGGTGACATTCTACCAATTTAAAATATGGGCTCTGCTTAGCAAAGTCCTAACGAAACAAAATTTAAAAGAATCAGAATAACGTGAGAGATATGAATATGCAATTTACTGTGAGGGGCAAGTTACCATGGCCGCTGTCTGGTTTTCTTGTAAGTGAAGGTCTTCACTGGATTTATGAGGCAATGTAACAGCAATATCTATTCAAATATATGTGTGTACGCATGTAAGGTTATATGCATAAATCTTTGAGTATGTCCATGTCTGGATATACAAGTGGATGTACGCATATATTTTTATATATGCATGGAGGCACATCTAGAGTCATCCTTATATGACCACCAGATATGCACAATGCTACAATATACGTACGTGGAAGTGAACCTATGTCTGTGAGGCTAATTACATCCTCATTGACTCTTGACATCATCACGTACACAATCAAAAATAATTCTTGATAAGTCTTACTTTCAAATGCCATTAAACTAAAAAAAAAAAAAATTTGTAATTGTTCTGTTATTGCTAGCAGATAAAAGGACCAAAAAATTTACTTAATGAGGAAACCTTATGACGATCAGCATAGTTTCCTGGTGCAATAGTTTCCAATCACCTAAATACATAACAATCTTTTGCACTAAAACTAATATAAGAAAACTTGTAAATGTAATTTCCACTGTGATCACTAAATTATGTGTTAACGTTTTCAGTCTTGTAGGCAGGGGAACAATGTAACAAATGTTGTGTATAAAATCAGTACGAATAAACTTGGAAAGAAAAAAAAAACAACCTATTCCTGGATCACTAAACACTTTGTTATTATTCCTTCTGTTCACTTTGTTCTAATTCACTTGTTGTGAACTATTGTATTTAACTCTTGATTTATTCATCCCAGTAGTTGTAATGCTTTTTTTTTAATGTATCTGACTCCTGATTTATTCATGCCACTAACTGTAATGCTGTTTTTGTTTAAGTATCTGACTCCTGATTTATTCATGCTACTAACTGTAATGCTGCATTTATGAAAGTCTGTAGCTGTTTGGTTGTTGTTTTTGTTGTTCTCCATGTTTCAGAGCCATATTTAAAATTCTGACTTTTGTGTTGGACCTGTTTTCTTTTGATCCCCACATATTTCTCAATGCAATGAAAGATCCTCTAGTCTTTTGTATTCTTGTTTTAATATCACTGTCTCTCCCTCCAACAGTGTCTATATTGCTATCAAGGTATATGTTATGATTCTACATCTTGTAGTGGTGTTTCTTCAAGTACAATTTTGTTTTCGTTTCTTGCATTTATTCTCATTATCTTTGTTTTCTCCCTGTGTACAGTTGGAAGTTCATTATTTCTTTCTACTTTTATTAACGACCTCATCACAGTAAATATGCAGCTATAAGTATTCAAGGTAATTTTCAAAATGAAATGGCCATAACTGTCAGTGATTCAGGCGAACATTTTAAAAATAAATGGAAATTAACTATTAATTTTACAGACCACAATGAATTTCTGAAATGGATTGATACAATCTATCATCTATGAATACTTAACCTTCACTCAACCTGGATTTGTCAAATTAACACAGTATATTGAAGTCCATTATTAAGTTGCACTATCAACTAACGTTATGGATTCACATTCACATTTTCTAACATTTTACTAGCACTTGAAAATTAACAAGTCTGAAGTTGTTTCATTTCTAAATTTAAGAGGATTATTTTTGCATTCATGAAACAATCACCAAAAGAAAAGTGTTCATAAATTAAAAGGCAACAAAAATACAGAAAAAGCAACAAAGCTGCAACAGAAAACCAAAATAACAATTTGTCAACTGAGAGATAGACAAGGAGACAACAAGAAAATAAAACACAAAACTGGGTGCTTCATCACAAACTCATGAGGTTTTTGTGTTGATTCTACAAACTGGTTTTACCTTCCTCTTCTTCTTCTTCAATTCTATTTGCACCTTCATTTTTACTGGAGGCATCTGTAAGGGAAATTGTCATTACCAAAACATTGTAGTATTATTAAGGGTAAAAAAGGTGAAGGATCCCGTTGCACGCCCATTGAGGCATACTGGGAATATGGTGTTAGGTCCCTTTTTGTCTTGACTATCGGCACACTAGGGGTGATGTGGTCAGCATCACGCCGGCCGCCTTAACCTTCCCAGAGTTGCTCTGGTACCCAATTCATGAGGCTGGGTCGACCCCGGATCCGTCTGTGGTCTAAAACATCCCACCTCAACTAGGAGATTGAACCATGGACCACCGAGCTAGGAAAGCCAGTGCACTAACCAACGTGCAACTGGGGCTCCAGTATTATTAAGACCTGCATGGTAATCTGTACCAGTTTATGAATCTTGATGATGCACCACAGGTTCCATTAGCTTTAATGAAAGAGTATCACAGGTAAGTTGATGCTAAAACCTCAATGTTGTTTTTAACAAAACTTGCCACACTTGAATATGACAAATCTCATTCAGAACCTGATAGCAAGTCTGTATTTTCTGTTGTTTTTAGGCTCTAGAATAAGGTGCATCTCGTGGACAAAAGAATAAAACAAATCCTAGAAAAGCCAGATATGAACAGAAAAATAATGAATGACATCAAACACCTGGATACAAACTAAAGTGTAAGGAAGAGCTGAGGGCAAATGTGCAATAGGAAGACAGCGCTATGAGTGGAAGTGTAACATCAAGAGATAGGCAAGAACTATCAGAGTGCACCATCAAAGGCAAGAGATAGGCAAGAACTATCAGAGTGCACCATCAAAGGCAAGAGACAGAAGACGCAGGAAATCCACAGTAGCTGACCACTGATGTAAAGATGGCAGCTGATCTTATCTGGGCACTATGCTAAATACGTCTTGACCTGAGTGTTCTGGTCTTCAGTCAACATCTGAGAATGTGAGAGTGTTAACAGGGATCTTTCTACATGCCTGCCCTATGTAAGATAAGCTGCAGTTAAAATGAATGACTGACCAAACTGTCGGTCTACAATACTAATGACATAAATTTTGTATCACAGGATAACTTATTCAATTAAAATGAAAGGTTTCCAACTAACACTATTTTTATTTGTATTCATTTAAATTTATTCTACTCTTGATAATGCAGATGGTTTCTGCACAAGTCTTTCAGCAATCTAAATTATTAATTCTACCTTCCTCATCTTTTGTCTGGCATTTCTCTTCACCTCATCCTCCACTGCTCACCTCCATCTATTTCCTGGCTGCACATCCTCCACTGCTCACCTCCATCTATTTCCTGGTTGCACATCCTCCACTGCTCACCTCCTTCTATTTCCTGGTTGCACATCCTCCACTGCTCACCTCCATCTATTTCCATGTTGCACATCCTCCACTGCTCACCTCCTTCTATTTTCTGGTTGCACATCCTCCACTGCTCCCCTCCTTCTATTTCCTGGTTGCACATCCTCCACTGCTCACCTCCTTCTATTTCCTGGTTGCACATCCTCCACTGCTCCCCTCCTTCTATTTCCAGGTTGCACATCCTCCACTGCTCACCTCCTTCTATTTCCTGGTTGCACATCCTCCACTGCTCACCTCCTTCTATTTCCTGGTTGCACATCCTCCTTCTTTCCTGTAGTTTTCCCTCTAATGCCTGTCAGGCTATGTTGTAATGGATTCTGCCAAGAGTATGGCACTTCCAGTTTGACTTTCTTCAGGCTATTGGTATTTGAATGTTGTGCCTCTTTCTGGTCCACAGATCTCTCCTGCATTTTATATTCAGCCACCAGACTTTAAAGGATGTTTCTAAGGCACTTGTTCATAAGCGTGTGCGGTTTCCCTATTGTTAGATTGTTTGTTTTCCCTATTCATACAACAAAACTTCCTTCAACTATTCTATTTTTTTTTCTCATAAAGGAAGTTTTGAGATTCTATAAACTGTTTAGAGTGTGTAAATAAAGTGTTGTAAGTGTGTGAAGGTGCACCCAGCCCTAGCCTGGTCTAAATTTATGTTTTCTAAAAACTATAACAAACACGGTGAGACTCTGCATTCTAACCAGAATCAACAGAAAAATGTAACAAAATGGACCACATGTCTAACTCTGATCACTGTAGTTCATGCTTTAAAAAACATACCATGATAAAATGAGAGCCTTGTTTCACTATGTTCACTAATAACCATATTTATATCATCAAAGGCTGTTTTTATATGTTTTTTTTGGTGACACACTTTTTAAACTGTTATGAAATCCACTAAAAAATCTTTAATTGTTGCTCCTGATGACACAAATTGCAACAGAGCTAGAACAATGTTCACAATTGTTGTGTACAATGACACTAAGTTCTGTGATCCTGTTCACAATTTTTGCATTTGTCACCATGTTCTGTGATCCTGTTCACAATATAGCATACAATGTCACCACATTCTGTGATCCTGTTCACAATTTAGCATACTGTGTCACTAAGTTCTGTGATCTTGTTCACAATTTTTGCATTTGTCACCATGTTCTGTGATCCTGTTCACAATATAGCATACAATGTCACCACATTCTGTGATCCTGTTCACAATTTAGCATACAATGTCACCACATTCTGTGATCCTGTTCACAATTTAGCATACAGTGTCACTAAGTTCTGTGATCCTGTTCACAATTTGTGTGTATGTCACCAAGTTCTGTGATCCTGTTCACAATTTAGCGTACAGTGTCACCAAGTTCTGAGATCCTGTTCACAATTTTTGTGTATGTCACCAAGTTCTGTGATCCTGTTCACAATTTAGCGTACAGTGTCACCAAGTTCTGAGATCCTGTTCACAATTTAGCGTACAGTGTCACTAAGTTCTGTGATCCTGTTCACAATTTGTGTGTATGTCACCAAGTTCTGTGATCCTGTTCACAATTTAGCGTACAGTGTCACCAAGTTCTGATATCCTGTTCACAATTTTTGTGTATGTCACCAAGTTCTGTGATCCTGTTCACAATTTACGTACAGTGTCACCAAGTTCTGAGATCCTGTTCACAATTTAGCGTACAGTGTCACCAAGTTTTGTGATCCTGTTCACAATTTTTGTGTATGTCACCAAGTTCTGAGATCCTGTTCACAATTTAGCGTACAGTGTCACCAAGTTCTGAGATCCTGTTCACAATTTTTGTGTATGTCACCAAGTTCTGTGATCCTGTTCACAATTTAGCGTACAGTGTCACCAAGTTCTGAGATCCTGTTCACAATTTAGCATACAGTGTCACCAAGTTCTGAGATCCTGTTCACAATTTTTGTGTATGTCACCAAGTTCTGAGATCCTGTTCACAATTTAGCGTACAGTGTCACCAAGTTCTGAGATCCTGTTCACAATTTAGCGTACAGTGTCACCAAGTTCTGAGATCCTGTTCACAATTTTTGTGTATGTCACCAAGTTCTGTGATCCTGTTCACAATTTACTGTACAATGTCACCAAGTTCTGTGATCCTGTTCACAATTTACTGTACAATGTCACCAAGTTCTGTGATCCTGTTCACAATTTACTGTACAATGTCACCAAGTTCTGTGATCCTGTTCACAATTTACTGTACAATGTCACCAAGTTCTGTGATCCTGTTCACAATTTACTGTACAATGTCACCAAGTTCTGTGATCCTGTTCACAATTTACTGTACAATGTCACCAAGTTCTGTGATCCTGTTCACAATTTACTGTACAATGTCACCAAGTTCTGTGATCCTGTTCACAATTTACTGTACAATGTCACCAAGTTCTGTGATCCTGTTCACAATTTACTGTACAATGTCACCAAGTTCTGTGATCCTGTTCACAATTTAGCATACAATATCACCAAGTTTTGTGACCCCTTCAAAGCTGCAATATTAAAAAAATATTTGATTTTTTTTCAGCTTCAATTTTGACAATTTAAAATGTACCATGATACAGGGTTGTGCGCAAAATTTGAGCTCCTTAGGTCATCTGAAACCTAGTGAACCAAGGTCTGAAAGATTTAAAACATCCAAACAGTGCTCAAATTTAATTAAATAAAAGAGTTCTTTTCTCTATGTGTTGTTTGTTCTCCCTCTATTTCTACTATAATCATAACTTAATGAAAGAGACTGATTCCAGTGCTTAAAGCACCTTTGTAGGCACACTAATTTAATTCTAAAGATTAAAAAAACCACACACACAAAAACTGAGGTATGAGATTGGGTTTCCAGCAATAAACACTAATGAAAGTGAAAGGCATTCAAACAAGCACAGATGAATCAAATGCATTCTGTACATAATACTGCTACTACAGAAAATATAAGATTATAAATTAGATGTGACCACTTCAGTTAACAGGCTGAAAATACATACACAGGAATCAAGGAGAAACAAAACTGAAAAATTAAAAATGTGATGATTACTGTAAAGAAAACATACCAATATCTGAAACAGAAGAAGTGCAATAAACTAAAAAAAAAAACTTTCAAAGTACTTACACATTTTGAATCTGATGTTCTCTCTCTCTAGAAAAGATTCAACCTACAATACATTTTTAGAACCTACAACCTACAATTATCTTCAAGCCGGAGACTAACAAACATTACTCCATGTCCTTCTGAACCTACTTTTTTTTTCCTTTTTGTTTGTTTGTCGAATCTACTTTTTCAGACCTACTTTAAAAGTGCATACATGCCACACTTAAAGGTTTACCCATAATCTGTACGGGGTGTTTGCGTTTTCAGATGTGTACGGGCCGTACACGGGTCTGTACAGGTTTTTTCGCCTAATTATTAACCCTTTCAGCACCATTATGACGTACGCCATACGGCATAAATCTTGACAATTTTTGTCGCTGTGCCGTACCGAGTACGTCACGGAAGTAGTGCGATACCTCGTTCCCATACACCTATAAAACGTACGTCCTATTTTAAAAGCACCAGAACTCTTCTGTTTACAATCGTATCGGCAATTGCTGGGCATAATCGGATTCAGCATTGAAAAATCTGGCCACTAAGCTTGAAACAAACAAAATATTTTACTGCTTGCGAATACGGTAGAACTGATAATAGTGATTTTACAAAAGCGAAAGTTACAAACATGGACGCTGCCATACCGCCGAATCATAAACATTTTGTGGAAAAAGAGCACGAAAATTCTTGTTTGAGTTGAATTTATTCAACTTGAATGATTCTGACAACTCTTTTTACTGAGATTCTGGTAATCTTTACCTTTATTGCCGTCGAGTATGTTTAATATTTATATTTTCGTACCATTTAGAGTTAAGGTTGAGGTTAGGTTTACGGTAGAAAGTGCGTAAGAAATGTAAATTTGAATAATAATACAAAACAAATTATGGGTAGGCCTAATATCGGAATGACGGTCGCCGAATGCTCTGCATGTATTTTCGTACCATTTAGAGTTAGGATTAGGGTTACAGTTGGGGTTATGGTTAACCCGAAATCTAAATGGTACGAAAATACATGCGGAGCATTCGGCGACCGTCATTCCGATATGACCAAATTATGAAACTGAAAAAAACCCACAAAAGCAAGGCAAATTTGCATCTTAACCAGGTCAGAGAAAAGTTTATTTGGAGTTACTTCTCTTCTTAGTTTTAATTTCGTTTCTTTAAAAAACAATGTGATTTTGCCTTGGGTGATCATCATTACGGTCATCCAATGATTTATATTTATTAAATAATTAATTACTATCAATGTTTGATTGACACTAAAACTCGTATGGGTATAACGGCTATTCCAATTTTTGAAGTTCGGTAGAGAATATATAATATTGCGCCAGTTTATATTTTCATTGCTAGCTTTAAAAAAAAATATATATATATATATATTTGATTTAAGATTCCTAAACCTAACCCATAACGCTTATTACTGGTCTCTTTAGATCTATACTTTTATAAGGCACTATAGAACACACACCAAACTGTTCTTCATTTCCACCATAAATTGTATTAATTTTTTTTGCAGAAATAGACTAAATGATGATACAGTCACAGCTTTTCTACAATACCGGTACAAAATAAATTCTAACTCTTGTTGTTTAGGTTTTAAAGCAAGTGAAGACATGCTTAAAAAGGCAAAGGGCGCATGTCACTATGATGGTGCAGAACCATCTAATTGAATATATTTGTACATTAATTAACTCTATTGTTAAGTTTTTCAGTCTGTACAGGTTTTGCGGGTCTCTGTACAGGGTTTTTGGATTTGTTGTACAGGTTTTTCATGTCTGAGGTGTGGCATGTATGAAAGTGAGAATCTATTTTCAGTCAACTACTTTGAGTCTCCATGCACTCTAAATTATTTGGTAAACAGCATTCTTCTAATTTAGAACCTAACAAACTTTGCGTTTAATGTAAGCTGCAAAAACCTAATACCGCTGCCCTTGATGTTCTTGAGGACCTTGAAAATAAGAACCGACAGTGCATAGTAAACTTACAACCTACTACATCAATAAATAAATATCTACTATGATGTTGTAGTCTAAAACGTTTACTCTTTAACAAGCTAGAGCCTAGATAAAAATATTTAGTGAAGTCCACAACAAACGTCAACAAATTTACCATTCTGGTTCAGAGTTTAAACCAATTCCTGACCACGGCATAATATAACATTCTGACTGTAATGACGCTGCTCTGTTAAAAAAATATTATTCTGGGTTTTGCAAAGAATGTAATACATGAACTTGCGTAACCCATGCACACTAATATTTGAACTGTAAAGGCCAAATTTAAATTTAGTTTTCTCATAACCTAACATTAAATCTAAATCATTTTTTTTAAATATAATATTTTTTCACCAAGCTGCCAGCTTAATGTGCATATTTTTTTAACCACTGCAGACATCATCAGAAGACCCAACTTCACAGTTTGCGGTGTCTCCCTACTTCACAATCTGACATACAATATTAGCTGCATGATAGCTTGGCAGATCACGTAAAGAATTCAAATTGCTGATACATGATGAAAATGGTATCAATCCTATCTCTTTAAAAAATCTGCTTAAATATAACATTTAAATTTTCTATCATGATAAGTCACTTCTAGTTTTGCAAACGTAAACGATTTTTATGGACTCTTATACTCTAGAGGGGTTGTGTGATGTTTTAGATGGAAATACAAAAAATGCGCCATTTATGCAGAAAATAAACAGTATGCTCGACTTTAGCTAAATACCTTGTATTAGAAATGTGGGATAATTTGTTACAGAATAAAAATGATATAATGACAAAAATGGTCTGACCTGAGTGTGGTGCAAACTGCACACTGGCTTGTGGCATAGAACCATATCCTCCTGAAGCATCTGTTATTGGCTGTTCCTCGCCACCAGATGTTTTAGTAACTGTAAACCTGGCACCCGACATGATTCTCTCTCAACTTAAATCCAAGGGTTGTCTTAACAGTGAAAGACTGTGAGGAAAAAAAAAAAGAAAAAAATTATGAAATAAACATTATCATGATGGTGTAAATTATTTGCTGATATCTCTTCATCTTTTCACTCCTCCTCTCATAATAAATATTAAATACCTCTCTGGGTAGTCCACAATGAGAACTGCCTTGTGATTGAATCAACTAGCTTCCTCAATGTGTGTCTTATCCAACACCAGTGTGTTATCCTCACCTCTTGTTCACCAGGTATATATTTAATTTTTTTCCATTAACTGCCCAGTGGTGATCTTGTGTTTATGAAACCTTCTGGTTGTAGTTTTTATTGTTCCCAATGCTTCAGGGCCATGAAATATGACTGCCTTGATATCTGAGTTGAAGACTCTAATTTTTTTATAAGTTAGATAGTTTTTGTTATTCATTCATTCATAACCTTCCACTCCCAAAGGAACATAGGCCTTCAACAAACACATGCCAAGTCCTCCTGTCACATGCCATCATCTCAAGTTCTTTCCACGTTCTCATCATTTTCACCTCTGTTTCCAGCTCTCTTCTCCATGTGCTTCTTGGTCTACCTCTGCCTCTCTTGCCCTCGTGTGTTACCGGGGCCCAAAAGGGGAGCAAAGAATAGTAACACTGTTCCCTGCCATGCATGTCGTAGAAAGCGACTAAGGAGGGTTGGGCATGGGGCTGGTTACCCCATCCTGTAAAAAATTTAAACCACAAAAATCTTCAACAAACATGGACAAGTCAATTAAGGAAAATAAAACACAGCCATCCAAGACAGGGGAAGGTCCTCTCGCAGGGAAGCTTATGATGCAACACAGAGAAAGCCGAAAGGAGTCTGTGTTACTGACTAACCTTCTTTCTTCTAGGAGAACTTCCAGATTTGGCACCTGGAATGTTCGGACATTAAACGAACAAGGGAAAGTGGCACAAGTAGCAGCAGAAATGAGGGAACATAAAATCAAGGTTCTGTTACTGTGTGAAACAAAGTGGAAGGGGGTAGACAAGAAGAAACTCATCATAGGTGAATTGGTGCTGTCCTCAGGACATGAAGACGAAAGTTCACAGCACAGTGAAGGGGTAGCTCTTATGTTATCTAAAGAAGCACAGAAAGCACTCATTGAATGGGAAGCCGTTGGACCCAGAATAATAACAGCTACTTTTAAAACAGCTAAAAAGAAAATAAACGTAAATGTCAAAAAAAAAAAAAAAAAAAAAAAAGTTTGTTATACATTAACATTATTTTTTTTTTAAAGATTATTTCTTCACTCATATCCAACTAATTTATACGAAACAAACAATAACTGCCATTTTATCACACAAAAATCTACGTCACATTAAGCTTACAACCCAAAGTAAGGTCCAGTTTGTCAAAACATGTTTTCATATCGGGCAGCAATTTTTGCCCTCTCTTACAGCAGCATCAAAGTATTGTCCATTTCAAATTTTATAGTTTTTTTGTTTGTTTCTGAGAATACAAGAAATTACTCTTATTATTTTGACGTTTATGTCATGACATCCAGTGGATATAAGTAAGGATATAAAAATGACAGTGACGTTTCCATCACGCTGTATATTTGCAATTAACGCTCTTCTTCTCTTATGTATTCTGTTTTTGATACAGGATGTCAGAATAATAAACTTCTGATGTCAGAATAATAAACTTCTGATGTCAGAATAATAAACTTCTGACGTTAGAATAATAAACTTTGGACCTCAGAATAATACACTTCTGATGTCAGAATAATAAACTTCTGACGTCAGAATAATAAACTTCTGACGTCAGAATAATAAACTTCTGATGTCAGATAGCAACAATTATTTGCATTGTCAGTTAAAAAAACAACAACAAAACTAAAAGATAATAAGAATAATAATGTCTCATATGCATGAACTCATACTGTTACGTTCCCACATACAAAGGGCAACAACCACAATATCACTTCAGATGTTAATATCTGAACTTCAGTGACTATTTTCTCCTGGCACAAAAAACTGTTCTCATTTCAGTGGCTCGCACTTATTTATAACTTTACTGACTGGAAGATTACAGATAGAAACTAGAGAAATGTTTGGTTTGGTTTTTAAGCACTATCTTCACTTATTTATAACTTTACTGACTGGAAGACTACAGATAGAAACTAGAGAAATGTTTGGTTTGGTTTTTAAGCACTATCTTCACTTATTTATAACTTTACTGACTGGAAGACTACAGATAGAAACTAGAGAAATGTTTGGTTTGGTTTTTAAGCACTATCTTCACTTATTTATAACTTTACTGACTGGAAGACTACAGATAGAAACTAGAGAAATGTTTGGTTTGGTTTGGTTTTTACGGACTATCCTCACTTATTTATAACTTTACTGACTGGAAGACTACAGATAGAAACTAGAGAAATGTTTGGTTTGGTTTTTAAGCACTATCTTCACTTATTTATAACTTTACTGACTGGAAGACTACAGATAGAAACTAGAGAAATGTTTGGTTTGGTTTGGTTTTTACGGACTATCTTCACTTATTTATAACTTTACTGACTGGAAGACTACAGATAGAAACTAGAGAAATGTTTGGTTTGGTTTTAAAGCACTATCTTCACTTATTTATAACTTTACTGACTGGAAGACTACAGATAGAAACTAGAGAAATGTTTGGTTTGGTTTGGTTTTTACGGACTATCTTCATTGCACATGGACAACTCCATCAATGCTCCGATCTCCTCCCTTAGATCACACAAGGAGTATCTCAGCACAGTGCATGAGATTCATAGCACCAGCGAGAATCCCAATGTGTGTATACAGGAATCACACATTCTATAAATATTTTTATGGTGGGTAGGTTTCTAATGTTTAAATTGTGCCAGGGCAGCGGCCTTATGGCCTACTCTTTACGATTTCAACTGCTGTGGGATTTTTAACTTGCACAAGGACCTCCTATTTTTTTTTGCCCTTATCCGAGAAGGCTAGGCATCTAATCTCACAACCCAGGAGACCAGGTGGAAGTATGACATCATTAGGATCACTGGTTCTGATAAAAATGTCCATAAATGATATTCCTTGTATTGGGAATCGAACCAAGTACCTCTAGAATTTGAGACGGACACCATACCTCTTAGCCACTCCAACCCCCCAAATGTGTTGTATAGTCTTTCTTTTCTTTGATCCTTAGCCGCCGACCGTCAAAGCAGTCAGTGGCCATCACGCCTAGTGGCGTCTTGTAGGGCAACAACAAATTGATTCCACTTTGCTCGGTCGGTGGCCATCCTTCGTACAGTGCCCCAACTCTAGTTCATTCTTTGCATCTCAGCCTCCACAGTCCTCCGCCAGGTTGTTTTTGGTCGGCCTCTCTTTCGTTTTCCTTCAGGGGTCCAAAGCATAGCTGTTCTTGTGATGGCATCGGGGTCTCTTCTGAGGACATGTTCATTTATTGTTGTTTCCATAACTTCATTGTTTTTTTTACACAGATAGAGGTGTCAGCCCTATGCTAAAACTCCCAACCTGGAGGACCAGGGTACCAGCTTTTGTCTGACCCCTACCCACACAGACCAGTCCAGCTTGGTTGAACCTACCAGGAGTAAAACTCCCACTGGCATAGCTCTGGGGATTGTCAGGGTACGCAAGCTGCCATACCGCTGTTGTATAGTAACCGGCCCTAATAACTCACTGGTGCCTGGTTAGTGTTCCTGTGGTCCAGGGAGAACAGATGAGAGCCACAGTCTGACTTCCATGCAAGTTTTTTAAAGGCAAGGGAAACTAAGAAATGAGAAAGACAGCCCCCCTCATATACATCAATTTAAAAAAAAGGGATGCTGTTGCTTAAACAGCGAACATACCAAGAAAAGTATCAAGCCATTGCCTATGCTAGAGCGGAAAATTTCTCGTCACCAGGTTACGACTACTGTGTAGTCCCCAGGGGGTCTCCGATGAGACAAAGAAAGAATAGAACTATTTCTCCCTCAGACCTGCCGTACGAGGTGACTAATAAGAGGTTGTGGATGAAACTGGCAACCTCATCATGTAACACAAATTGTTACAGAAACTACTGCTGACAGAACATGTGTGTGAATGTTTGGTGCAGGCTTGCGGCAAGGAGACTAGTTGCAGTGGTGTCTCCATGCTCCATAAGGAGTCAAAAGGAAATTGATGATGAAAAAGCATTGCCAAACAGGAATATGAGGCAGGCAATTACAAATTGAGTTTAGTATAGCATCAATTTATTATAAGCTGCAACAATCAAAGTGTTTAGTCCGGCTGGTGTCTTAACTCTTTATATTCTCTGCGTAATTTTCAGTACATCAAATTTATGTCACATAGAAACAATAAGGTGTAGTTGTAAAAGTAAGCATAATCAAAACTACTTTTGATAAATTGATAATTATTCTTGCACATAGTAAGAAGATGAATAAGCTTTAATTACAGAGCACAAAATGTCTCACAAAAGTAGTTTTGATTAAACAAAAAAATAATGAAAGTAGTAACCAAAAAATATCAGTAAAGATAATTTTTTAATGTCTTGCCATATAAAATGTTATTCTTCAGGCCACAATATAACATAGCAAAGAAGCTTCCAGCATTACTTTACTACAGTAGTACAATTATTAACAAATTTCCTGTGTGTAGAAATTTGAAAGTGTATTTTGCTGTTTAAAAATGTTACATTTTGCTGCCTTGTTTAGTTAACAGATAAGGCTAAACCCCCCCCCCCCCCCCCAACAAAAAAACCAAAAAAACACACACTTCAAAATAATTTGCTCAAACCTTCAAGTCATGGAAATATTGGTCATTTCCCGCCTTATGTGCCAGAAGTAAGCATTCATTGAATTTTCCATCATTTTCCTTTGTCCTCCCCTTATGGAGCTAGGAGCCACCCCTGTAGCTGGTCCCCTTGTAGAAAGCCTGGCCAATAAACTTGCAGCCTCTTGCAGCCTCGACTTGTGGCAATTTGTTTGACATGATGAGGCTGCCAGCCTCACGCACAACCTCATATTAGTCACCTCGTACGACACGCCTGTAGGTGCAGTCCTACTCTTTATTATTTAAACTACTACACTTAAAAAATGGTTTAATAAAGTTAAATAAAGCAATGTTGTGAACGTTATAACTATAGCCAACCAACATACTGCTGACTTCGACTCACAGCACATCGGGATACTCATATGGTTACTGCCAGCGGCTTGGGGGGAAATAATAACAAAGTTAGGAACTTAAAATGTCATGCCCTGCCAATGCATTTATAGGACCCGAGCATCCCATATTAACTGAATGAGTATCAACCATTATTAGATTACAGCATAATAGAAACAAAGTAAAACAGGAGAAGTATACATTCTTCACAAACAAGCAAAAACTGTTTTATAATGTGGTATACTTCAGAAATATGATGGTACAAGCTTGAACCATAATGTTCCCTTAACAAGTTTAAGGGTTGAAATGAAGACCAGTGGGTCGTGTTCATTGATGTCATACAAATAAGTCGGCTACCGTCGTAAGGGTTTGGATTATGGTTAGGGTTTAGGATTCCTACACCTAACCCTTATTACTGTGTCTCTGAATTCTTTTTTGAGGTCGTATTGAACAAATGGCCCACTGTTCTTAATTTCAACCAAGTTTAAGTAATCTATTGAACATACCTTCTCTGCTGAAAAATGAAGAAAAGAATCTGTCTTCGCTGTTATCTTACAAAGCCCCAAGTCCTTCCCCAGATCTGCTAAGACTAAGTAGCTCACTTAAACTTGACGGACACAATCTTCAGGCTCTGTAGCAGTAAATCTTTTGCTGGGACTGGAGATGGTGCTGTGAATATACTGGATTGGGTGGGGTTGTTCCAAACTCAGTCCCTATAATGTTAATTGGTATGCCTGTTCGTATATTGTATATATGATGTTCAGAGCAGACGAACAGCAAAAAAAAAATATATAAAAGCACCAAGCAGGCTGCCGACAACAAAGCGCCCCACCCAACCTCGTCTCCCGGTTTCTGACAAGAACTGAGTCATTCAATAAACCCCTTACAAAGTATTAAGTGGTCAATAAATGACGATAATTGTAAATACGCTCCTTAATTAACTGAAAACTACACCATTTGACAGCACGACGCGCAATGTATCTGTTAAAACTGTTTATGACATGCTAAAGCTTCCAAATAAAGCTCACTTGAGAGAAAAATCAGCACAAATTATAAACTTGTGAGCCGATTGTTTGGTCCTCCCTTGGATTGCCAACAATAAATAGAAAACCAGGAACTAGAGAAATTCTGATTTCGGAGAATGAAGAGTTGATTGCCAGGGGAAAAAAACATAATCTTCATAAGCTTGAAAGTTCTCTGCTGCTCGTACTAATGAGATGGACTAAATCACCAATAGAGGATAAACATATAAAGGCTGCGGTCCAAATAAAAATATTGTAAAAAGATAAGCTGTACTTATTTTTTGTTTGGTAAATGCATTAAATGACCTCGTATGGGTCCCGGTTTTTTTTTTTTTTGGGTCTGAGGAGACAGAAGAAATAGGACCTTTACTCACGTCAGACATATCGTAAGATGCAGTTAGGGAGGGCTGGGCGTGGGATCAGCAAGAGCAAATAAATATTAGACAAACATAAAGGTATGTTTTCAGGCACTCGTAAAACATAAAGAAGTAGAAAACTAGACAACAGAAAAACAACAGACGTGAGTGGCTTACCCAGGACTCGAACCCAGGACCTTCCGTGCGACAACCCCGCCTAGCTATGCTAGCGAATCACACTAAACAGAAGTGATTGCGTCATTAATAGGCTGGACTGCCCATGGTAAATTTCTGGTGTTATGTCTTGCGGGTCGCACTAATGACCCGTCATCGAAGCATCATTTTTCGTGATGCCTAGATGGCAGGGAGCATAGTCTGATTCGCTTGCATAGATAGGCTGGGTTGTCGCTGTACTCCCCTACGGAAGTAGGCCTATATACTATGGAACTATCTATACCTGTACTGTTGTTGAGGTGTTGTTTTCTTTCCTCTATTTTGCACCTCTGACGTAGTCATATTAGTCAATACGTTTCATTGTCTTGTTTGTGTGTTTTGTTTCTGCTGTCTTGCAGCCAACCTGCTTATTTCCCTTTAAATTTTGATGACATTATAGTTTCTTGTATAGAATCCAAGAATGGGTAAACATCATTCATTCATTCATAACCCTCCACTCCCAAAGGAGCATAGGCCTTCAACAAACACATGCCAAGTCTTCCTGTTACGTGCCATCATCTCAAGTTCTTTTTCACCTCTGTTTCCAGCTCTCTTCTCCATGTGCGTCTTGGTCTACCTCTGCCTCTCTTGCCCTGGGGGTTCCAGAACAAGGACTGCCTTGTAATGCTATCAACAGGTTTCCTCATTGTGTGTCCTATCCATCGCCAGCGTCTTCTTCTCATCTCTTGTTCCACTGGCACTTGTCTAGTTCTTGTCATTAGTTCCACGTTGGCCGCTGCAGACCCAAATAGAACAGTCCCAACTAAGATGGTTTGGCCATGTCTGCAGAATGGGAGAAGATCGGCTACCACGACAAGCATGGGAAACAAAGAGCCAGGGATCCAGACCTCCAGGACGACCCAGAGTTCGCTGGGAGGACAACATTAGACAATCTTTGAAGGACCGAGGACTAGAATGGAACCAGGCCAGGAAGAAGACAGCTGATAGAATGGTCTGGCGCTCTCTCTTCCAAACCTCTACACCTCACGGTAGAAGGGGAACGACTAAGTAAGTTCCACGTTGGTAACCTTGTCATACCATTTTAATCCCTCTATTCTACGCAAGCACCCATTTATGAAAGTCTGTAGCTTTTTGGTTGTTGTCTTTGTTGTTCTCCATGTTTCAGAGCCATACAATAGGACTGTCTTCACATTTGAGTTGAAGATTCTTATTTTCATGTTGGATCCGATTTCTCCATATATTTCCCAATGCTATGAAAGCTCCTCTTGCTTTTTGTATTCTTATCTTGATATCACTGTCTGTCCCTCCAACTTTGTCTATATTGCTGCCAAGATATGAGTATGATTCTACATCTTGTATTAGTGCTTCTTCAAGTTCAACCCTGTTATCATTACCTGCATTTATTCTCATTATTTTTGTCTTTTCCCTGTGTATTTACAGACCCAATTGCTGTGACCTCTCATCGAGTGTTTTCAATTTGCCCTGCATCTGATTACAGTTATGGGACAGAAGAGCCAAGTCATCAGCAAAATCCAGATCATCCAACTGCTTAGTCAGAGTCCACTGGATTCCATTTCTGTTGTGTGTTGTCGATGTTCTCATAACCCAGTGTATTTTCACCGTTAACTTATAGCACTTCTTCAGCTGGCTGGATGTCCGGGGGATTTTGTGGAGCTTGTCTATTGAGAAGGTCCTCAAAATATTCTGTCCACCTCGTCATTTGCTCTTGTATGTTGCTGAGCAGTTTTCCATTCTTGTCTTTTATGAGGCAACTTGTTTGCTTGTATTTCCCTGTTAGCTTCTTTGTGCTGCTATACAGTTCTCTCATATTTCCTTTGGCTGCAGCATCTTCTGCCTCTCTTGCCAACTCCTCGATATACTTCCTGTTGTCCCTTTTGATACTTATTTTTACTTCTTTGTTTGCTTCTGTGTACACTTCTTGAGCCTTGGCTTTGGAATTTCTGGTTTTACTTCTATCAACATAAACAAAAGTTTTCAAACAACCCTTAATATTTTATTGAGGAAGGATGACAACGTCCAACATTATTATTCAAACAGAATACCAAATATCCGACACTTTTCACGGTACTTTCAAGACAGGATAAGTTTAATACCATACCAGCTTTTGAACGTTCGTCGAAATAAGAAGGCAAGGGATGTAACTCACAAAATGTGTACAAAATACTTAAAACATTTGATTATCTCCCTTAGCCATGTTACCTGCAGTCTTTAGAGTCTGGTTTTAGAACCTTCATCAAATATTCCTCGGCAAGCTTAAAGGATTGAGTTCTTGGAGGAAGACGCCTACCAAAGTTGTGCAGATACTTTTCTGGTTCTGCCTTGAGCGATGCAACTTTGGTGCCTATCTTACTGGTCACATCAGATCCTGTAAGAAAATGGGTAGCAAGAAGGACGTCTGTGGTAGCACCAATCTTGTCTACAAGAGTATGGATTGGTATGATATCTAATGCCGACTTTCTCATCCATAGTTCAGAGAGTCCATTTTCATTTAGAAACTTGAAGAAATGAATGAGTATCGCAAAAACATCTGTGTCGTTTGAAAGCACAGCGACACGCTGCAACCCTTATTTAACGGCGTGGAAAACGTGAGGAATAATGCGTTTGTCAGCCTCCTCAACAGTTACTTGAAGAGTATCCTTGATTTTTGTGAAGCTAACGCCGGAGTAGGTCCTTTTTCAAGCAACACGTCGCTAAAGATAGTTTCCCATTGTCGATTAGTTGATACCGTCTTCAGAAACTCGCTCAGGACATCTTGAATCAAACTTTTGTTGTCAAAATCTTGCCATCTGCACACGAAGCTTCGTAGTGGTAGCAATGGAAGTCAACGGTAATGGTTGCACAGAAGACTTTCTCTCACAGCATTTGTGATTGATGATTAAAGGTAGCTGTCAAAATCATAGTCAACACGACTGAATTTGCAGACATTATTCTAATTACTGTCAAGGATTGTAAACAGGTCTTGACTGCTTGCATCAGGACCAGCGAACCAGAGCTGGTCAAGACCGTACTCCACCTCCACGTGGTGGTCCTGGAAACAGTCTGCAGCAGTGCAGTCTGGCTGAGCGAGTACGGATCGAAATGGGAAGGCAAACCCGGTCCCTAAAAAATGCCGTGCAGAAGTCGAATGTGTCGACCGAAAGGTGCAGATATCACAGCTTAGGCGCAAACAGACACAACGCAACCACCGTCCTTTTCAGGGCGAACGAGGAAGAAGAAGAAGAAACAGGTCTTCAAATGTGTCGTTTCCCCTTAACAGGCAACCTTCGCAACTGATTCATGACATCAACAACAACACTAGTTTTCAGGGTATGCTCTTTTTGGAAATTTCTGTCTGTGGTATCTAATTTTTTTGTCAACTCAAAAAATGAGTTGAGACTTCATGGGTTTGGTATTAGCACCAATCTCAACTAATAAAGATGAAGGTGAAAAATCGTAGGTAAGAATTTCTTTCATTGTCGATCCTCTCTCCTTGGCAATATCAACTTTTCTCAGAACCTGCAAATGATCTTTGATGGCATTTTTCACAGTTTGCTTTTTTGTCTGCATGTCTGGTTGTGCTACACTTAGAAAAGTGGGAAGTTTTTGCTGGTGAATTGGTGCCGATAGTGGTTTTGGGCGGGTTATAAACCATTCCTCTCGAAACAGGAAGAAAACTTCTTGCGCTGTCGTCAAAAATTTGAGCATCTTCTTGGCACTCAATGCTGGAACAAATGCATTAGTTAGAATGTTGTGAAGCTTAACTTCACCTTTTCCAAACTATGGGTTTTCTCTGCTTTCAACATACTGGAGCATCTGTTGGATGTTGGCTTCCATTCTATTTCTGAGGCTTCCTGTTAACTCATGATGCATTATCAGCTCATAATCAACTGGTGTAATGTTCAGCAGCCCTTGAAATGTTTTTCTTATGAGGAGGACTTCATGGTAAGCAAGCTCCCATTCAGCAATTTATTCCTTCCTTTCTTTGTTCGCCAATGATCCCTGCGGCTGACTTCTGAGAGCGGTTTATTGTTTGTTCGAGAGCCATGTCGACACCCACGGCATTAAACTTTCCATTTGTTCTTCCAACAACAAAATGACCTTTTTTGAACCGGTCATATACCTCAGGATGGTGAGTCTCAAGATTCAGCATTTGCTCGAAGAACAGTAAACCCCATCTCAAATAGTTGACTCTATAAAACATGTGGAAAATTGGAAGGACACCCTTCACTGTTTGCAGATAGAGATTCAAGTTCCCCTCCCTATCAGCTCTTATAAGGTTCTTTAAAAGACTTACCAGATGCAAGAATCCCTCCAGATATTTGCACTGCTCAGAATTCTTAACTTGTTCCTGTGTGAAAACATCCAACGATTTCAATGTTTCTTCTGATGTTGTGATCAGCTCTTAGAACTTGAGATGTGCGTCTTCTGTTGTTGAGTGTTGCATAGCATTGAGCACATCACCAACCTGTGTAGCTAATCCAGCATCATCCTCAACAATGCTTTCCATTTAAGCCTCTCTACCACTTCTGCTATCATAAACATTCCTTTCACTGACCTTACGTAATTGCTACCTTTAAGGACATGTTCTGCTACTTTTGGACCAAACACATGGTTTTCAATGAGGACGCTTTCTAACCCGCTGTCGTTTATGTATTTTACAATACATGCAATTTTATGTTCATACTTCAATACAGTGTCATCTATTCCCATCTTTTACGCATTTTAAAAATGTTTTTTCCTTGAATATTTAGTCAAAGGTCCCAGAGGAGTAAAACTAGTCTTATCTTATAGGAAATTTTATAAGGAATCTAAAACACGTGTCATATTTGTTATAGGTAAACTGACAAGAACAGAAAATTACGAAATTCAATACTAGCAACTGCGCGTATATGCCAAAAACAAAATGACGTCCTATAAAACTTATGCCCGGGTTGTCAGATGTCTACCCAAGATTTTACCCTTCCTCTAGTCATGCCCTAACAGGATCTGAAGAGAGAACTCGTCCACCTCAAAATTCCTACGGGTCTTATGGTCACGGACTAGACTAAACTGGTAACCCTACCTCATTAAGCTAAGATCTAGTGAAGGCTCAGAAACACTACACTCGCTTACGCCCGTATCTGTCATGGGACTACATTGAATCCTTTTGTACGTGTAAAGAATTATATCTAGTCTTAAAGATATTATCTCATGTTAAGATATTATCTGATGTTAAGATATTATCTGATGTAAAGATATTATCTGATGTTAAGATATTATCTGATGTTAAGATATTATCTCATGTTAAGTTATTATCTCATGTTAAGATATTATCTCATTTTAAGATATTATCTCATTGTAGTGGATTTTGATGTTATTGTATGGTTGTTATGTTACCTAGTGTACTGTATGAGGTCAGCTGTGAAGGCTCCTGAGATAAAAGTATATGTGAATTACAGAGGAACTCCGCCAATGCCGGTCCCAAGCCCGGATGAAAAAGGAGGAGGGCGGCCTGCATGGAGGCCGTAAGGAGGCAGCCCCTCCACCATGCAAAGGCACAACAGGCCAATCACCTGTTTGCTTTAAATCATGATTACGCGAACTACAAGAGAGAAAACCGGACTGATTCTAAAGGCGACGAACTGGAACGGACTACGGACTACGACTTATGGAACTTGGAATACAAGAAGTATAAATGGGAAGGAAGAGGAGCTGGTGGAAGAGATGAAGAAAGCAAAACTAGAAATCCTGGCTATAACGGAAACGAAGAAAAAAGGACAAGGAGTCATGGATCTCGATGGCAACACGTTGCTCTACAGTGGTGTACCCATATCTGAAAGAGCTAAAGGGGGCGTGGGTTGCATTGTGGCCCAAAATCAAAAAGATAGTATCAAGGGATGGAACTTTGTCTCGGAGCGCATTATGGTTGTAAAACTAAAAGAAGGAGAAACCATAGTCAACCTGGTCATAGTGTATGGGCCAAATGAGGATGAGAGAGCAGAGGTCAAGGAGGAATTCTTCGAGCTGCTTCAAAGGACAGTGGATGACTGCCTAGATGAAGTTATTATGCTCGGAGATTTTAATGCCAGAGTTGGAAATGACCATGCTAGATGGGGTGGAGTTATCGGAAGATATGGAGAAGATACTCTCAATGACAATGGAAAGCGACTCCTTAGATTCTGCAGTGAGCAGAATCTGATCATTACAAACACAAAGTTCCCCCATAAGCGCATACATGCATACACTAGATGTGAACCAACCAAGAATGAGAAGTCAGTGATCGACTATGCCATTGTTCGGAGAAGCTCATTCAGATATGTCCGAGATGCAAGAGTCTGGAGGGGGCCAGAGATTGGAAGTGATCACTACCTGCTAACAATCAAACGAACAACTGAAAGAGTTGCTCAGCCTAGGAACTGCCCAACATCACGCAAGAAACCAAGTAAACGAGCAGGAGAAATGAGCATTAGGACCTACAAGCTGAGAGAGCCAGAAATTAAGACCAGATATCAGGGGCTTATTGCTACAGCAGTGAGCAACACAGAAGAACGACCTGATGACTTGGAAACCCTCTGGAATAAATTCAAGGATATCATAAAGACAGCTGCTGCAGAAGCATGCGGTGAAGTCCGACTTGGGAACCAGAGAAAGAGGACACCTTGGTGGACAGAGGAAGTCAAAGAGAAAATAAGAGAGAAGAAAATGGCATGGAAACAATACTTAGGAGCTAAAAACACAACAGGACAAATGGAAAAATATAGAGAATATGTGACACTCAGAACAGAAGCAAAGAACAAAGTGCTAGCAGCAAAACAGAAGTCCTGGGAAGAATTTGGAGAAAAGCTAGAAAAAGATGCACAAGAAAACCAGAAATTGTTCTATAAGACCCTAAAGAACATGAGGAAAGAAAAACAATGCCCTCTCAAATTTATAAAGGACAAGCAAGGCAAATTGCTTACTGCCCCGAAGGAAGTAATGGAAAGATGGAAAGAATATTTCTCAGAACTCCTGGATGGTGAGCATGGTGAAGCATCAGAAATGATAACCACTAGCACAGAAGAGAAAACCAATGATGGTGAAGATGACATAAAGATGGAAGAACTGAGGGCAGCACTGGAGAAAATCAAGATGGGCAAAGCAGCAGGGCATGATGGTATAACACCAGAAATGGTTAAGTACATGGGAGCATCAGGCGACCTATTACTCTTAAAGGTCCTACAGGCAGCATGGTGCAACAAGACCATACCAAAGGATTGGGAGATTGCCATCATAACACCAATTTTCAAAAAGGGTGACAATCGACAATGTGGAAACCATAGAGGCATATCCCTTCTCAGTGTCCCTGGTAAAATCTACTCTAGAATCCTAGAGCAGAGACTCCGACGCCTAGCTGAGCCACAATTGGATGAGGTCCAGTGCGGATTCCGAGCAAACCGAAGTACTCAAGACCTAATCTTCACACTCAGACAGCTGAGTGAAAAGGCCCTTGAGTATAAGAGTGAGA
Organism: Oreohelix idahoensis; assembly: GCA_024509875.1. NCBI lineage: Eukaryota > Metazoa > Mollusca > Gastropoda > Stylommatophora > Oreohelicidae > Oreohelix > Oreohelix idahoensis. The sequence continues at coordinate 62,895 of JAMPIV010005433.1, forward strand.
TCCATCTTTGTTTCATAGATCTGGAAAAGGCGTTTGACAGGGTCCCCTGGAGCAAACTTTGGGACTGTTTGGCAAGGAAGAATATTCCAGCACCTCTGATTCATGCTATACAGAGCTTCTACAAGTCTTGCAGAAATTATGTGAGGACAGCAAACCATAAGTCAGAAGAGTTCAGGACCACCACTGGTGTAAGACAAGGTGATATCCTATCACCTTACCTCTTCATACTCCTTATGGACGATGTCATCAAGGCATGTAAGGAGAGAACAAGAAAGTATTCAGTGGGGTACTGGAAGATGAGACAGGTCTATATTTCGGAGCTGGCATTTGCTGATGATGTTGCCCTGATTGCTAAATCAGAGGCACATCTCCAATCCAACCTGCAAGTCTGGAAGGAAGAGCTGGAGAAGAGAGGGATGGTCATAAGCAGCTCTAAAACAAAATCCATGGTGATATCACGAGAAGAAAGAAAACATCAGATTAAGTTGGGAGAACAGGTCCTGGAGCAGGTCGACCACTTTAAATATCTCGGAGCTATTATAGACCGAAAGGGAGGCATCAAAGAAGAGTTGGCCACTCGAAAAGCAGCGGCTGGGAGACTTTTTCAGGCCATAAATCGTGGATTCCTCAGCAAGAAAGAGGTTGGTAAGAAAACGAAGATGGCTGTATACCGCTCCACCTATGTCCCAGTCTTGACATATGGATGCGAGTCGTGGGCAATGACTACAACCCACAAAAGCCAGATCCAAACCTCAGAAATGAGGTATCTGAGGAAAGTGGTTGAAGTAACAAGAAGAGACATGGTCCGCAACCAGACGATCCGTCAAGGCCTAAAATCCCATCCGCTGCAGACCCAAATAGAACAGTCCCAACTAAGATGGTTTGGCCATGTCTGCAGAATGGGAGAAGATCGGCTACCACGACAAGCATGGGAAACAAAGAGCCAGGGATCCAGACCTCCAGGACGACCCAGAGTCCGCTGGGAGGACAACATTAGACAATCTTTGAAGGACCGAGGACTAGAATGGAACCAGGCCAGGAAGAAGACAGCTGATAGAATGGTCTGGCGCTCTCTCTTCCAAACCTCTACACCTCACGGTAGAAGGGGAACGACTAAGTAAGTAAGTAAGTGAATTACAGAAGGTCTTTCTGCTACCACTTACGACCTCAAACAGACTTATTAGACTATTATGAATGTTAGCTACGTTAAATGTCTAGGGTACTGAAATGTAATGTGTAGTTAAGATAATATACAGACACACACATGTAATCAATAAGTCTAATAATACTTACTTAGTCGTTCCCCTTCTACCGTGAGGTGTAGAGGTTTGGAAGAGAGAGCGCCAGACTATTCTATCGGCTGTCTTCCTCCTGGCCTGGTTCCATTCTAGTCCTCGGTCCTTCAAAGATTGTCTAATGTTGACCTCCCAGCGGACTCTGGGTCGTCCTCGGGGTCTGGATCCTTGGCTCTTTGTTTCCCATGCTTGTCGTGGTAGCCGATCTTCTCCCATTCTGCAGACATGGCCAAACCATCTTAGTTGGGACTGTTCTACTTGGGTCTGTAGGGGGTGGCATTTTAGGCCTTGACGTATCGTCTGGTTGCGTACCATGTCTCTTCTTGTTACTTCAACCACCTTCCTCAGATACCTCATTTCTGAGGTTTGGATCTGGCTTTTATGGGTTGTAGTCATTGCCCATGACTCACATCCATATGTCAAGACTGGGACATAGGTGGAGCGGTATACAGCCATCTTCGTTTTCTTACCAACCTCTCTCTTGCTGAGGAACCCTCGATTTATGGCCTGAAAAAGTCTCCCAGCTGCTGCTTTTCGAGTGGCCAACTCTTCTTTGATGCCTCCCTTCCGGTCTATAATAGCTCCGAGGTATTTAAAGTGGTCGACCTGCTCCAGGACCTGTTCTCCCAGCTTAATCTGATGTCTTCTTTCTTCTCGTGATATCACCATGGATTTTGTTTTAGAGCTGCTTATGACTGTGACAGGGGCGCTAGGGGTACCTCACACCCAAGACCCGTGCACTAAGAAAATTTATAAAGGATCGTTTGACAGGGGTTGCAATTATTGGTTGCTTGCAACCCTCTCAGCAGCAGACTTAACAATTCAAGCAACCCAAAGCCTTATGCAGATCAACATTTAATTCTACCGAACAGAACCGAACACCAAACAAACAATCCAACAAACACCCAGTCAGTGTTCATAGACTGTCTGAAAAATAATAAATAAAACAACGTCTAAGTGAACATCAATAGCATGGATAATAACACTTACCATACAGAAAACATGCGCCCACCTGACATCATCAACTATCTCACACACTCATGCGTGTCGCCCAATGCGACTAGTATGGTGTTGTGCATGAGGCTGGCAATCGCACCGGGTAACATAGGTTGCTACCGAAACCACTACTGCAAAAGCATCTGAATGCTCCATGCTGAGGTAAACCACACCGGTGGCCCCATGCTCCCTCAGGAGCGGAGAAGAGAAATATACATCTGGTACGCCCACGTGCTCTCACAAACCATTGTTCACACAACAATAATAATCAACTGGACATAAAATAATATTCTTCAATACATGTACAACAAATAATCTCAATAATGAGAATTAACCACCACCTCACAACTGGTCTATCTCAATATTCGTTACTGCATTCTGAAGCATGTCGTATGTGACGACTCGTGCGGATGGGAATCTCATCGCATGAAACACATTATTACAGGAACAACCACTGTAATAGCATAAAAATGCTTCTGTTGGCTTGTGGTGGACACCAGCCGCATTGGTGTTTCCATGCTCCACCAGGAGCAAACAGAGAAACACCTGTCTCAACAAAGGAGTGGCCTCGCGCTCTCCAGAAATCTAAATACATATTCTCACCTCACAGTAACCCATTAAATATACAGTAGAATTATCAATAAACGTGAAATACACTAAATTACTCTTACATAAAGAATACAATATAATTATTCTCGACTTAAGCCAAACTGGGACTAAATACACAACGTACCGCTCGGCATAACATATTATAGGATTACCACGCGGAGCATGTTTAATCAGACTCGCTATCGCCGCCTTTTATCACCACGAGGCTACTATCTTGCGATCGTTAATCTTATCTAAATTTCCAGTGGAATAGCCTTTCTGAAGAATGAAATAATCGCTCTTAAACTCTCACATCTATCTATCTATCTATCCCATTAAACATTAAAATAGCAACATCAATATAATTTCAGAATCCTGGAAAACTAATGCTAATTTAAATTAACTCACGTGCTCAAGGCATTTACAGCTTGGCTCTTGTGTGTCTTCTTAGTCTGTTCTCACTGGGCGGCTCTCTCAAACATAGACCGGTTTCGCCGCTTGCTACCCCTTTTTATAAGCCCTGGCCTAACCACTCAATTTACTGCGCGCTCGCGTATTAATCTGCGCCATACAGATAACGCACGCGATTATTGCTCCAGAATGCATGAAAACACAGATTTACACAACTAGAGCAAAAACACAACTAATTCGTAGGCTTATTATGGCCTTGTAATAAATCGGCTTGAAGATAACGTGATCAAAAGGCACTAAACCACATAGACAATATGACTGCCCAGATGGGGCCAGCGCCTAGAACGACAGACCTCAAGATGGCGCTGTCACATGACCATCCCTCTCTTCTCCAGCTCTTCCTTCCAGACTTGCAGGTTGGATTGGAGATGTGCCTCTGATTTAGCAATCAGGGCAACATCATCAGCAAATGCCAGCTCTGAAATATAGTAAGTCTAATAATAATAATAAGCTTAAGATGGGCTATCCAACTCTGCAATACACTGAACTAACTCTGGCTGTTATAGTTTAAGTTTTAAAATCTTTTTAAATTTATTAGTTCTGAACCAATTTTTATGTTGGTCAGAACATATGAAATGATATGGATTTATCAATGAAATGCATATATATATGGCATAAAATCAAATGTAGTTTGTGTACATAAGTATATTATAAGAATGGTTAATATTACTTTTATCTATAATGTCTTGGGAAGAACTAGCACTGGATGTTTAGTTGGGGTGGCGTCATCACTCCCAATCTGTGACTATAAAGATCATTGTCCATTGACTTATAGCCTGAAGTTAAATGTTATATTTCTCAAGAGTGACTTCTTTATTTGATGGTGGAATAGTTGTGAATCTCCAGCAGGCCAGGTTTTCACTTATCTCGCCTGTGACGATCTGGTATAGGATTCTGGTGGCCCACTCCTCTCCGTAGCTGGAGTAAAAAAGTTAGGCTGCACAGACACCAATGTTAGGCGGCATAGACATCCGCTTGTGTACTCTTACAAAAGCATTTGGCACAACTTTAGTGCCAAAACAGAAACTTCTGAAACAAAATTTTGTGCCATGTGTCAGTATTCTATCTACTGCGCCACTCTTATACACAACACCACACAACAACATTACACAGACTGGGTCAGATCTCTCTGGCCAACATAGCACATCTTACCCAGTTGTTTTCAAATAGTACCAGTTCCCCAAGACTGCATTGCATCTGAGATATATTCAATAGTTTCCTCTTTCATTCAATAAGATGGGTGATATGTTCCCACTGATCTCAATAATAGATCCGCCTTCCATAGTCTTAGTTAGGTTTCCCATATATTATTTGTTTGTCTCTAGGCCCTGGACTGCGCTGGGGAACCTAGAGCAAGCACTTACTTGTCTAATCATTTTTCATGATATGGCAGTATCAATCACTCAAAATATTAAAATAAACAAGATAAATGCTTTTATCCTTACCACAATTCGAAATTGAGAACACAGTTACTTAATACTAGCAAAACTCAGCTGAGATGCTGGCTAGAGTATGGCGTCCCACTGAATTTTATGTATTATTTCCTGGAAAACACCACTAGCAGTTAAGAACTGTGTTACAGGACAGACTTCTATCGAATGGCACAAATGTGCGTCTCTATCTCGCTAATATAAAAATGCGTTGGCCAATCAGATCGGAAGACTAAGCTTTTCAATTTAAATTTTGAAAATAAAGTCAAAAGTACATCTCAATTTTTCAAATGTACGTCGGTCACATTTTGGCTTTTCCCCAATATCACTTGTTGTTTTGGACTACTACATGTAAAAACGGCACAAACCTGCCTCCTAAGTTAATTTTAGCCACTGATGCGTGATGCCATATGATGATGGATGGTATCCGCATGTCTGGTTTTGTGTAGTGTGCAGATGTGTTCAGTCAAACAATGTTCATACAAAATAACAGGGCAATCCACATAGGACGTCAGTAAACTCACGACGTATAAAGTCAATGATTCTTGTAACAGCCGTTGACGTTTTTCTTCATTATTTATTGTGGACGCCACAGTGACAAAATGGTTACGCGAATATGTAGGCACATCAAACAGTCATTATCACAGCAACATTCAATACAGCAATGGACGGTAGACAGCATTACAATGATGAGTCAGATGCATGTTATATTTCATAGTGCTGTAAATGTAGTCAGGTGAAAAACTCCATCCTTTTCTATAACAGCCAGGAGATAACCAGATGTATGAGATCAGTTCACTCTCCTTAATCTGACTTCAGCAAGACAGACACGTCTGCCGAAGTATAAATAATGTCCTCAAAAATATCCTCTAGATAACAAAGGTTTTCCAAACCTAGTTCATTTAACAAAGTAGCAAGTAATGGTCCTTGGAACATGCATCAACCGATGCAGTACAATACAGCGACATGTGAGCTGGGAAAACATCTCGTGACGACGACTTTCGAAGACAGGCTATGAATCGAAATCGCTCACGACCCAAAATCGATAGAGTTAATGAAAAGTCAATTTACCTTGCCTTCAGGAAATACACAGAAATATCACGCCTCCCGACATGTGGGAAACACTAGAGGTATTATCTCGAATAAACGAAATATCCATTAAGAGGACTACACATCCCTGACAGAACAAAAAATAGCGGAGATCCCCTCTTCAACGAGGCATCTCTTTCGCCATTCAAATCGCTCACTCCACTAGTGGTGGGCGGAAACCGATCGACCAAGAAGCAAGACCAAGTCATGCGCAGTCCAGCGCAAAATGACCACAGCTCAAAACTTAACTGCATTCAATACCAACGCGAGAAGACAAATGCTTACCGAGAAAAGTGACTATAAATTTCAAGCAGTTGTTGCCCTTGCGTTATAAAATAGATATTGTAATAAAACGATGTTGCGAGAATTTATCACGCAACATATCACCACCTCCTCCCGATAAAAAAAAATGTGGAACATATTTTTTTTAAATATCAAAGAGCATGCGATAAGCGGCTCAAAACGCACGAATTATGCGCTGATAATTAATTAAATTGCCTAACATGAGGCTAAATATAGAGTGTCTGGTGAGGATATACCTCAACAGAAAAATAAATATGTCTCAAAAAATATTCACATCGGGGAGGTGTCACCAACACACATCACGTTAGCATGTAAACACAATATACGTATGCAAGTTACCATAATCATCATTAAACAGCATACTCTAATATTGTCTTTAAAAATGGATGTACAAATCTGATAGGAAAATTTAAATAGTACATTATTTGACATGTAATGACATAAGTACATAGTAAAGTTAAACTACATGACGATCCAGGACATATGCTCTGGTATTCCGAGGGTAAGTACACAATCTAGAACTCGTCATGCTTGATACTAGTAAGGTAAGTCCTCAGCTCAACAATGACATTCTGAGAAAGTACAAGCAATATAATGCTAATTAATAACTAATATGCTTCATAAGGTACAATACATTATTAATAATTGTGGCTGTTTAGTAAACTAACGGCCCTTATATTAACTACTCAGTCCTCCTCTATCATCTTAAAAAACGAACAGAAGAAGATGACAACAAAGCACGATAGTGTGTACATATAAAGTGAGTACAGATGTGCTAATCTATTGTAGAAATATAGGTGTGTTATGACTCTGTAATATATAGGAATATAGGACAGAAGTATTAGTTGGAGTCATGTGGGCATCTAGACAAAATGTCAGCCATCACATTATCCGCACCACGGATAGCTCGTACCGTGAAGTGAAAAGGTTGAAGAGCTATAGCATATCGAGTGGATCTCGAACTCTTCAAATTCTTAGTCTGAATAGCTGTAAGAGCTTTCTGATCAGTCTCTAGAATGAAATGTGCGCCCAGGAGGAATCTTTGTAGTTTTAGAATTGACCAAACCATCGCTAACAACTCACGGTCTAAAACCGAGTAGTTCCTCTCTGCCGCATTTAGTTTTCTAGAAATGTACATAACAGGATGCAGAGTATTTGCATATTCTTGCATCAGTGCTGCTCCAATCCCAGTGGATGAAGCATCACTCCGAAGAACAAAAGTCCTATCAAGAGTAGGTAATCTTAAGATGGGAGGAGAAGAAAATATATTCTTGATTTGGTCTAGTGAAGATTGGCATTCTTCAGACCAACGGACCAGATTAGGCGAACCTTTCTTCAACAATGTTGAGAGAGGTGCCATGATCGAAGATAAATTTGGAATAAATCTCCCATAAAATTGAATTAAACCTAAGAGACTCCTAACTTGTTTCTTCGTTTTAGGAACAGAGATGTTCAGTATTTTGGAAGTATTGTGGTCTTCTGTCTTCAAGAGACCATGACCAACACGATGACCCAGGAAAGAGATTTCACCAAAACCAACAAAAGCTTTAGAAGGTTTTGCTGTCAAATTATTCTCACGTAGAGTGGACAGTAAGTCATATAACCCTAAATAGTGATCTTCCCAGGTATCACTGAAGAGACAGATGTCATCTAAGTATGCGATGACATCCGAACGATGTGACAGAATTCGACGCATCATGCGAACGAAAGTGGCAGGGGCGTTCATGAGACCAAAAGGCATAACATTCCATTGAAATAGACCCCTAGGTGTAGAAAAAGCAGTAAGAGGTTTGGCATGCTCTGCTAAAGGCACTTGCCAATAACCTTTAGACAAGTCAAGTTTAGTGAAGAATCTAGAATTAGAAAGTCTAATCAGTAGATCTTCTAACAAAGGCATCGGTTCAGCATCGAACTTTGTGACCTGATTCAATTTGCGATAATCAACGCAAATTCGTATGTTCTTATCCTTCTTCCGGACAATAACCATGGAAGAAGAATATGGTGAAGTCGATGGTTCAATTAAATATAATTGAATCATTTCATCCAATTCCTTTTCCACTTGCGACTGAAAGTGTATAGGAATAGGATACGGCCTAACCCTAATTGGATTATTGTCGGTAAGAATTATGTCATGTTCTATGACATCTGTGTGTCCAGGAATGTCAGTGAGAACATCCTGAAATGTTTGTAACATCGACGAGACTTGTCGATGTTCGTCACCAGAAAGATTAGGAGAAACAGAAACGTTTTTCCAAGATTCCGTGGAATGTAATGGAACCACTGGAAGGGGAAGGTTGACATCAGAGAAGGTAGCTTCCTCATCCTGTATGACAGACAGGGATGAATAATGACCGTGAGGTGCAGGAGCATCATCCGTTGCCTGGAAAATAGGCAGCAAATAGTCCGGACGTTCGTGAAATTCCGAAAGCATGTTTATGTGGAAAGTTTTATGCTTTCCATCAATATCGACCACATAGTCAACATCGGAAATCCGAGAGACTATTGCATACGGACCTTTCCATGCAATAAGAAGTCTATTTTCCCTACTGGGGAGTAGGACGAATGCTTTGTCACCTGGACAAAGTTGTCGTAGACATCTATTCTTGTTAGCAAACTGCCTTGCCTTCTCTTTAGCAATTTCTGATGAAGCAGTTGCTAGCTTACATGCCTCAATGATCTTTTGTCTAAGAGCAATGACATACTCATATGAGGATTGAGTTTCATCGCTAATATCATCGGCAGTGATGAGATCGTGTAATAAAGACATAGGGCCGCGTGGACGCGCGCCAAAGACAAGTTCGAAGGGAGAAAATCCTGTGTGTTCATTAGGGACTTCTCTATAGGCAAAGAGAGCCGCGGGTAAAACCCTGTCCCAATCTTGAGGATGATCTTCAGTTATCTTACCAAGCAAAGTCTTGAGCGTTCTATTCAGACGCTCAACTAACCCATTAGACATAGGATGGTAGATACTACTGAGAGATCGTTCAATATGTAAGGTAGACATTACCTGTGACATAGTGTCAGATATGAGTTGAGTGCCATGGTCTGACAATATTTCTCTGGGGAACCCCAAGCGAGAAAATATCAACCAAAGAGCATCTGCGATATCTGTAGTAGATATGCTCTTAAGAGGAATAGCCTCTGGCCAACGTGTGCACATATCGACACATGTAAGGATAAACTGATGTCCTCTGGCCGACTTGACCTTAAAAGGGCCAATAATATCTATGGCCATTTTCTGAAACGGCCGAATAGGAATGTCAGCAGCCTGGATAGGCGCAGCATGTCGTGGTCCTCTAGATTTGACCTCCTGACATACCTTGCATGATCGGCAGTAAATACGAATGTCCTTATTGACAAAAGGCCAAAAGAAAGCCGCAAGGACTCTCGACTTCGTACGGGCAAAACCCATATGTCCAGCACATTGCGAGTCATGAGCATGTTGTAATATTTGCACTCTCATGCTCTTGGGAACAAGAATTTGCGAATGTGCCGACGTAGTCGAATCTTGTACCATACGTACAAGTACGCCGTTTCTCATTGCAATCCAAGATTTTCTATTTGTATCCTGATTCGGATCACCTTTCTTCGCAAGAACGAAGAATTTTTTTAAAGAAGGATCTTCTTCTTGCAATTTTATGAAAGAGTCACGAGTGATTACTAAGTGACTATCTTGGCTATCAACTTCATTATCACTATTCAGTGAAGTTTCGGGTGTTTGTAGAGCTTGTGCTCTTGTAACTACTGCATTTGTAGCTTGCATGTTATTATCTTCCCAAGCAGCAATCTGCTGTGGGGTACACTCCCTAACTCCGTGAATACGACCAATAATAAGGTCCGCAATAGGATTAGGTAAGAGACAAGCATGCACATCTCCAGTAAAGAAAGGAGTGGCAATGCGAATTACAGCAGTAGGATATTTTTCTAGAGTGCCGCCAAATGTGACACATTTAATAACCCTTCCTGTAGCACAAGATGGATCTACAAGCGATTGTCTAACACCAATAGTGGTGCATCCGGAATCGAAAAGTAGTGAGACCGGAGTATCATTAACAAGACCCTTATGTAGGATTAAAGAACCCCTCCCGTCATGCGCAACAGCAGCAGGAAGAGCGGGAAGTGGGTGACCACAACTCAAAGTAGTTATGGTACCCGGTTCGAATAAAGTACTGCATTGGGGGCATTTGTTTGCTCTCTCAAAGTCAAAAGCAGAACCAGTGACAGCGTCAAAGTTTTTTATCAACAACATGATTACAGGCTCCCTCAGTTTCCTGTTGTACAGCATTAGCCTGCTGATATCTCTTTTTTTTGTGTTGAGATCTACCCCGACTATTATTACCTCTGAAGTTATCAGAGTTATTATTATCTCTGCAGTTATTATTGTCTCTATTGTAATTGTTATCCTGGTTCGAATTCCAGTTTCCACGATTACTATCATGTTCACATTGATGCGAACATCTATTTGTTTGGTTTTGAGGTCTTCGGCAGGAATAACCTCTATTACCATATCCTCTTTTGAAATGCCTATAATTATTAGGGTGATAGTAACGAGTACTATCAGGTTGTCTCCAATTCTTCGAAGAAGAATCACCATGAAATTGATTTCCATGATTTTGACAGAAATTACCGCTACTCTTTCTATCAAAATTTTGTTGGGATCTACGAGCAAAGTTTTGACCATACGGAGCTGCCGAAGCAACTGGTAAACCTTCTTTCACCTTAGAGTTACCCATGGTTATGTGTGGGTGCGCAGTTACGTATTGGCAACAGAAATCTTCCATTTCTTTTATTGTTTTAGGTTTACGTTCATGAAGGAAAGCAAGGAAAGACTCATTGACAGACGACATGACTTTGTCTCTAAGTATTAAGTCCATAAGTCCTTCATAAGTTTTTTCCGTCTTAGATAGTTCAACCCATCGTGAGAAAGTAATGCGTATTCTTGCAATAAACTCGGAGAATTCAACTCCATTTTCAGGTAACATGTTTTTAAATTGTAGACGATAGCCGTCTTCGTTAAGCTGATATTTCTTTAACAAAGCGGCCCTGACAACCTCATAATTGTTCTTGTCAGGTTCATCCACCATATTTAATATACTTAGAGCTTTACCTGTCAGTATCCCTGATAACTGATAAACATATTTTGCTTTGTCTATGTTATGAGCTGTACATGCTTGTTCAAATCTGTCCAGATAGAACATTATGTCATCACTGGAAGGACTAAATGTTGGTAACTTAATCTTAAAAGTATCATTATTAGCCTTACCAGAAGATGAACCCTTGTTTGAATCATTACCATTACTCATGTTCGTCAATTTCAATTTTTCCAACTCTAAAGCTAAGACCTTTTCTTCATGTTCCATTTTTGCTTTCTCTTTCCTCTCATCAGACTCTCTCTGTAATCTTCTTTCCTCAGCCTGAGCCTCTATTTGAAGTCTTTCAGCTTCTTTCTCAAGTCTTTTATTCTCAGCTTCTTTTTCAAGTCTTTTATTCTCAGCTTCTTTTTCAAGTCTTTTATTCTCAGCTTCTTTTTCAAGTCTTTTATTCTCAGCCTCTTTTTTTATTTTTTCAGCTTCTAGCTGGAGTTTTCTTTCCTCAGCTTCTGATTCCCTTTTTTGTTTTTCCATTTCCATTTGGAATCTTTTTTCATCCACCTGCATCTGCAGTTTCTTTTGTTCAGCTTCCATATGCAGTTTCTTTTGTTCAGCTTCCATTGCTTTATCATATCGAGCAGTTGCAAATTCTTCTAACTTATCACCAGTCTTCCCAAGCAATTTACCCTGCTCAATAAAGTGCTCAAATGTAGACATGTTGTCTAACATATGAGTCCAAAACCTGAAATAATTAACTAATTTATTTCAAACCTAAGTGTAACAAGTCTTAATTAAGCACTTGTATATTCACATCACCTTATATTATCCCAGTCTCTGTGGGAAACAAGTCTCCAATCAAAGAACTTGTATATGAAATATCAACAATCAATTCTTGATCATAAGTGCACTTCTCATTCAATAGTGCACGACACTATTCATCATTCATTTATCATCAGTGTAGTAGTAACAGTGCATTAGCATAGCCCATTAACTAATTACTATAACTGTAAACAATGACTATGTAAACACATGCAGAATGTAAACATTGAAAATGTAAACAATGCAAACAATGTAAACAATAACAATGTAAACAATAACAAAGATCAGCAACAATACAAAAACGTTCGCAGAAATCAACTAAAAATAAAGCAGAAATTAATGAAATATCACAAAAAATGTGACGATATCTGCGATAGAATTAAACAAAATACATGACACCACAGTGTATAAACAAAAATGTTGTATGAAACTAAATTATAGTCAAGAGTAGGCTAACAAATACAAACAAATCAAAACAAAACTAAAGAATGCGAAATAATAACGAAAACAATATTAAAACATGTCATCACAGCTAACATAAATAGCAACAGAAGTCGCTTAGCAAATTCCAGTATCGGAAATTTGCAAACCTTACAGAAAACGCTCACAATAGACGACCTCTATGACGTGGCATAATCTAACGGAGACACCACCCAACCGAGAACCCGCTGAAATATAAACATATAAATATACAAATAACATATAAACATATAACATATAGAATGAGATGATACACAGAAGACTCAGCAGAAGTATAAGGGCACAGTTTACATACAAACAGGCCACTTAACTTATAGGCTTCCAATCGTAGAACAGCAGAAAAAACGGATGTCAATCAACGTCCTAAAGAGCGAAGCTCCAACGATGATGGCACATCTGAACTGCTTCCACTGCTAACACGATGGTACTTGAGCTTCTGACATACTGTATGTTGAGTTGTTTCGGCACTTGACCTTCTAATCCAAAAGTAAGTTGATGGAAATCGGTACTTGGCCTTCTTCAGAAAACAACCCGTTTCAACCGGCACTTGACCTTCACAAAAAACGACAGCACTGGAACCTTGACAGCAGCAACTTGCTTGACTTGCGTAAAAGATAACAGCAGTCCGAGTTATCCGGCAACATGTAACAACGCCGGGTACTGTCAAATTCTTGTTTCCGTCAAAAAGTTGAAATTTTGACTTTTACCGGGCAACGCCGAGTACTTTGAAAATTTTGAAGATGTTGACTGTCTTGAAGAATGTTAATTTCTTGAAGGATGCTGATGAATTCTTGTTGAAAATGAAGTGGGTAAGGGACCCCGTGTTTGCTGGTACCAGAATCAAACCAGCTTATGGCCACCAAATGATGCGTGATGCCATATGATGATGGATGGTATCCGCATGTCTGGTTTTGTGTAGTGTGCAGATGTGTTCAGTCAAACAATGTTCATACAAAAATAACAGGGCAATCCACATAGGACGTCAGTAAACTCACGACGTATAAAGTCAATGATTCTTGTAACAGCCGTTGACGTTTTTCTTCATTATTTATTGTGGACGCCACAGTGACAAAATGGTTACGCGAATATGTAGGCACATCAGACAGTCATTATCACAGCAACATTCAATACAGCAATAGACGGTAGACAGCATTACAATAAAGGTGATTCAGACATGTCAATGCATTATAAGGCTGTAATGTAGTCGGGAAAATTCTCCATCCCTTTCTATCTTAGCCAGAAGATAACCAGATGTATGAGATCAGTTCACTCTCCTTAATCTGACTTCAGCAAGACAGACACGTCTGCCGAAGTATAAATAATGTCCTCAAAAATATCCTCTAGATAATAAAGGTTTTCCAAACCTAGTTCATTTAACAAAGTAGCAAGTAATGGTCCTTGGGACATGCATCAACCGATGCAGTACAATACAGCGACATGTGAGCTGGGAAAACATCTCGTGACGACGACTTTCGAAGACAGGCTATGAATCGAAATCGCTCACGACCCAAAATCGATAGAGTTAATGAAAGTCAATTTACCTTGCCTTCAGGAAATACACAGAAATATTATGCCTCCCGGCATGTGCAAATACACTAGAGGTATTATCTCGAATAAACGAAATATCCATAAGAGGACTACACATCCCTGACAGAACAAAACATAGCGGAGATCCTCTTTCAGCGAGGCATCTTTCTCGCCATTCAAATCGCTCACTCCACTGGTGGGCGAAAATCGATCGACCAAGAAGCAAGACCAGTTATGCGCAGTCCAGCGCAAAATGACCACAGCTCAAAACTTAACTGCATACAATACCAACGCGAGAAGACAAATGCTTACCGAGAAAAGTGACTATAAATTTCAAGCAGTTGTTGCCCTTGCGTTATAAAATAGATATTGTAATAAAACGATGTTGCGAGAATTTCTCACGCAACAGCCACTATCTCCCGACTTTGCCCCGCTAGTTCATCGCAGTTTGATTTTGCATTTTTCTGTCTCAAGGACGCAAAAATGTGACTTTTAGTGAAGTATGCACAAAAAAGCTGTTCGCTAGTCTGATAGGAACAATACGGTCTTTCGTCAATATCTTCCGTGTTATCTGTCCGTCTGTATAATTAAAAGTATATTATTTGTCAGCTTAAGATGGGCTATCCAACTAGCTAGGTTTTATTTTCATAACTTTATTATTAAAGAAAAACCTACTTTTCTCAAGGTTAGTTTTTGAAATTTTGTTTTTGAACGTTCTCTACGGCATTTGCCGCTATATTCGAACAAAACAACTAAGTACGGTAAAACGTCTAAGATACGACTGTTTCTAACAAGAGCTAAGGTCTTTTTTCTACCAATTCATTACATTGTGTTAACTAGTGGCGTAATTTTTTTCTTTAAACTACAAATTGCGTCTTTTTGCCTTTCTAGATTCAAACACGTGTTCAGACCTCATAATGATTTTTATCTCCGTTTCCCTCCCGTCTAAAAGGGTACCGTTTCGTCTGCATGTCTAACTAGTTAGTTTCAATGGCGGTAGGAAACGCGGGCATAGGCGAGTATGTATCCCCGTATCTTAAGCATTATTTTATCCCTACATGTTATCTTACTCGTTATCTTTATAATTGGAGATATTTTAACGTTGTATCACGGTAAATTCTTCACACATCTCCCCACTTGAGAACATGCACTACTGCAAGTTCAAAAACCAGTGATACACATAGATAAAATTAATCTCACGCCTGCCAACTACTCTAATTTTGATCACAGGGGTGCCTACTGAGGAAATCTGCACCGACATTCAATGACCCCGGGATATACTCAATAATAAACTGATAAGGTTGCAACAATAAAGACCATCTTAACAATCTTGCATTTTCATGCTTGGCCTGAGATAAGAACACTAGGGGCTGATGATCCGTCTGGACCACAAAAGTCCTACCATACAGATAGATTTGGAACTTTTTTATTGCCCAGATTAACGCTAAACATTCTTTTTCGCTTGTGGAATATCCTTGCTCCGCTTTATTCAACTTGCGGCTTGCATAAGCGACTGGGTTCAGTTCCCCATTGGGTGAAGATGACCTTTGCAACAGAGCCGCCCCCAGGCCTACATTACTTGCATCTGTTCTCACCACAAAGTCCTGTGTCAAATCAGGCAATTTGAGAATAGGCTTGCTAGTGAGTTTTTCCTTTAACTCTTGGAATGCCAATTCACATTGCGCAGTCCAAACAATTTTATCTGGATTTCCCTTGCGAGTCAGATCAGTCAGAGGAGCACATATAGAGTTAAAATTTTTGATATATTTTTGGTAAAACCCACATAACGACACGAATGATCGCACGTCTTTTTTTGTTTGTGGTCTAGGTGCTCTCTGCAGTTTTTCCAAGTTCTTGGGGTCAGGGGTCATGTTACCCTGATATACAGTGTGTCCCAAGAATTCCAACTCTTTGCATCCAATACAACATTTTGTTGGTCTAGCAGTTAAGTTCGCTTCCCTAAGCCTATCAAATAACATTTTCAGAGAGTTAATGTGTTCTTCAAATGTCTCTGTGGCGACGAGAATATCATCCATGAAATTCGTGATACATGGATTATTCAGGGGATCCAACAATTTGCGCATCATCCTTGAAAATACACTCGGAGCATTTTTCAATCCGAATGGTAGCATGTTGAATTCATAATGTCCTTCCGAGGTGCTAAAAGCTAAATAAGGTCTAACTTCAGGCTTCACTGGAATCTGGTAATAGCCTTTACTAAGATCCACCTTCGAAAAGTATTTTGCCTTGTTCAATCTGGCAAATAACTGTTTTGTGTCTGGTAATGGATCCACTTGTCCTTCTGTGACAGCATTCAGTTTCCTGTAATCTATGCACAGTCTATGTTCCCCAGACGGTTTCCTCAACAAAACTACACTGGAGCTAAAAGAAGATTCACTGTGTGAAATAATCCCCTCTTTCAACAAATAATCTATTTCTTCTTTCAATGCCTTCTCCTTCGCGAACGGAATAGAATAGGCTCTCATACAGATTGGGTTTGAGTCTACCAGTTTCATGTCATACTGTAGCAAATTTGTATGTCCTGGTTTATCTGTTAATACATCTGTATGTTCCTCCAGAACCTGTTGAACTCTCTCCCTCTGATTTTTAGTCAGGTGCTTACTGACTTTTACCTGTGCTGCTGTTTCACAAGGATGTAATGGGTATTCATGTGAGGTGAGTGGTTCCTTTTGCATTTGAGTTGCGATAGCCAAGGTCAGTAAGGGGGTGCTTTCCTGGAGTGGTCTGTCCAGATACTTCTTTAAAAGGTTTACATGATAAACTTTCTCCTTCCCCTTTTTGTCAATTTTATAGTTTGTTCTAGACACCTTCTCTAGAACCGTATATGGACCTTGCCATCCAATTTGTAATTTATTCTGGCTTCCGGGTAGTAGAAGAAGCACCTTCTCTCCAACCGCTAGTTCCCTGTCCTTTGCTTTCCTATTAAAATACGCTGCAAGTTTCTTCCTGGCTTGTCTCAAATTATCATTTGCCAGTTTCCATCCAGCTTTCAAACGAGTGGTCAGTTCGTTCACATATTGATACGATGAGGTAACAGTCTCTTCTGCTTTCTCATCTGTCCAGATCCTTAATAATGCTTCTTGTGGACCTTTTATTGGCCTCCCAAATAGCAGAGTTGCGGGAGCCATCCCGATTGAACTATGTGGTACCTCCCGATACGCAAACAACGCGGCGGGCAGAAATTGATCCCACAGATCCGGTTTTTCGTGTGCCAGCTTCCTCAGGATAGAAATGAGAGTCCCATTGAACCTCTCTACCTGGCCGTTCCCTTGTGGATGGTACGGACTACAATGAAAGTGTCTGGCTTGAAATAGCTTAAAAACTTCTTCCGTTAGTTTCCCCTTGAACTGTGAGCCATTATCAGTCAAGATTTGATGCGGGAATCCTAATCTTGTGAATATTGTAAGTAGTGCCTCTGCTACATGTTTTGAATCAATTGATGGCAGGGCTACCGCCTCTCCCCACATAGAACAAGTGTCCACCAGAGTAAGGATGTAACTGTTCCTCCTCTTGGTCCGAGTGAGAGGTCCCACAATATCCACTGCAACCCTCTCAAAAGGTGTTCCCACTATGGGCATTTCCCCTAGAGTTGCAGGAGCAGTCCAATGCTTTGGAGCTACCCTTTGACATTCTGGACAGGATTTGACATATCTTTTTATATCCTCCGTTATCCCTGGCCAGAAGTAATGACAAGCTATACGCTGTCCTGTGGCGCTGATCCCCATGTGACCACTGAAGGGAATCGCATGCCCGAGTTCCATCACTTTATCCCTATATGAAGTGGGAAGAACCAGCTGGTTGTGACCATTTGTTCCAGTTCCGGCCTTCCTGTATATCAATTTGTTCTTCATAAAGTACTCTCCCTTGCTCGGAGGTGTGTGGCATTTGGGCAATTTTTTAAAACATGGCTTGAGTGTCCTATCCTCAGCCTGCGCCTTCCTCATCTCCTCTGGATGAGCATTTATAGGTTCACCTTCTTCCTCCTTTTTCTGTGACCTGGTCTGCACTGTCGCCATGATCACAGGTCTCTCGGGATTCCCCAAGAAGACGTATCTACACCCCAATATCAGAGGGTAGATTGGTTCATCTATCACTGCTGCTCTGATTTCTCCTTCCACATAGCGAGTTTTCACCGTTATCCTTGCGATGGGAAGTGTCATGAGTGGTATGTCCTTAGTCGCCCCTTGTATTTCCACTGTTTCTGTGGTATACTGACTTGGGTCCACTAGGCTAAACTTCACAACTGAATCATAATCCAAACCTGTATCATAAAGGCACCTTATGGTGACCCCATTACAAATAACATCCTCACAAACTGGGGGGTGATAAGGTTCCTGCTGTCCATTAGGATTAACCTTTAATCTTTGAGTCCCCGACTTCATTGCAGCAATGTTTGAAGGTTTCCTTTTACAAAATTCGGTGTTATGGTTGTCTTTCTTACACCATTTGCACCATCTCTTTCCTTGGTTAAACGGTTTTCTTTCATTATATTTTTGGTCATTGAACTGTGAGTTTCTGTCACGATAATCATTTCGTGGCCTATCAAAGTTTGTCCTGCCTTTATTACCTTGTTCTCTGGTATCAAATTTACTAAATTGCTGTGGAGCTTTAAAATTTTCTATGTGCTTCTTTTTAGTGCCACTTACCTCTGCCTGGGCTGCCTGATACCTCTCAGCGACATTTAAAACCTCCCCCAACCTCTCTGCACCTTGTTCCATGAGAAATTTTCTCAAGTCTGGAGCCATGGACTCTCTTAATTGCTCTATCATGATCATCTCTTTAAGATCTTGGGTCTTCCCCAGAGCAGTCCATTTCTCCAAATAGGTTTCCAGTCTGGCAGAGAATTGGTGGTATGTCTCCCCAGACAACAGTTTGGCATTTCTAAATTTCTTACGATAGAATTCACCATTCTTTTCATATCTCAATAACAAAGCCTGCTTTAGCATGTCATAATTGTCTTGGTCGTCTCTATTCATCTTAGCAAAGACTTCAAAAGAAGTACCTCTAAGCCCTTGTGATAACTTAAGACTCCACCTCTCTCTCTAACCCATACGTAGTAGCTAATAATTCGAATCTACTGAGGTACCCCTCGATGTCATCGTCTTTCTCAACAAAATGGTCTAAATGAAACCCCATAGCTGAGGTTGAGGCTCCCTGACTAGGCGTAGCATCTGAGGCAAAAGGGCTGGCACCATTTTCAGGAGCATGGCCTTGTAATTCCAGCTCCCTTAGTCGTAATTCGTGCTCCCTTTGCAATCTTCTATCTTCTGCTTCCCTTTCGGCAGTCAATCTCTTATCTTCTGCCTCCCTTTCGGCAGTCAATCTCTTTTCTTCTGCCTCCCTTTCGGCCTTTTCTTCTACTGCCTCCCTTTCGGTCTTTTTTTCCTCTGCCTCCCTTTCGGCCTTTTTTTCTTCTAATTGGAGCCTCTTAATCTCCCTATCTGCCTCCAATGCTTTAGCCTCTTTGTCAGCCTCAATCTGCAACCTCTTAAGTTCTTTATCAGCCTCAATTTGTAACCTCTTCTCTTCAGCTAACCTCCTATCTTCCCTTTCAATATACTTGTCACATTCTGAAGTTACATACTGAATTAAAACCTGACCCTCCATGTTCATCTCCTTCGCCGTCAGCACAGCAGCCGATCTAAATTTTGCTAGATCTGCCATACTTTAACATACAAATTAACAATGACTAAAGTAATTTCAAGTATATAATGGCTAAGGTAATTCTAAGTATATAATTACCAAGGTAATATATTAATTAATTAATCAACTAATTACCACTGGCTGTGAAGATTCATCAACTTTTATTTTCCACTTTTTTTTTTAAGGGACACTTTTAAATTTATACAACTCTGTCCCCACTAGTTTAATTCCCACACCAGGAGATCCTACTATCTTTGATAAACTTAATCCCCGGACAAGACCCCAATATTTGCAGTAGATTTTGATGTTATTGTATGGTTGTTATGTTACCTAGTGTACTGTATGAGGTCAGCTGTGAAGGCTCCTGAGATAAAAGTATATGTGAATTACAGAAGGCCTTTCTGCTACCACTTACGACCTCAAACAGACTTATTAGACTATTATGAATGTTAGCTACGTTAAATGTCTAGGGTACTGAAATGTAATGTGTAGTTAAGATAATATACAGACACACACATGTAATCAATAAGTCTAATAATAATAATAATAAACTCTACAATACACTGAACTAACTCTGGCTGTTATAGTTTAAGTTTTAAAATCTTTTTAAATTTATTAGTTCTGAACCAATTTTTATGTTGGTCAGAACATATGAAATGATATGGATTTATCAATGAAATGCATATATATATATATATATATATATATATATATATATATATATATATATATATATATATATATATATATATATATATATATATATATATATATATATATATATATATATATATATATATATATATATATATATATATGGCATAAAATCAAATGTAGTTTGTGTACATAAGTATATTATAAGAATGGTTAATATTACTATTATCTATAATGTCTTGGGAAGAACTAGCACTGGATGTTTAGTTGGGGTGGCGTCATCATTCCCAATCTGTGACTATAAAGATCATTGTCCATTGACTTATAGCCTGAAGTTAAATGTTATATTTCTCAAGAGTGATTTCTTTACTTGATGGTGGAATAGTTGTGAATCTCCAGCAGGCCAGGTTTTCACTTATCTCGCCTGTGACGATCTGGTATAGGATTCTGGTGGCCCACTCCTCTCCGTAGCTGGAGTAAAAAAGTTAGGCTGCACAGACACCAATGTTAGGCGGCAAAGACATCCGCTTGTGTACTCTTACAAAAGCATTTGGCACAACTTTAGTGCCAAAACAGAAACTTCTGAAACAAAATTTTGTGCCATGTGTCAGTATTCTATCTACTGCGCCACTCTTATACACAACACCACACAACAACATTACACAGACTGGGTCAGATCTCTCTGACCAACATAGCACATCTTACCCAGTTGTTTTCAAATAGTACCAGTTCCCCAAGACTGCATTGCATCTGAGATATATTCAATAGTTTCCTCTTTCATTCAATAAGATGGGTGATATGTTCCCACTGATCTCAATAATAGATCCGCCTTCCATAGTCTTAGTTAGGTTTCCATATATTATTTGTTTGTCTCTAGGCCCTGGACTGCGGCTGGGGACCTAGAGCAAGCACTTACTTGTCGTAATCATTTTTCATGATATGGCAGTATCAATCACTCAAAATATTAAAATAAACAAGATAAATGCTTTTATCCTTACCACAATTCGAAATTGAGAACACAGTTACTTAATACTAGCAAAACTCAGCTGAGCTGCTGGCTAGAGTATGGCGTCCCACTGAATTTTATGTATTATTTCCTGGAAAACACCACTAGCAGTTAAGAACTGTGTTACAGGACAGACTTCTATCGAATGGCACAAATGTGCGTCTCTATCTCGCTAATATAAAAATGCGTTGGCCAATCAGATCGGAAGACTAAGCTTTTCAATTTAAATTTTGAAAATAAAGTCAAAAGTACATCTCAATTTTTCAAATGTACGTCGGTCACATTTTGGCTTTTCCCCAATTTCACTTGTTGTTTTGGACTACTACATGTAAAAACGGCACAAACCTGCCTCCTAAGTTATTTATAGCCACTATCTCCCGACTTTGCCCCGCTAGTTCGTTGCAGTTTGATTTTGCATTTTTCTGTCTCAAGGACGCAAAAATGTGACTTTTAGTGAAGTATGCACAAAAAAGCTGTTCGCTAGTCTGACAGGAACAATACGGTCTTTCGTCAATATCTTCCGTGTTATCTGTCCGTCTGTATAATTAAAAGTATATTATTTGTCAGCTTAAGATGGGCTATCCAACTAGCTAGGTTTTATTTTCATAACTTTATTATTAAAGAAAAACCTACTTTTCTCAAGGTTAGTTTTTGAAATTTTGTTTTTGAACGTTCTCCACGGCATTTGCCGCTATATTCGAACAAAACAACTAAGTACAGTAAAACGTCTAAGATACGACTGTTTCTTACAAGAGCTAAGGTTTTTTTTCTACCAATTCATTACATTGTGTTAACTAGTGGCGTAATTTTTTTCTTTAAACTACAAATTGCGTCTTTTTGCCTTTCTAGATTCAAACACGTGTTCAGACCGTCATAATGATTTTTATCTCCGTTTCCCTCCCGTCTAAAAGGGTACCGTTTCGTCTGCATGTCTAACTAGTTAGTTTCAATGGCGGTAGGAAACGCGGGCATAGGCGAGTATGTATCCCCGTATCTTAAGCATTATTTTATCCCTACATGTTATCTTACTCGTTATCTTTATAATTGGAGATATTTTAACGTTGTATCACGGTAAATTCATCACACTCATGTTAAGTTATTATCTCATGTTAAGATATTATCTCATGTTAAGATAGTATCTCATGTTAAGAATTCTAGCTTCGTTCACAAAAAATATAAGTTGGTATCCCTGTTTCTGGTCGATTTGATGAGCTCATATTTTGTTAAGGTACTGCCGTAGGGAAGTAAAGCGTGAGAGACTGAAAATATTCTATAATGATAGTCTTCTGTTTGAAAATGCATTATCTAGTCTGGTGCGCCCCCCACCCCTTTTATTTTCCTTGAAAATTTCATGCTTTGTGTCGTTGTTTCTGGTCTGTTTGAATTTATTTTTTTATTTAGTCCCAATAATTGTAGTCTCTGCGAAGATGTAAGGTAAAAGGTAAAGGATCCTGTTTCACGCCCATTGAGGCATATTGGGAAGATGGTGTTAGGCCCATATTTTATCGACCATCTGCACACTAGGGGGTGATATGGTCAGCATCACGCCGGCCGCCTTAACCTTCCCAGAGTTCCTCTGGTACCCAATTTATGAGTCAGTGGCCATCACGCCTAGTGTCGTTTTGTAGTGCAGCTACAAACTGTCCCCATTTTGCTCGGTCGGTCGCCATCCTTCGTGCCGTGCCCCAACTCTGGTTCATGCTTTGCATCTCAGCCTCCACTGTTCTCCGCCAGGTTGTCTTTGGTCTGCCTCTCTTTCGCCTTCCTTCTGGTGTCCATATCATAGCAGTTCTGGTGATGGTGTCAAGGTCCCTTCTGAGCACATGACCAATCCAGTTCCAGCGTCTGCCCGCAATGATGATGTGCACCGTATTATTTACTTAGGGATGCTACTTTTAGAAAATATAAGAACATACAAATGCAAAGAAATTACGAAGATCTTTGAGACTCTGCCCAAAGCAATAGGAAATGTAAACAGTGAATGGAACATCTTCAAGGCAGCAGTGATGGAAACACTGAGCAATAAATGTGGGACAAAGACATGACAAAAAGACAAGAACGGCAAGATGGGATGATAACGTTAAGGAAACAATACAGACTAAAAAGAAATTTTATGAGGCCTGATTTCAATTTAACACAAGACGATAACATTAAATACCGAATCGCAAGAAGAAATGCCAAACAATTCATTCATAGAGCAAAAGAAAACTCATGCGTAAATACCGTAAGCAGCTAATACAAAGAACGCCTGAGAGATTTTGATAAAAGTATCAATAAAATAAGGGTGAGAGACGAAAGCTTCAATCTTACTTCAATAATTAATGAAGCACGTAATATTGAATAAAAGCAGGGACTAAGCAGTCCCAAGCAGAAAAGTGGGTTTGGCCCAAACAAATGTTTTTGTTGTTATTTGGAAATAATTTTTTTAAATGTTCATATGCATAAACAAATTTGTTGTTTTATCCAAGGTAAAATGGATAGGAGCAAAATATACGGGAGCCACTTAAATGGCTCCCGGGTCAAATGTGTCTAAACCCTGAGCCTTTATAAAGTCGATTGGGACTTAAAGAGTTAAAAGACGCGTCATCAGTGAGGAATGCAGTTAGCGACCCATAGCTAGACTGCTTGCATCAGGGTCAGCGAACCAGAGCTGACCATGACTCTACTCCACCTTCTAGAAACAATAGTCAACAGCAGACTAAAATTTCATCTAGAAAAGCATAATTTGTACAGTCCAACCCAAGCAGGCTTTAGAAGCCAACATAGTACAATAGAGCAACTGTTGAGGCTGGAACATGATGTTAAAACAGGCTTCAAAAGGAATGAAAAGACAGTAGCAGTATTCCTTGATGTAGCAAGAGCATATGATGAGTGTTGGAGGGAGGGTGCACTATACAAAATCAGGAAATTAGGTATAGTAGGCAGAACCTACAATTATCTAGAAAACTTCCTGCAGGATAGATACTTCACGGTACAAATAAACAATGATAGATCTGAGGTGTATGAGCAACAGAATGGAATTCCCCAGGGATCAGTAATATCACCATCTATCTTTACGATTATGGTCAACGACCTAGGCGACGAGTTTAAAGATTTAAAAAACAACTTATCCCAGTTTGCAGATGACGCTGCGATATGGAGAACGGGAAGAAATCTCCCATTCCTCTATAAAACAGTACAAAGGCAAATGGATAAAGTATCTGACTGGATGAACAAGTGGGGATTTAATCTAAATGTTAAAAAAACCATAGGAATGATCTTCAGTAGAGGGCGTGTAATTAAAAACAATATAATTGACATAAGAATTAATGAGCAAAAAGTATGCACAGCAAAATCAACTAGATTTCTGGGTATGGTATTAGACCAGCAACTAAACTGGAACAAACACATAGACCTATTAGTGCAAAGCAGTAGGGGACTTATTAACATGCTAAGATATATGAAAGGAAGTGGTTGGGGGCGCCTGCAATAAGACCATGTTAACCTTCTATAAATCATTTATTAGGGGCAAACTTGACTATGCCAGTGTTGTCTATGCATCAGCCGCCCCAAGCAATAAGAAAAAACTAGACACAATCCAAAACCAGGCACTGTCAATAATAGCAGGTGCCTCAAAGGGAACATCAGCAGAGGCACTAGAAGTAGCGCTAGGCATTATACCCCTGGAGCTAAGGAGAAAAGAACTGAGATTCAGCTACTGGGCAAGAGTGGCAAAAGATCCAACTCACCCAGCACATAAAACCTTTGATAGGGGTAACCAGTACATGGGCCACATTCCATTAAACCATAATAGATACCCGTCAGGGTGGAAACAATGGATGAAGTGGATCAATACCCAGACCTATTTAATGCGATAAACAGTAGTGCTCTGTATAAAGCAAAGATCCCACCATGGGAATTAAAAGTGCCAGAAACTGACTCCCACTTAACAAAGATCATAAATAAATCTAACGACATAATCTCAGCAAAAAGTAAAACACTAGAGTACATAGAACGGTATATAAATAATAGCCTAACTATATATACAGATGGGTCAAAAGATGAAGAAGGACAATTAGGAGCAGGAATAGCAATACCAAAATTAAAAATTTATAAAAGATACAAAGTAACAGGTAATACATCCATCTTTACAGCAGAATTAGTGGCAATCCTAAAAGCTTTAGAAATAGCTGCAGAAAATCCCCCAAAAAAAAGTAACCATTCTCACAGATTCCCTATCATCAGTATTAGCTATCAGAAACAGAAATGAATGTAGCAGGCCAGATATTATAGAGGAAATACTACAGGTTAATACATATCTACAAACTATAGGATGCAGTGCAACAATAACATGGATACCATCACATGTGGGGATAGCAGGAAATGAGCTTGCAGACAAAGAAGCCAAAGGGGGTAGAGCTAGCCATAACAAAATTGAAGTAGGCTTAGGGAAGTTTGAAATTAAGAGCTTAATTGCTCAAGCAATAACTAAAGAGTGGATAACAGCATGGGACCAAAGTAAAAAAGCAAGACACTCATATAAAATCCTTAAAAAACCAAGCAAAAAATGTCAAATAAAAGATGAACTAAAAATACCAATTAATAAAAAATTGCTGAGGCTCAAGCTTGGAACTGGATATTTCATGATTGAGGAACCCACATGTGAAGAGTGTCAAGAACCAAACACAATTAGACACTTTCTGGTGGACTGCAAGAAATATGACCAACAGAGGCAAAATATTAAGACATACTGTAGTAACCACAATGTAGAAATGAGGGTAGAAAATCTCATAGGCACAAAGACCCCTTCAGAAATGCAAAAGTTAATAAAACACTATATTACAAAAACTAAAGCTAACATATAAAAAACAAATAAGGATTTGAGTCAGTAGTCCAAACTCGTGAAAGACTCGCCACAGATACATACAGATTAACCAAAGAAACCATAAAGTGAAAATTAAAAACATACTAACTTAGAAAATAGCATATTTTGGAATTTCTTTTAAAAACCATGTTGAACTATAACTACAAAAGGAAAAATACCGACTAGAGATAATATAGTATAAAATAAATACAAAAAAAAACATATTACAATAAAGGAAACACGTCCTAATATAACCAACAACTCCATGTACATGGTAGATGGTTGAAAGGGGCGTGCTACAAAGGAAAGTAGCAAACACATTAATAAAAAAAAAAAAAATACTCCACCTTCAAGTGGTGGTCCTGAAAACAGGCTACATCAGTGCAGTCTGGCTGAGTGAGTAGGGATCGAAGAGGGAAGGCTAACCCAGTCCCAAAAATGCCGTGCTGAAGTCGGATGTGTAGGCTGGCGGGCGCAAATATCGCAGCTTTGCTGTAAACGGACACAACGCAACCAACGTCCTTTTCAGGATGAACAAAGAAGAATAAAAACAGACAAAAGACTAGATTGCACGAATACTTCTAAGAACTTCTCAGTTCAGTAGGCACTTAGAAAAAAACTACATACACCTCATATATGTGAGAAACGGTAAGAACTTGATACATTGCTTCAAGAAATTGAAAAGGTTATAAAGAATAGTCCTCGAAATAAATCACCAGACATGGAGGGAATAACAGCAAAACGATTCAAGCGTGCTCTGAGGCAGGAGTCAAAGTGTCGAAAAGAATTTTCACTGTTGCACTGTGATGAGTTGATTTGAATTTTTCAGCTACACGATTTGCCTACCTCTGTTTCTGTCTACGCCATATTTTAATTTTATTGATACTTTGGCCCATTGTCGCGCATTTATCTACGTGTCAGTCTCAGTTCTGACAACGTTATGGGACGCCCCACACGAGTAACTTTATTTCTTCTACATTAGTCGACAAAAAGATTCTGTGTTGTCGGCAAATAGTCCCCTCGTTCGTTTGAAATCGACGAACGAAATAAGACCACTAGTCGTGCAACGCTTTTCCTATCCGCAGGCTAGAGCGGGGTAACCTGTTGATACCCGGGTGTGCCGAAGAAATGTCCCTGTACACCTTTCTGTACACCTGCTCGACTTCAGAAGCATAGTTTAGGACTAATTTTGGGTACATAAGGGAGTTCTTTAAAGCCATCCTTACTTGCAGCAGCCACAAACCGGTCACACGAAGTGGATTACTATCTTCTAGTTATTACAGTCGCGTTATTACAGTCGCGTTATTACAGTCGCGTTCATTCCTCTGACACTTTCTCGGAGAGATAATTCCAGCGAATTTAATTTTTGTTTGGACAACAGCCGGTAAAATTTATGGTATTCACACAAATAGCTAGCATCGTCTTTAATCTACTGATAAACAGGAGCCTAAACCAACAGTACCCAATCTGCTACACAGCCACCAACCAACGGCTTTCTCCAACTGTGCTCGGACCGTTTATTCTTTCAGTGAGCTGGATAAATGCTCAGTTTTCTATGGCAATAGCCTATATGGGTTTTCAGTCAGCATCACACTTTACTCGTAGAGGACAGAACTTATCTGTCTCTGCAGAACAAGCCCTTGTGGTATCAACTAACTGTCCTTGGATATATTTAGAATTCTTCCTGGCTTCATCGCCAGACAACACCCGTGGCTTACAGTAATCAACCAGAGACAGAGTTTTTTTTTCTTGTCAGAGCTTCAGGAGAGCATTACAATAGAAACAAAGCTCGAGCGTTGGTGTAGCTGGCGAGTCGTTTTTAGGGCTTTATGCTAGCAGATAGATAAAGGTTGTTTTCAGGATTTAGTATCTATCAACGCTGATCGGGTTAGCAGTCAACAGAGTTGATTTTTTTTGGGATGATAAATGTGCTTTGATATAACCAAATAGGTTGAAAGGGACGCGAAGACAAAACCGAACCAAAAAAAAAAAAAAATTAATAAAAAGTTGACAGCAGTCACAGCGGAGTAGGATCTGTATTTGACTTTGTTTGTCACCGTCTAAGGATTTAACCTGCGCGGTTACCCAGGCCAGCCTACGTCAATCGACAAACTGGATGTACCTGCCCCTCATGTAGAAGTGTTGTTCTATTCACTGTTGTGACTGTGTAACTGCGTGTTTCATAATCCTTCTTACATTTTCTTTCTATATCCGGTTTTTTTTCTCTCAATCATATTGTTGTTTATTTCAAATGTGATGCCATACAGCTTAGTTAAGTTAATTATCTCCTTTGATTTGTTGCATGTGGATTTTTTGATACCTTGATAGATGTTTGCATTGGTTATTTATCTTTTGAGTTGTACGATTTAGATAAATTAAATCGAGACAAAAGATTGATACCAGACGAGCAGTTTTCCCATGTTTTATGTGTCCTCTCTGTATGTGTATAATCAAGACATAGAGGGAAGGCGCGCCTTCGACTAAAATAAAAGCGTAGGTGGAAATCAAGATTGAGGTCTCTTAGTAACCCGTTATCGTGGTTGTTGAACGTCATGACATATATAGAATCACCATCATTGATTATGTCTATCCTATTCATTTTGCATCTCACTTTAATTTTTGCACTAAATCTGGAAGCCTGTGCCTTCCAAATTCACATTTAAATATTAACTCCGCCCCAAGCACTGAAAAAAATAATAGTCCCAGAAGACTGGCAAAAAACCATAATAGTATCAATTTAGAAAGAAAAAGAAGGGAGTGTGATACATACAGAGATATGCCACTACTACTAAGTCAGACAGTAAAAATATATGCAATAATACCTGAGTAAAAAATAAGACCCATCGCCAAATCACAGTTGAATACGGCCCAGTTTGAATTCAGGAAAGGAATTTGATGTACTGATGCTTTGTTCGCCTTACGACAATTAAGTGAAAGAGCGATCGAGTATGACAGTCAACTAAATATATTATTCATAGACCAAGAAAAGGTCTTCGATAGAGAGGATGAGAATAAACTTTGGTCAATAATAGAAGACTGCGGAATACAGAGACAACTATAAAATAAAGTAATAGATGCTCTGTACCTAAAATGCAAAAGCGTAGTAAGAAAAACTGATAGACTCACTTATGAATTTGATATAACCACAGGTATACAACAAGGCTGTATGTTATACAAGTGTAGTGGTGTTGATGGTATTGTATGATGGTGATATTACTAAATGTAATTGTATGAGGCCAGCTGTGAAGGCTCCTGAGATAAAATGTAGTTGAGAATTGTCAGAAGGCCTTTCTTGCTACCACTACGACCTCACACTTAATTTTTTTTTAATGAATGTGGCTACGTAAAGTGTCTAGGGTTATGATATGTAGTGTGGTGTAATAGGTTATAGATATACCCACAGATATTTAACAAGACTAATAATATTTAACAAATATTACAACACACTGAACTAACTCAATAGTGTAAAATTTTTTGATAGAATTATATTACATTTATTTTGTTCTGGATCAATTTTTTAGGTTGACCAGAACTTAAAAGGATTTAGAGATTATGTAAGAAATGCATGGAATATTATATCATAAATGCAATAGTGTACATATATATGTACTATACTAGTTAGTTTTATTAAAATGTTCTATTAGTCATCTACTTGGGAGGATAGTTAATGTTTGTGCTGTTGGGGTGGCCTCATCACACCTGTCTATATTGACTACACAGTGTCCAGAAAATGGTGGGAATTTTTATGGGGATATTGTGGTGAAGTGGGATGTTATAAATACTTATAGGGAACTTAGTGTACTGACTGAGATCAGCTGTGAAGGTATCTATATCTATTAAGAGTAGTGTATTATAGATAACCTTACTTGCTACCACATATCTATATATCTCAGTCAGAATTATTCTGGAATAGTGTGATGCTACGTTATGTGTCTAGGGTATGTGTATGATGAAGTGTAAGTCACAACAACAGACAGATAAACAATTTAATGTAATCCACTACTCTTGACAACACTGTGACACTCACATACATATAACACTCTACAAAGATATCTTAAAAGAGTCACTGATAACTTTCAAATAACAATATGTATTCATTACTGGCATGAATGAATATGTGTCCTGATTCAACTACAAGGGAACCAGGAATCACAATCAATGTAATTTACAAGTAATGTACAGAATGTATTTAATATGAATATTGTAGTGACATATATTATTACAAATGTTCTATGTGTGTCAGTTGTGTAGTAGTAAAATGAGGTAATACTGGTTTTGTTTTGTTCAAGCTCTGTTGGTATTTGTCATCATGACTTCAATAGTTTGTCTTTTGGGACTAGTATTGGAGATGTTCTCAGTTCCTGATATTAAGACAAGTAAATTCCCCTCTTAATGTTAATTTTATAAAGTCATTTCAAGATGAGGGGACATAATGTTGAGCTCAGCTGGCCAAGTTAGCTTATCTGGCGTGATGGCGGCAGGAAAGGACTCCTCTGCTCGAATTCTCCTCTGGGCTCAGGAGACACCTCACTGATAGCTAAAAAGACCAAGGAGTATGCTGTCCGACTCTGGATTCAGCAAAGCTCTGACCAGGTGCTGCTCAGTACCATCAAGACCACTGTCCCTGAAATCAAGAAGGATGTACCTTCTACTTCATAACTAATTTATATTTTCTTTTTACACTGATCACAATACATCACAAACATTGCGTTCAGAGCGTTAGGCCAACAGTCAGCTTCATCTGAAATACTTTATATACTACGCCTCTGCACTTCCAGCATTATTTCTGTCTAATCAATCATCCAGGTGTCAGTGTACTATTTGGCCATTCCATGCCGTTTTACTTCTCTCCGACACCCTCTGTTCAGGCTGGAGCATTACAGGCTTTACCTCACGTTTGCCACTGAACTACACATATATATACAGGCATAAATCAACAATTCACATTCAATTTCATTAAAAGATATTGAATGGTTCAAGCTTACCACAATTCATACGAATAAACACAGATACGTTGATTAGCAATGAATTCTGGCACAAACTGGCACAAATTCCCATCTGCCTATGTTCCAGGCTTTTATTTAGCAAAATATAAGCTGGCTTCAACGCACTGATGCTTTATCAAGATCATTTAAACAAGTGGTCTCGAACTAACGCTCCCAAGTGTGTATATCAGCGAGTCTGGCCAATGAGCCACGTTTCGACAAGTGTTTGAAAAAATGTTACCTTTCCCCGTTTCCCCTAACAACCAAGATAGTATTTATAGCCCGACCAATCGTGGTTAGGCTTTCATTTGTTGCGCTCCAATCAATTTGGAGTTTACATGGTAGGCTATTTCTGTAACGTAAGGTTTTTTTCAAACACGTTATAAAAAATTTTATGAGCAGAAATGATTTTATGCTGTCAGGCACCCCCAATATTTTATTTTGGGTATAATTTATTAATTCCTGGACTATTTGCGTAACGTTTTACATATTATTTGTCAGCACGCCCTAAGGAACCCAAAAATACTAATTTAAAGGAGCTACGTGGCTGCGTTCAAAATATGCAATTTCTTCTACCTCCTGTTTCGAAGATGTGCTGTCTGGGTACTGTTATGTGTTCAAACGTAAACCCATCTATTGTTATCTTTCCTAATAAGCGTTTTTTATGATTTTAAAACCTAACTCTGGGGAAGGGTAGTGTATTTTATCACTGTCCGTCTGAAAAAGTTAGTGCTTGTAGACTTACACGCGTGATAGTAGTAATTGTGTATCGCGCGACGCGTGTTTAATGTTCGGCTTTCTGCCTCTCCCTTCTCGCTATCCTTTTGTCCATCTGTTCGTTCGTTTTGGTAACGTAATGTAGAAAAAGACATGAATGGAATTTAAAATTTAGGTCATTACGCAGTCTGCCTCTTAATGTTTTTCCAAGAAATACAGCACACGTTTCATTGAAGAAGGCGGGTAATAATACAGTAAGCTTTTATATCAACGTGAAAGCGTTACAATTTGCAGACGAAGCAGAAAACAAGGGGATTTCGAGTACATTCTTTGTGACAGCACTGTTATTTTACCATTGCTCTTCTCTTTATTAATTTTATTTGTTAGGCTTCATATTTACCTAATAATTTATATATGTGGATTAGAATATTTCATGACACCTCCCCTCTTAAAACAGACATTATATGTCAGTCCTTTATTCTATATACACATAGAGAAATTTATTATTATTTACGGTGATTCTCATCACACGGATGGCGGCTTAAAAAATCAGCTCCCAAATTGGTTTTTCCAGATATATACTCAATGCTAAAATTATATGGAGCCAGAAGCAAAGACCATCGGAGTAACCTAGAGTTCTCATGCTTAGCCTGTGCTAGAAACGATAAAGGTTTGTGATCTGTTTGCAACTTAAATGCCTTCCCATATAGATAAATATTGAATTTCTTTATTGCCCATATTACTGCAAGACATTCTTTTTCGCTAGTTGAGTAGTTGATTTCAGCTTTATTCAACTTTCTGCTAGCATATGCCACTGGGCTTAATTCCCCATCCAATGCATCTGATTTCTGTAGTAGAGTTGCACCTAACCCAATATTACTTGCATCCGTCCTTACTATGAATTCTTGACTTAAGTCAGGTAATTTCAAAATGGGTTTACTTGTGAGCTTTTCCTTCAATTCTTGGTAAGTCATTTCACATTGTGGTGTCCATGTAATGCGATCTGGATGTCCTTTACGTGTCAATTCAGTTAACGGTGCACATATGGAATTAAAGTTTTTGATATACTTCTGGTAGAAACCACATAATGAGACAAAGGATCTCACGTCCTTCTTGGTTTGTGGTCTCGGGGCTTTCTGTAGTTTCTCTAAATTCTTTGGGTCAGGGGTCATGTTTCCCTGATAAACTGTGTGTCCCAAAAATTCCAATTCTTTACATCCAACGCAACATTTGGTTGGTCGGGCTGTTAAATTTGCCTCCCTAAGTCGATCAAACAGCATGTTCAGAGAGTCAATGTGTTCCTCAAATGTTTCTGTTGCTATAAGGATATCATCCATAAAATTTGTTATACAGGGATTATTCAGAGGATCCAATAATTTTCTCATCATTCTAGAGAAGACACTAGGCGCATTCTTCAATCCAAATGGCAATCTATTAAACTCATAGTGTCCTTCTGAGGTACTAAAAGCTAGGTATGGTCTAACCTCAGGCTTTACTGGAATCTGATAGTATCCTTTACTCAGATCCACTTTTGAGAAATATTTAGCTTTATTTAGTCTGGCAAACAGCTGATTTGTATCCGGCAATGGATCCACCTGTCCTTCTGTAATAGCATTCAGTCTCCTGTAATCTATACAGAGTCTATGTTCTCCAGAGGGCTTCCTTAAGAGTACAACACCGGAACTATACGAAGACTCACTGTGCGAAATAATTCCTTCCTTCAACAGATAGTCTATCTCTTCCTTCAAAGCTTTTTCCTTAGCAAACGGAATCGAATATGGTTTCATACAGACAGGTGTGGAGTCTATGAGTTTCATATCATATTCCAATAGGTTTGTATGCCCTGGTCGGTCTGTTAACACCTCTGCATGATTATTTAGAACCTGTTGCACTCTCTCTTTCTGAGTTTTCGTTAAATGTGTACTGATTTTCACCTGTGCTGCTGTCTCACAGGGGTGTAATGGATATTCAAATGATGAAAGTGGTTCCTTTTTCATCTCCATGGCGATGGACAAGGTCAACAAGTGTGTCTCTTCCTGATGTTCTCTTTCCAAATATTTCTTCAGGAGATTCACATGATAGATTTTTTCTTTCCCCTTCTTATCTATCTTATAATTTGTTCTAGACACCTTCTCTAGAACTGTATATGGACCCTGCCATCCAATTTGTAACTTATTCTGACTCCCGGGCAAAAGAAGCAGTACTTTCTCTCCCACAGCCAAATTTCTGTCTTTCGCCTTCCTGTTATAATAGGCAGCATGTTTCTTCCTGGCTTGTTTCAAATTTTCATTGGCAAGTTTCCAGCCAGTTTTTAACCGAGTGGTCAGCTCATTCACATATTGGTATGAAGATGTAATGTTTTCCTCTGCCTTTTCATCAGTCCACGTTCTTAACAAAGCTACATATGGACCTTTAATTGTGTGGACCTATTTGTCCATGCACCGGTATGGTCTCTTCCACTCGAAGCTTTATAGTGATGATTTTTCCTCCCAGAATTATCATTCACAAAACGACCGCTACCAATTTTTCTTTTGGGGCTTTCTCCCCACTTAAAATTCTTGATGAGAGATTTCCTCTCTACATCCTCTTCCTCCAGTTTGTTTAAGTCCGATTGAGGGATTTTCGGCTTATCCTGGGGTAAGACATCTTTTTGCACTCTCCGCATAGTGGCCATTGTAAAACAGTTAAGTGAAGCTTGTCCGTGAAAAGGGGCTTCCCATTCCATTTGGTCCACTTTATCAAATCTATTTTTCTTTTTATTATCAGGCCTAATTTTGCCCCGTGGCGTGTCCAGGTCCTGATCCATGTTCCCACTTGTGGGTGTTCCCTCATGTGCTATGCTACACCTTTCTACAAAATTCTCAATGTCCCATCTTGCTTTGGGCCAATAATAATTGTGAGCCACCTTTTGAATGATGGTACCTATTTTCTCATGGTCCCCATCTGGTTTCACATGTAGGCTCCTTATTAAGTCTGTCCTATATCTTTTTGGAAGAACCAGCTGTCCGTGACCATTGGATCTAGCTCCAGTCTTCCTATACATCAACTTGTTTTTCATGTAAAAATCTCCCTTGCCTGGAGTTGTATGACAAGTTGACAATTTTCTGAAACAAGGCTTGAGTGTTTTATCCCCAGCCTGTGCCTTCCTCATCTCTTCTGGAGTGGTATCTAACATAATATCCTCCTCCTGTCTTGAGGTCGACCTGACCTGAAGGGTTGCCATATACACAGGTTTCCTTCTGCAACGGTCAGTGTCATGATTGTCCATCTGACAATTCTTACACCACCTTTTTCCTTGGTTGAAAGATTTTCTTTCATCATATTTCCTTTCATCGAATTGTGGGAATTTATTTTTATTTTCATACCGTGGCCTATCAAATTGGTGCTTACCTTTATTTTGATCCCTAGGATCAAATTTATTAAAGTTCTGTGGTGCCCTAAAGTTATCCACCTGTTTCTTTTTATTACCTGTTACCTCTGCTTGAGCTGCTTGATACCTTTCAGCAACATTTAGCAACTCACCCAGCCTCTCTGCACCTTGTTCCATGAGAAACTTTCTCAGGTCTGGAGCCATGGACTCTCTTAGTTGCTCTATAAGGACCATTTCCTTAAGATCTTGGGTTTTCCCCAGAGAAGTCCATTTCTCCAAGTATGTCTCTATTCGTGCAGAGAACTGGTGATAGGTTTCACCTGACAGTAGTTTAGCATTCCTAAATTTTTTCCTATAAAACTCTGCATTCTTTTCATACCTTAACAAAAGAGCCTGCTTTAGCATGTCATAATTTTCCTGATCACCTCTGCTCATTTTTGCAAAAACTTCATAAGCTGCCCCACGAAGTCCCTGAGATAACTTTAAGCTCCACCTTTCTCTCTCTAACCCATACGTGGTAGCTAATAGTTCATACCTATTTATATAGCTCTCAATATCATCGTCTTTCTCAACAAAATGATCTAAATGAAAATTCATAGCTGAGGTTGAGGCTCCTTGAGTAACCGTAGCATCAGAGGCAAAGGGACTGGCACCATTTTCAGGAGCATGGCCTTGAAACTCAAACTCCCTTAGTCGTAACTCATGTTCCCTTTGTAATCTTTTATCTTCTGCTTCCCTTTCTGCAGCTAATCTCCTCTCTTCCCTTTCTGCAGCTAATTTCTTCTCTTCTGCAGCTAATCTTTTGTCTTCTCTTTCTGCTCCAATTTCTTAGCCTCTTTGTCAGCCTCAATCTGCAACCTCTTAGTCTCAGCCTCAGCTTCAAATTGTAACTTCTTAATTTCCCTTTCAGCCTCTAACCTTCTTTCGGCTCTTTTTCTAATCTTCTTTCTTCGCGTTCAATAAATTTGTCACATTCCGTTGTGACATAGGCAACCATAACTTGCCCATCTAATCCTAACTCTTTTGCAGTCTGAACCGCAGCAGATCGAAATTTGGCCAGGTCCGCCATTGTCTATCAGGTAAATGTTTATAATGTCTAACCAACAATTCAATTTCTAACTATATATCTAATGGACAACACAGGCACCGTGAGCTCAACCTTATTTAATTCCACCCAAGGATACCTTTTAATTCTTATATTCCCTGAAGTGAATTACCCCCAATATTTTTAATAGTTAAAGATTCAAAATCCCAAGAGCGAGACCCCAATATATGTGGTGAAGTGGGATGTTATAAATATTTATAGGGAACTTAGTGTACTGACTGAGATCAGCTGTGAAGGTATCTATATCTATTAAGAGTAGTGTATTATAGATAACCTTACTTGCTACCACATATCTATATATCTCAGTCAGAATTATTCTGGAATAGTGTGATGCTACGTTATGTGTCTAGGGTATGTGTATGATGAAGTGTAAGTCACAACAACAGACAGATAAACAATTTAATTTAATCCACTACTCTTCACAACACTGTGACACTCACATACATATAACACTCTACAAAGATATCTTAAAAGAGTCACTAATAAACTTTCAAATAACAATATGTATTCATTACTGGCATGAATGAATATGTGTCCTGATTCAACTACAAGGGAACCAGGAATCACAATCAATTTAAATTACAAGTTATGTACAGAATGTATTTAATATGAATATTGTAGTGACATATATTATTACAAATGTTCTATGTGTGTCAGTTGTGTAGTAGTAAAATGAGGTAATACTGGTTTTGTTTTGTTCAAGCTCTGTTGGTATTTGTCATCATGACTTCAATAGTTTGTCTTTAGGGACTAGTATTGGAGATGTTCACAGTTCCTGATATTAAGACAAGTAAATTCCCCTCTTAATGTTAATTTTACAAAGTCATTTCAAGATGAGGGGACATAATGTTGAGCTCAGCTGGCCAAGTTAGCTTATCTGGCGTGATGGCGGCAGGAAAGGACTCCTCTGCTCGAATTCTCCTCTGGGCTCTGGAGACACCTCACTGATAGCTAAAAGGACCAAGGAGTATGCTGTCCGACACTGGATTCAGCAAAGCTCTGACCAGGGGCTGCTCAGTACCATCAAGACCACTGTCCCTGAAATCAAGAAGGATGTACCTTCTACTTCATAACTAACTTATACTCTCTTTTTACACTGATCACAACACAGCACAAACATTGAGTTCAGAGCGTTAGGCCAACTGTCAGCTTCATTTGAAATACTTTATTCCAGTATTACCCTTCTTAATGGTTACTACGTCTCTGCAATTCCAGCATTATTTCTTTCTAGTCAATCATCCAGGTGTCAGTGTACTATTTGGCCATTCCATGCCGTTTTACTTCCCTCCGACCCCCTCTGTTCAGGCTGGAGCATTATAGGCTTTATCTCCTGTTTGCCACTGAACTACACATATATATACAGGCATAAATTAACAATTTACATTCAATTTTCATTAAAAGATACTGAATGGTTCAAGCTTACCACAATTCATACGAATAAACACAGATACGTTGATTAGCAATGAATTCTGGCACAAACTGGCACAAATTTCCATCTGCCTATGTTCCAGGCTTTTATTTAACACAATTATGAGCTGGCTTCAACGCACTGATGCTTTATCAAGCTATTTTAAACAAGTGGTCTCGAACTAACGCTCCCAAGTGTGTATATCAGCGAGACTGGCCAATGAGCCACGTTTCGACAAGTGTTTGAAAAAATGTTACCTTTTCCCGTTTCCCCTAACAACCAAGATAGTATTTATAGCCCGACCAATCGTGGTTAGGCTTTCATTTGTTGCGCTCCAATCAATTTGGAGTTTACATGGTAGGCTATTTCTGTAACGTAAGGTTTTTTTCAAACACGTTATAAAAAATTTTATGAGCAGAAATGATTTCATGCTGTCAGGCATCCCCACTATTTTATTTTGGTTATAATTTATTAATTCCTGGACTATTTGCGTAACGTTTTACATATTCTTTGTCAGCAAGCCCTAAGGAACCCAATATCCAAATTTAAAAGAGCTACGTGGCTGCGTTCAAAATATGTATTTTCTACCTCCTGTTTCGAAGATGTGCTGTCTGGGTACTGTTAGGTTTTCAACCGTAAACCCATCTATTGTTATCTTTCGTAATAAGCGTTTTTTATGATTTTAAAACCTAACTCTGGGAAGGGTAGTGTATTTTATCACTGTCCGTCTGAAAAAAAAAGTTAGTGCTTGTAGCCTAACACGCGTGATAGTAGTAATTGTGTATCGCGCGACGCGTGTTTAATGTTCGGCTTTCTGCCTCTCCCTTCTCGCTATCCTTTTGTCCATCTGTTCGTTCGTTTTGGTAACGTAATGTAGAAAAAGACATGAATGGAATTTAAAATTTAGGTCATTACGCAGTCTGCCTCTTAATGTTTTTCCAAGAAATACAGCACACGTTTCATTGAAGAAGGCGGGTAATAATACAGTAAGCTTTTATATCAACGTGAAAGCGTTACAATTTGCAGACGAAGCAGAAAACAAGGGGGATTTCGAGTACATTCTTTGTGACAGCACTGTTATTTTACCATTGCTCTTCTCTTTATTAATTTTATTTGTTAGGCTTCATATTTACCTAATAATTTATATATGTGGATTAGAATATTTCATGACAGATATTAGTAACTACAAAGCGTTGGTGAATGTCCAGCAGACCAGAGGCTCACTCATCTTGTAGTTGTAGCTCTGGTGCTGAAATCAGGTGGTCCCACCTCTCCGTGCTGGCGGGCAATAATGGTGGTCTCTGTCACAAGTACTGCACCGATACACTCGAGTAAAGTCACCAACTGAATAGACACTGCTTTGTTGACAACAGAAACTCACAGCTCTGCAATCAAAGTATGGGCCATGTGTCAAAATCTATTCTCTACCCACGTCTGGACACAACACTGACACAACAACCACATCATACAGACAGGTCAGATCTCTCTGACCAAACAGCACATTTACCATGGTGGTTTTACATCAGATAGATCCTCCCAGACTATAGATTCTGAAAAATATTTATTAGTTTTCTGCCCTAAAAGAGGATAGGTAATATGTTTCATTATTCTCAACACTTGATCTGTCTTGCCTAACCCTTGCTGGAGTTTATGTATATTGTTGGTCCCTAGACCCTGACTTGGGCGGGGGGTCTAGAGCAAATCCCTACTTGTTTGTAAGGCTAGATTTCGATATGGCAGTATCAAATCACTCAAACATGAAACAATATTCAAAATATATAAAGAAATAATTTCAATCTTACCAGATTATGAATAAATAACACAGAATTGCTAGCAAAACTCAGCTGAGCTGCTGGCTATAGTATGGCGTCCCTAAACTTCTTTCACTTTCTTTCATATGGAAATCACCACACTTTAAAATCTGTGTCTATCACTGAACAACTATTGAGAAATGACCCCAAATCCGCGTCTAAGCGCCGACAATATGCTTGTCTGTGGCCAATCACTGCCTAGGTTTATTTTTAATTCAAATTTCCTACACTAAAGTCATTTCAGTCATGCTTCAGTCAAGTATGGATGGTTATCTGTTAGTCTGTCCGTCTCTACTTGTGTTTCTACAAAAATGTACTTGATTTTTGAACCAACCTTTCTCTCCCCTCCAAATTTTTGTCGTTAAAAGTTATTTTTAGACACAGCCACCACAATATCCCGTCTCTTCCATACTAAGTAGATTTGAACACCTGCGTCTCGAGGTCGTGTTTTTTTTTTTTTTGCAATTAGCGACACTTTTAGAGTCAATACAGTCTGTCGATGATGTGAACAACACTGTCTTTTGTCATTATCTTCAATATTATCTATCCGTCTGTAAAATTAAGAACATATTAGTTCACTGCTCAGAATGGGCCATCCGGCCAGCTAATTTTTATATTCCTAACATTAATATTAAGAAAAAAGTACTTTTTAAATTTTTTAATATTCCAAACATCTGCGTTTTAGCCGCTGAATTCAAATCAAGGGCTTGGTATTGCAAAAGCGTCCA
This sequence comes from Oreohelix idahoensis, assembly GCA_024509875.1. Taxonomy (NCBI): domain Eukaryota; kingdom Metazoa; phylum Mollusca; class Gastropoda; order Stylommatophora; family Oreohelicidae; genus Oreohelix; species Oreohelix idahoensis. Next base: position 103,274 of record JAMPIV010005433.1, read on the forward strand.
ATAAATGACTGTGGCGTAACATATCTATGGTCCCTTCTGTCGAGTTGCTTACTTTTTATGTCAACTTGGGAAACGTGACTTTTCTCCGTTTCCCCCCCAATTGCGTCTCCTTAGCCTTTCTAGTCTCACGCAATCTTTCCAGTCATATTTTTTTCCTTTTTGATCCGCCGTTCCCCTCCTGTCTAGCAAGTCAATTATTATGGAGGATGATGACCCGCGGTCTAGGCGATCATGTACTATTCGCAGCCTACGCATTATGTTTTTATCCTTAAATGTTATCTTTGGAGGTATTTTACCGTTGTATCTCTGTCAATTTCACTACAACAAGGATGTATTTTATCACCACTACCGTTCAGCATTTAATGAACAAAATAACATTAGAAGCTGTCGCATGTTACGCATTGCCTAGTTAAATGTTTGAAGACCGAAAAGTGGGACACCAGTGTGCTGACCTGAACAAAGGAATGCAGGGGTATTTTCCTGTGTGTATCTAGGGCAGCCAATCAGAGAAGGGGTTTCCCACGGTCAGATAGAATGACTTCGGCGAGTGTATAAGGAAGAATAAATCGTCCGAAATCATGGTTAGAATTAGACATCGGGAAGGAGAACGGAATGACAGACAAGGATGAGAATGGTCTCCTTTTGACGGGAATATCTTCATTTATGTATAGGTACAAGGAAATCAGAAGGGAGTAAGTAGTTGTGAAGAATTTCGCAAGAATAGTGTCCGTGCATTGAGAAATCCTGTGTTTTTCCTATTTATAATTCAATATAAAATCGTTAACACGACAGATATAGGAAAACAACATATGGATATAAAGGTCAACTCATGGAGAACGGAAATATATAACTCCAAAGGCTTGAACTGGGAAAGGTGAAATGCACGAGACCAAGGTTTGAAACACCTCTAGCACAAACCCCCCGAAGTTACAACTTTTTTGGGAAGTTTGCTGGAGTTGCGAGCCTTGTTTCCTGTACGTCCGGTAGCTGCATATATAAGGGCGGACGTAAATGATTTCAAATTCACGATAACGATACATTTTTTGAACCACGTTTCAACCACACCATTCGAACCACAAGACACCAACGTCCTTTTCAGGACGCCACTACTCGAGATAAGATCGCGTTATCGTCAAAATGCCCAGACATAGGCCACACGCTAAAAAGAGGAAGGTCTACACCAGCCCACCAGCGCAGAACAGCCAGGGTAATCGCAATATCACAATCAACAATGACAGACATCCAGAGAGCAAGACTGCCCCAAGTACTCGTGCCGGGACCGGCCCTTCTATAACTCCGGACACGACTGAGTTAGCTGTGACATGCGTCGACCCGACTGAGAGTCAGAGTGGCCCGACCCCTTGCCTAGATAAAGAAGACCCAGAACATAAAGAAATATGTAGAGCGTTACGACAGCTGGAGAAAAGAAAACAAGCGCTTCTATCCAGGCTGCACCCACCCGACTCGTCAGCAGTAACCCGGTCTATGACAGAGAAGCCGCACGATGCCGAGATGACAGCCGACCCACCTGCAAGCACTATGAAGGAAGTGATAGAGGCAGATCCTCAACACAGACAGGTACAAGAGGAAGATGTCGCAGAGACCATTTTAGATGCACTTCGAAGACTTGAAGACGGAGACGAGTCCCTTAGGCTCGCTCTTCAAGAAGCAACAGTAGAAGTAGCTCCAGACGTGCTGGACATCGAAACCACTGAGAAGCAAGCTACCATTCCTGATCCTGAGGAAAAAACAGCTGACAACTCAAAGGCTCAGACGCAAGATATCACACCGAATAACCAAGAACAAGATTCGAACCAAGCCTGTAGAAGGAAACAAAGACCAAACACTAAAAATACAAGCAACTCAGAAACGATACAGGAGAGGATTGTTAAGATCACCCAGACGTCAGGAAGTGAGGTCTCACTCAGGGCCCTACCCGACAACAAAGTGATCAACATCCTCGAGGTGATAACTGGACGGAGAGGTATCGCCAAAGTAGGGAGGCACGAAAAGGGAGTAGTGCTTTCTCTCAACAACACAGACAAAACAACCTCGCTGATGATCGAACTGGAATCCGGTCCAAAGGAAATCCAGTTGCCCCACCAAATAAAAGTGGTGGTGGAAAGTACAAGACAACAAAGAAGTTGGTCATCAGAGGGGTGGATACCAGATGTTCCGAAAGCGAGGTCCACAGACGCCTTCAAGCTGAAAACACAAATCTTAAAATCACGCAGGTCGAAAGGCTAAAAACCTGGGCCAAGAAAGATACCAATCTGATGATAGTCACGGTAGAAGGATCGACAAGACCCGAGAGACTGACGCTCGAAACCACAACCAAAAAGACAGAAGCCTATATCCCTCCGGTGATGCAGTGCTCCAACTGCCAGCAGTTCTCGCACACAAAAAAGATGCAGTTTGCCGGTATTGTGCGGGTAGTCACCAATATGGCGACTGCCCCAGGGCAAAGGAGGACCGCAACTACAAAGAAACTAACGAAAACCGTATCTGTGCAAACTGCCACGGAAACCACGGGGCAAGGTACAGAGGATGCCCTGTGTTCCAGGAAACTAAGAGCATCTTGAAGGAGGCCGTGTCTAAAAACACACCCTTCAAAGAGGCCAAACACAGAGTGAATACGGATGCTACAGAAAAACAGCGCACGATTGACAGAAGACAGCTACACAAGCTGACCGCTGAAATCAACGAAATGAAAAGGAAACAGCAGAACGAAAGCAGAAACAAGCAGGATCCCGTAGACGACAAGGACAGCGGTGAAGACATAATAGATATGCAGAGCGCCAGAGAAAGGTTACAGAGCGCCCAGGCAACGCTACAGGAAACAAAATCCATCAAACACGAGATAGAAGTTGACATCGCCAAACTCACAGAGCTAAAGGCAGAGAACGAACAAATACTCAAAAGAATTGAAACAACCATCAAACACGAGATAGAAGTTGACATCGCCAAACTCACAGAGCTAAAGGCAGAGAACGAACAAATACTCAAAAGAATTGAATCAGAGAGAAGGATCGTTGAGGATATCCTTACAAAAACTAGAGAACAAAACAAAGAAACGAAAGACAAAATGAAAATCGACATCGTACAGCAAATGTTACTCAATCAAGAAAGAGCATTAGCAGCCAGAAACGCTAGAACAGCTACTACCAACGATAATTGAAAAAGCACTGTCACAGATACAGGAGAGCAAGAAGACAAAAGCAACAGAAACTAGTAGCGTAGAAACACACAAAACTAAACGAGCCAGATAGTTGAGGCAGGACATAAAAAACACCATGAGAGCGACACGGCACCACAAACGGACAAAGAGGAATCCAGACAGCCAGCAAGTGGTCCTTTTCAGGACCAGTCACCTCCAGGACTACGAACGAGATACCAGTGAAGACGATAACACCCTATATACCCCAATTATAACCAAATTTCAGGTTGAACAGGGTATCACAGCATCATAGTAGAAGAAAACAACAACAACAACAACATTCAAATTCACTTGTACAGCGAAGCAAGACAGAAGGACAACGGCTGGAGAGAGAGGAACGTGCAGAGGCCAATATCTTGTTATTTCCAGCCAGGCAGTTCTGTTACTCCACTAAAGCCAGTCTTTACTGATCTTAATTAGATCCTGCGAGGGTATGTAAAGTTACTATGTAAAATAATACATTAATAACAAGTTTATTTCAGGATTTGTTTAATCTATATGTTATGAAAGTATCATGTATATTAATTTATTACTTGATATGATTGTTGAAGATTGGAACCCGAAATATAACCACCGTGACTGAGTCCATATCAGGGCTAGCACAGGACTAATAATAATTCTTTTCAGGACTACCAACAATCATTATCAGGGCTTATTCAATCTGTCTTCAAGTTACTGCACTTTACAGAGCTAACGTGTCAGGCAGGGGGATACTATAACCTCATACCATATATGTGTGTACATATTATTTTGTATTATTTGATTTTATAAAATGTTCCACAGTAGACACCTGTCTTGTCACTGATCCATAATCACGCATTTTCACGCATACATCTGAAAACAAATTCATCTCACCTACAATAGGAATGTGGTAATTGTTATCCACAAATAGCCACATATCCTACAATTATCTGCAGGTTCATACTTGTCAACCAAAAGTCAGAGGTCAATGATCAAGAATTGCTCGATGATCAATGCGAATCGCCCCGGCAGTGTCTGGAGTGGTAGAAGCAAGACCTACTGAAGCTGTACATCTCATATGAACACTGATTATAAAAACAGATGAGTGATATTTGTGACAATCGTGCACCCAAGAAGTGATAACTGTCAATCAAAGTTTTATGATGACAATTTGCGTGATGAACTAGTGAAAGTTATAAAGTGAATAAGACAGTGAAGAAGTCTATTACCTAACTAATTGGAAGAGTCTAAAGAAGTGACATTTTAGTGTAACTTGTAAAAACTGTAAGGGTTTTCGCCAATTTGGTTTTTTGTATAAATATAACTTTTGTATCACCAGTCACACACAATCACCACAATTAGATAGATGTAAATAAAGAGGATATAAATTGTATTCACCAGCTTTATTCATTCAATATAGTTGATACTGAGTTTGATTGAATGTTTATTAATATCACAGGTGGTCACATAGCGGAGGTGGCGCAGTAAGGTCTGACTGTTCTCTGAATATCTTCAGTCCAGATACTTTCACAGCCGTGACTATCGAGTGATACCAGTGTACTTCTCTGTCACTGGGACCTCACACATTCTGGAGAGAATACTATTTCTACTCTAGCACTATCATCTCACACATATAAAACCTTCCGCTACAGAAGCAAATCTACAAGCAAACCCAGAAGACATAGTAAACCCAGGGAGTGACGAATAAAACCCACTGAATGAATTATCTTGTGCAGATGATCAAAGTCTAAAGTATGAAGATGAAAACAAATTTCAATATTATACAAGTGCACTTAATTCAAAATTGTGGAAGATACATCATGAAGATCAACACATCAAAGGGCAGTAACCATAAAAATAGCAGATCACCCTCTTACTATACAAGTCAACAACATTCGGCGTAAACACGTTCCAGAACTCGAGTATCTAGGAAGCATGTTTACAGAAAACGGAAGATTAGACTGAGAAATTGAAACAAGATGTCAGAAAGCTAGTGCAAGGACTTACCAACTTGAACCACTACTGAAACGTCCGAATATCAGTAACGAAACTAAACGACAGCTGAAAAATAATATATTCGAACCAACTCTGCACTATTTCTTCCTATGTTCCGAGGACAGCGCCATTGCTGCTATGTAATTTCTTTCTTTCTATCTTTCTATGCCCTTTCACCTTGCTTTGCAGGGTCCCAGTATGACATTATTACAGTCCCAATTTTTGCTGCCACCTGTGTATCTTTGCCTTATTCGTTTAGTGCACGAACAATCCAGGTGCCAAACTTTCACAGGTTAAAAAAAAAAAGAAAAGCAGCGACTTGGCGACTGCTTTCGGCTTTTTTCTGGTCCGCGTCATTAGCCTCTTTGATAAAAGATCTTGTTCCCTCCCGGGTGGCTAAACGGAATTATCTCAATTAATTGCTTTGCACATCTTGTTCATATTCGGTAAATTGTTTTGGCTAAGATTTTATCTATCTATCTATCTATCTATCTATCTATCTATCTATCTATCTATCTATCTATCTATCTATCTATCTATCTATCTATCTATCTATCTATCTATCTATCTATCTATCTATCTATCTATCTATCTATCTATCTATCTATCTATCTATCTTTCTATCTATCTATCTATCTATCTATCTATCTATCTATCGATCTATCTATCTATCTATCTATCTATCTATCTATCTATCTATCTATCTATCTATCTATCTATCTATCTATCTATCTATCTATCTATCTATCTATCTATCTATCTATCTAACTATCTATCTATCTATCTATCTATCTATCTATCTATCTATCTATCTATACATACATACATGAGTGTGTGTGTGTGTGTGTATCTACATACATATATAATTTTATTGTGCCCGGCCAATGCTATTTTAATTGCCTTAAAGATCAGTTTTGTATCACAGGTTTTCCAACTTTAGAACAGGCTCTAACACTCTTACAAAACAAGTAATTTCCAAAACCGTTACATCCATCAAGGAACGGCGCACAGCATATTAAAATGGCGCCGTGATTATTTCTACTGCTATGTAGAGTTAATGAAACGTATATCTATCTCTCAATTTTTCAATCAGCTGACCATTCATGTCCTCCTATATGTCATGAATTTGATGTCTGCTAGATTTTTAAATAAAGGTAAATTGTGTCATTTTTTTTAGCAGCATTCACCCTCAACAATAACATCCAAAACATAACTATTTTATTTATAATATTAAGATTCTGAAATCAATACCATTTCGGTAGACCCAAAGACTTGCAGATTCATTCTTGAAAAAACACCCAACATTTTTTAAATATATTCTGTATCAATACCATTGAATTTGTGTAGAAAATTTAAAGTTTTTAAGAGTCCGAACATACTGTGTTAGGCAAACAATGTGGCACGAAAATATGATATCAATTGTATGGAGTGTCCTTTGTTGTTTTCAACAGCTAATGTTCTACAGATCCCCAAAATGTCTTAAATCAGATTTGTCTAAGTTAGGTTTTCTGAACCTTTTTTTTTTCTTACCATGGACGCCTATAATTATCCGATGCAGGCTATGGACTCCCTCTTGGGGGAAAAAAATGTAGGCCTACATAGAAGCGTATAAAAATTTACATTTTACATTTTAATTTAATTTATGTACACGGACCCCGAAGAATTCATTCACGGTCTTCCAAGGGATCCGTTGACTCTAGATTAAGAAAATCTGGTCTAAGCTGACAGTACAAGATGTCTTGTGAAATAGTAACTAGTATTTTATTGTATTAGTTTTTTTCGAATACTTTGCCACGTGGTGGGTTAATTTGTATGAGACAAGAAGCACTTCAACTGGGACTGGATCATGCTAGTAACAAGGTGAACGTCTGTTAATTTTGTCAAATTAGCTTGAGAGAAAGATAATCATGTGGTTGAGTTGCTGATTATCTGTGCGAAGTTTCTAAGAAACGCCTTGGTTTGTTTTGGGCATATAACGTGTGCAGCAAAGACACCGGAACAAAATTGATAAAACTGAGAGCTTCCTTAATTTATTTCAAATGACTGTAAACCAAAATTAAACAGAAAAAAACTTCGTTTTCATACGTCAGTGCTTACACGCTTTTCAGTTATTACTCGCAAATTCTTTCTTTTTTTCCACGTTGTTGTTCAAATAAGAAAGATCCATCAGATGAGTCATGTCTTATCACTCTTAACTGTGATTTAAGGTGTAAACACTACATTTGTTTACACTGACGGAACATTGTCCATTTAACTTCATCATTCATTCATTCATAACCCTCCACTCCCAAAGGAGCATAGGCCTTCAACAAACACATGCCAAGTCCTCCTGTCACGTGCCATCATCTCATGTTCTTTCCACGTTCTCCTCGTCATTTTCACCTCTGTTTCCAGCTCTCTTCTCCATGTGCTTCTTGGTCTACCTCTGCTTCTCTTGCCCTGGTGGTTTCAGAACAAGGACTGCCTTTTAATGCTATCAACAGGTTTCCTCAGTGTGTGTCCTATCTATCGCCATCGTCTTCTTCTCATCTCATTTAACTTCATAATAACTCAAAATTAATTTACGATCAGTGACTTTATATTCACGGAGAACGCACAATGGCGTCAAGGACCAGGTGGCATAAAAAAAAAAATTGTCTAAAGTTATGATGGACACTGGAATAGCTTCAGACGAGCTTCGTGTGCTACTTTCCTGCAATCTCGGCAGTCAACCCTGCTCAAATATTTACTTTACTTTAGAACTTTACTTACTAGCTTCTTTTCTACCCTGGGGTGTAGAGGTTAGCTAAAGAGATCTCCATACTATCCTACCTGCTGTCTACCTTTTTTAACCTGGTTCCAATCTAGTCCTAAATTTGGCTCGTCTTGGAGATCTGGATACCTTGCTCTTGGCTTCCTATGTTTGTCGTGGTAGCCATATCCACTGGATTTCGCGGACGCTGCGGAGCTTTCTCCTTTAGGATCAGTCCAGTTTTCTCTCTGTTATTTCTTGTAACTGAATTTTGAGGACAAACAGGTGATTAGCATTTGTGCCTTTGCATGATGGAGGGGCTGTCTATTTAAGAGAACCTATTTGTTGGTTGTCATAGCAAGGTTTTATCTCCAGGAAGAGATGGAATCAAAATTTAAAACACACTGGAACAAAAATTTAAAAAGACACTTCTGCAAATCGTAAATGTAAGCTAGGAAGAAGATATAGTGCCAAAAATATGAAAAGACACAATTATATTTCCAATATAAAAACTGGACAGGACAGAACAAAAGCTGAGAGGTACAGACCAATTAGAGTACTTAGCTGCTCAGGTAAACTGATGGAAGTCTAGTTAATGCCAGGCTTGTGTAGCACCGTGGAAAGAAAGCCAACAGAAAGCTTCAGACACCGCTAGTCAACAGATGACCAATTAAAAAACATTGCTCTACAGCAGTGTTTCTCAACCTTTTTGTGTTCACGGCACACTTTTCAATTTTCTAAAAAATTGCGGCACACCTATCTGACTCCGCGCCTGAATAAAAAATTACAGTGATACACACTAAATTAAATATACTAATTTGTGAGTACTTTAGAAAAAAGAATACTCTCAATTTGATTTTTCTCTTAATTGTTTAAATTAATTTTGAAGTATATATATTTTGGTTCAAAGCAGCAAAAGCTCCAATTATTATTGCATAAATTCAAGCTGTAAGATCAGTGTTATATTACATGATCACTAAAAATTTACTTCATGTTGTAAATTTAGACTATGGTGCCACGGCACATCGCTTGAGAAACACTGCTCTAGAGATTGATGACGGCTTTCAGGAAACGAAACGCAAACTGGTAATAGAGAGAGAGAGAGAGAGAGAGAGAGAGAGAGAGAGAGAGAGAGAGAGAGAGAGAGAGAGAGAGAGAGAGAGAGAGAGAGAGCATTTAATAAAGTTTGGAAAGCTGGGATAATGAAAACAAAAAATACTACTCAAATATGAAGTCTGTCAAAATATATATGCCGTAGTATCCCTGGACAGTGTGATATCATCAACACTTTTTCTGGTCTATATCAATAGCGAAGTGAACATAACTAAGAAGGTCTATAGCTCACTATACGCTAATGACCTAACGTTATGGGTAGCTGAAGAAAATATTTAAACAACAAACAGAAAAATTCAAGAATCAATCAATATCCTTTAGCTCCTCAATGAACATTGACCTACAAGAAACAAATGCTACGTCTTCCTGTCACGTGCCATCAGCTTAATGTCTTCCCATGTCTTCTTCATTCTGCTCATATATGTCTCTAGTTCTAGTCACGTGTTCTTTGCTCTTCCTCTACATCTCGTAGCCTGGAGATTCTAGAATAAGCACTGCCTGGTTGTCACGAGTGGGTTTTGTAAAAGTCTGTCTGTGACCAGAGCCAAGGTCTGGGTGATGTCAGAGACAAGACAAAAGAGTCTGAGAGAGATCTGAGGTGATAGATAAGAGATTCTTTTGATGGTGGATGATGGGACTTATAGTTATCGATGGTGAGAACAGAACATGACTCTCCCCTCGCCACTCGGAGATCCATATTGTTACACCGCCTCCTACTCAAGTTAAAGGTAAGGTTTTTTATACACTAAGGTGTATCCACACACAGCAATACAGTACAAGTAAATAGTACAGATCCAATGAGGAAAGTAAAAGAAATCTGATCCGGTTAAATAAATATAGTCGCGGTAGCATGGTGGTTAGTGCACTGGCTTCCTTGCTCAGTGGTCTATGGTTCGATCCCCAGATGAGGTGGGATTTTTTAGGCCACAAACGGCTCCTAGGTCGAGCTAGCCCCAATTGGGTACCATAGCAACTTCTGGGAAGGTTAAGGCGGCTTACGTGATGCTGACCACATCACCCCTAGTGTGCTGATGGTCAAGAAAATATGGGCCTAACACCATATTCCCAATATACCTCAATGGGCGTGTAAAGGGATCCTTTACCTTTTTTTTAAATAAATATATATCTTTTATTGAAACTACACCTAAATAGCTGCTGGAAAAAAATGAATAACATAAATATCAATCACGGCATAAAATACAGATGGAATAAAATTACGATGCAGGTCTCTTAGAACGAGACACCAAAATTATAAACACTCCAGAGACAGGTAGTATACCAATAATATGGACTACCACAGGGAACAACCAAACAAAGGTTACCCACTCCCACAAGTATGGGGTTGTATTTTAAATCTAATAATCCGTGGTTGGAAAAATACCTTGAATACACACCAGTCTCAGTTATGCTTACACACTAAGCCTGCTGACTTGTCCCTGTCAGACTTTGCTTACGAACTACACTAACCAGTCTAGTAAACAGTTTCAGAAAAATCTACCCTAATTTTTAGTGCACTCTTTTTCCCAACATCCTCTTCGTTGGCACGTGTACTTTACTCCACAGGGATAACTCCTGGCCACTGAAGATATGATACTTTCTCTTCTCCAGTGTAATGGCTAACAATACCTTGGAAGAAATGCACCCAGCTGTAAATCCGGGCAGTTGCTGGGTGGAACACTCAAATAATTAATTTAAATGCTGAACTAATCCACATCTAGATTGGGCCCCCTGCTTTGGTGTAGCCCTCAAACAAGAATGAACGAGGTGGCTTTATGAACACTAAAGCCACGGGATAAGGGCGCTCCTCTTGCTAATTTATTTTTCGAAGAAATGCTATTTTCCACTCACGGGAAAACACCGATGACCCGTAATAGGGCGATGAACTGGGCACGCCTATCTCTACGTGTAACACAGCTATAAAGGGGTCGTTGACTGGAGCAAACTTCCACTGAAGGCACAGTCTTCACAGAAGGCGTTAACCACAGAAGGCGAAGTCCGGCCTACGGTTCAGTGATTGCCGGAGATGGCCGACGTATGCGAATAAAGGTCAGAATATCCCACTACTCACAAGCGGGCAGACTGTCTAATGTTGCTATTTCCCCGGCAAGAATTTCCAAGACTGAAGCAATTTACAGACAGACAAGGACCTCTTATATACTACCATCTTCGGTCGCAGGTGTTCCCCCAGTCATGAACACGTGCGCAGAGCAACAGACAAAGACACGTAATACTGGACCAGAACTTTCTCTAAAAGACGCAACTACTAAAAGATTTTGCGTAACGGGTTGACGGCCGTCTCCGCTGAAATAGAAAAACAAGGAGACCTGCGCACCCTGTGCCTCTAGAACCATCGTAAGACTAACGTAATAGGAACTCTAGGAAACAGGAAAACGATGACCATCTCCGTTTGTCAAAGTCCCAGACACGAATGACCGCCCACGTTTCTACGTAACGTGATGTCATTTAATAGGACTACTGAGACAGGTCTCCTGGAAGAAACTCCACTCAAAAGACCAAGCCGCCTCTACAGAAATGCAAAGGGGGGAGGGGGGGGGGAGGGGGGTACTCACGTGGACAGTGGATCGGTGTTTCAAAAGAAAGCAGAACAGGATTATCACTCGAGGTCATACATGTTTACGAGCGGCGAAGATTATCTCCCGCTGGTCCGATGCCAGGTGCTCTTACGCATCCCTACGTCAATTGTTGTTGGCCCAATGAACACGAAATGAAAGAATAAACCACTCTGCCGGGTGGGTGTCTGACCGAGTAATAATGGGGGTTACTGCCCGGCAGAACCACACGAAAAGAACGAAATACAGAGAGCCAGTGAGTCTAGAAAAAAACTGAGAAGAAAAGAAAAAGAGAAAGGGGCGGGTTGGAAAATGGGAAGTAACAGCCATTTCGCCACACTAGTAATGCTATAAACAGGCACACTATCCATCTCCAACGTCTTCTTCTCATCTCTTGTTCCACCGACACTTGTCTGGTTCTTGTCATCAGTTCCCAATTAGTGACGTTGTCGCACGATTTCAATCCTCACTACCTTTTGTTATTTTTAGCATATCACCAGGTCATCTAAAAGTTTCAGGTAGATGATCTATATATTTATTCCAGTTTAGTTGTTTCTCCAGCGTCACACCCGGGATGTTGATGATGTATATAGTAGTAATATTGTTTTGTCGAATCCTTTTCTTTAAAATTATTCCAATTTTTCTGACTTATATTAGTAAAGTCCACTTTGCCATCGCTTCTGAGGCTATATCCTCCTGTTTATATAGTTTTTTGAGTAATTGGGAGAGGCTTTTTTTCTTTACCAGTTCCCCAAATTACCCAGCTGTCTGTTTATTGTGAAGGGACATATTTAGGTCACTATATTTTTCTCTCAGCTGATTTACAAAGATGGTAAAACTTGCTGGCGCTCTAACTGATCCCTGGGGAATACGATTCGTTTGTTTTAATATATCCGACTTACCGCTGTTAACGTGTACTGTAAATATCTGTCCCATAAGACCATTTCTAGATGGTTACATGTTTAGTCCATTATGCATACTTTTAAGATGTTGTCAACAGCACATTATCAGTAACATTAAGGTTATGACCCAGCAGAGTATAATTACACGGCTACTGTTTAAACAGAAAATTCTTTTATTCCTTGACATTGCTACATAATCTGATAAGCTGATATGTAGTATCTCAGCTATTCATTCAATACCCTTTAGCTCCCC
>JAMPIV010005434.1:0-242500 GCA_024509875.1 Oreohelix idahoensis
TATTATGGCACCACTCCGAGAATGGCGTCGTCTACATGGGCTACAGTTGCTCAGACCTCTTTTCGATTCCTGACATAGTTCAGCAGTTAACTCTTATATGATAAAGGGGGCTCTAGCCTGAATGGAGGAAACTAATTATACGCTTCTCATTTGCATAATATAAAAAGGTACAAGGCAAAGAAACCAGTCAATAAGCACATTATCCAAAACCGAAGAAAGTCTAAAAAAATAAGATTAGAATAAAGTCGATGTAAAGACTGTTCACAAGAAAACGGTCACAAAAATAAAATTAATGAAGTACAGACAAACGTAAATCAGTTTAAAAAAACCAAAACAGAGGAACCAATGAAGGATGCTGAAAAGAACAGTCATAAAAATAAAATTATTCAAGAAAGTCATATAATAACAGAAAGACGAGAAATGAAAAATGAACGAACGACAAAGACAGTATACAGGCAGGCAGTACGAACATACAGACATACAGACAGACAGAAAGACAACAGATAGAAAGAAGAAAGTCAGAAAGAATGAAAGTCCAGAACAATAAAATAAATGAACACGGAGAAAAAAGTTTGTCAATGACGACAAATCTATACACACACGTAAATTAAAAATTAATAACACAGTCATATAAAACATCCAGACATAACAATAATGGCAGAGTCCGTAGGAATGGAAGATTCACTTGAATGCGTTGGGTGCCAAGGAAATCCTGCCAGGGGACGCAGCTGTAGTAGTGACTTCCATTGCTCCATAACCGAGCAGTCGCAAGAGCAGCGCGAAAGAAACGTAACAAAGAAATTAGGAATCCCAAAATAATAAATTAGCCTACAGTATAGCTAGAATTGCAGTTGAGCTTCCAACTCGTTATCCATGAGGTTACGCGATCCCGCAGTTCTAAGTCGGATTTTTTTAGACGGCAAAACCGGCTCCGGCGGTCACCTACCCCAGCCTCGATTAATAAGAGTACCCAACCACTGCCTACCTACAGACAACTAGTAGGGCATAGTTTAAAACATAAAGTCACGACCGGGGTGATGCCGCACCGAACATCCACCTCCTTAGTGTGCCGATGGTCAAGACACCAAATATGGTCCCTACCATCAACCATATTCGCCCATAAATTGCCTGACATGGGGGAACATTTAACGGTTATATCCTGTATCTTACGCACATTAATTAGTTGCTCCCTTGTCCTTACAAGAGATTATACATCTGAAATTGACAATGGGAAAATATCTCTAACACTAATGGCATGAAATCTCCTCTGTGCCTGAATATGAACAGAACCAAGCAGTGATTACATCTTCTACTGAACAAGACTAATTAGGGAATTTTTAACCTGATTGCAATCTCAGGAGGTGCTTGTGTATTATACTAATCGTCTGTGCGACTCCGAAAGTGGTGAGTTGATTGTGGTTCGAAGAGATAAACGACTCCTGCAGAGTAATATTGTGACGGTCTATTCAGAACCAACACCAACCCAAAACCAAACTTACCCCCCTTAACAATAACAAACAACTCTGTAAACCAACCATAACCCCACCCATCTCAGCCTCACGTCCAAACACAACCACACCGCAACCTACCTTCCCCCTTATCACCCCCCCCACACTCCCTGGCCCTCGCTGCCCCAGCATATATAACCTGCCGCCCCTCGTACATGTTTACCTGAGGGCCTTATATCGTGCCCCACAATACATTCACCTAACAACTCGTAGTTACCTGACCCCTATTTAAACACAACATACCCCCCTCCCCCACAGGACCCCCCACACAATAATCCCCCCAACACATCACAGACCACCCCACCCCAAACACCCCAACAAGGGATGATACCCCCCCCCACCCCCCACCCCCCCCCCCCCCCCCCCCGTCCACCCCCCCCAACACCCCTGACCCCCCCGTAATTCAGTTCCCCCATACGTGTAAACCCCCCCCCAACCCCCACCCCACCACTGTGACAACCCGCCCACCCCATCACCCCCCACAAACACCCCCGGAAAAAACACCCCCATACCCCACAACCCCCACCCAGCCCCAAACACCCCCCAAACCCCCTAACCAACCACCCCCCCACCCACATCAACAAACCCCACACCAACCACATTCCAACCCACCCCCCACCCCCACCACCCCCCCACCACCCCCCCCCACACCCACCCCCCACCTAAACCCACCCCCCACCCCAACCCCACCCCACCCACCCCCAACAACCAACCCCCCCCAACAAACCCACCCCCCCCCCCCCCCACCCCCCCACCCCCCCCCCCCCCCCCCCCCCACCCACCCCCTCCCCCCCCCCCCCCCACCACCACCACCCCCAAACCCACCACCCACAACCCCCACATCCCCCCCCCCCATCACCCTAAGATCCCCCCCCCACCCAAGTGAACATAGGACCATATCACACCCCCCACATAGATTGGTGAGACCGGTCCCCATCAGGTAGTTTTAGTGTCCCCATATAAATCCAATAACCCCCCCACAACAATTTGGGGATGTATAAGATATTCACCCTTATAATTAATGAATTGGTGGTTCGGCCCACCCACCTGTTGGGAGTACCCCAACATCACCCCCCATTTATGATGGTGCCCCCAACCCCACCACCCACAACACAAACAAAACCCAAATAGTGCCCCCAAACAGTCTGTATCAACCACGGTGGGACTTCCGTGTTTTGGTACCATTTGTTAGAGTTTGGAACAACACAACCCCTGGATAGTGCGAGTACCCCCTCCATTCATTATATGGTGACAAACCCCGTTGTTTTGGAAAACCCCCACCCCCCCCCCCCCAGATTTGGAATAGTATAGTAACCAACCACCCCAGTAAAACCTTACAATCCCCCCTAGAGCAACCCCCCCCACCCCCCATAGTAAACCCCCCCCCCCCCCCCCCCCCCCCAGTCCCCCCACCCACCCCCCTAAGGTTGGTACTCCTCTAGGGGGTGCACTGTTTTGAAACCCCGCCAGAATCACGACTGCCCTTATTTGCAGGTTGGTAGTGGGCTCCCCCAATAGCGTTCCTAGCATCTAAAGTTAAACCCCCCATTTCTTCACCTATAGAACCCCTGTTGGTCACAGTGAAGTGGGTATTAACCCCTTCGTTTGTTTTGCACCATTTGCCACCATTTTTATGTTTGTGTGACCAATACACAAAACCACCCTACCCGATTTGGGTTCACCAATTGATTAATAGATGCCCCGCATGTGTGGTTTTTTGGTGATACCGACTCGGTGGTTTTAGTGGTTTGTGGAACCCCACGCACCGTGTTTCGGTTGTGTATTGTGTCAATTTTGCGTTTTGGTTTGGTAGAATACAAGTTTTAATTTAACCCCCCCAAAGGGTCACCCGATTGAGGGAAACCCCCAAATGCAAGGTTACCCCGTATGAACCCCCGTCCCTTATTTTGAAAGTCGGCTCAAGATTGTTAAAAGATTGTAGTTGGCCTTGGACTAGGGAATATTCCGTGGGTACCCTAATATGGTATTCCAACCCCTGCAACCCCCCCAACCCCTATAGGATTGGTGCACCAATATCAGGGTTAAGCAAATACCCCCCCAAGATGTTGGTTTCACCCCCTAATTTTAGCGTAATAATATTGATTATTACCCGTTGTCATTTGAGGAATATGGGTGTTGGATTACCGGTGTGGATCGAGTCCTTATATTGAATGTGTCACGTTAAAATAATTGCTGTTAATCAATAGGAAGTACGATGTCGAGTCCCCAATGTTAACCTATCTGCCCCATACTCCCAAAAGAGGTTAAAACCCTGTGATGGTAGGGGTAAGCCTGAGGGCAAACAACCACATAAAAATCCTTGGAGTGGGCATTTTATGGTGTTTTTGGTAACCGCATGGGTTAATAGGACTTGGTATCTAGTTTGCCCCCGGCTAGTTGAATACCAGGATTGCCATTTGATCCAACCCGTAAATCAACCTAACACATCCATTGGTTTTATGGGGGTATGTGTGAATTCTCAATCCCTAACTTGCCAGGAGTTGGTTCGCAGGGGGGCGTTTGGTAGGGGGGTTAAACGGGAGGTCAATCACAGCCCTGCTCTAATGGGTTATGGTTTTTGGTTTTTAGGTGTTCTGGACTAAATGATCTTGACTAAGTGTCTTTATTGACTTAGGTTCGGGTGTGTCTTTGGTATTTGTGATTGGGTCTCACTGGTGGTAGATTAGACATTTAGGAATGATGTATTCTTGAAAGTGGTAGTCGAGCATTCGCACAGAATACTTGATAAACCAGATAATAATTGTGGGGGTTGCG
This sequence comes from Oreohelix idahoensis, assembly GCA_024509875.1. Lineage (NCBI taxonomy): Eukaryota > Metazoa > Mollusca > Gastropoda > Stylommatophora > Oreohelicidae > Oreohelix > Oreohelix idahoensis. The sequence continues at coordinate 4,284 of JAMPIV010005434.1, forward strand.
GGGTTTTGGGGTGATTACTAATTAATAAGAGTTGATCCAATCTTGACAATGTTACGCAATATTAGATGTGTCCTGCAAATTTCCGGTGGGTTGGTGTTATTGGGGACGTGTGATAGAGGGGGGGGATCAAATTGATTTGGTGAGGGTTAACGGGGACCCCCCCACATCTGGGGTTGGGGGGGGGCAGGGGGGGGGGTTTGGGATAATTTGGGTCTGATGGGGGGGTGTGGTGGTGAGGGGGGGTAGGGTGATGGCGGACGATTTGTGGGGGGTCAGGATTAGTTGAGTGACGGTTGCTACTATTGGGGTGGTGGGGTTGGGTGGTGTTGTGATGGGGTGTTGTGGGTTGTGCAGCTTTCCATGGTGGTTTGCCGTTAATTCACCTTAAATTCGGTATGTCTATAGGGGTGTGGTGATTGTGTGATAGTTATTTTAATAAGGGTATGATTGGGGGTGAGGGTGGTTTCTCAATTGGTTGGGGTGGGGGCTTTGGTTGTTGATTGGAGGGGTAACGTCGTTGGGTGGCTGTGGTTGGTGCAAGGTGGTTGATTGACAAACTAAACTAATGGTGAGGAGTCTGCATGATGGACCAAAAAATGCATGTTGGGGGGGTTTGGCTGCAGGGTGGTTTCACCTTTGGGATAGTGGGTTTATACTGAGTTGAACCTTTCTTCATGTGCAATGTGGGGGGGGTGCCTTATTGAGGAGATTGGGTGTTGGTGTGGGGGGTGGGGGGTGCAAGAAAGGTATGAACATGGTAGTGAATGTCTATCAGAATCATCTCTCGTGGGTGGGTTGTATATTTTGGTCGCGTGGGGTGGGTGTCTGTTTTGGGGGGGGGTATGATGCTTCGGGGGTGTGGACCGACTTATTGTGGGTGTTGGCATACATTAGTTCAAGATGAAATTTTAAGGTGGTTTGATGGTGGTTAGGGGTAATTTGCTATGGATTACAATTGGAGTGGAGGGGTCATTGGTGTCCGGTGGAGTATCAGAATGGGGAGACACCTTAATTTTCACTTTGATGGGGGTTGCTTAGAATGGTTTGGGTGTGTAATGTTAAGCTTAGGGTTTGTTGGCCATAATGTCGTGTTTGGTCGGACCCTATGGCTTAAGGGGTCTGGGGTCGTGGTTTGTACTTGTGGTGATCAACTTTCTTCAAGTTGGGGGGTGTCTTGTGTTGAATCCGGTTGGACATAAGTAAGAAAATATTGTTTGCCCTCGATTTTTTTATCAAGGTGCATGGGCATAAATATAAATATATATGAGGGAGTAATTTATTATATATATTGACAAGGTTAACTTAAATCATTTAATTCCCTTTATTGAAGTCATTGAATGATTTGTAAGTATAAATATATTAAAATAGATTGTATACATGCTAGGTGGGGGGGGTACTTTTAGGTGTTACTAGAAGTTGAACAAATGCACCAATAAAAGTTACAAGGCAGGGTCAACGTAAGCACATAGATGTAAACAAAAAACACCTGTAACAGGTGATGATCTACTATATGGGGCGTAATTTGCTGAACGGGGACATGTGATGGGGAGGAATGGTTGTTTTTAATGTCTATGATATAACTTGAATGTGTGGTGTTCATTTGGACATTGGTTGTAGTAGGGTTGGTGGTGCTGGGTTGTAGAGGGGTTCACTAAGATTATTAGGGTAGCATGGGTGGGACCTGATTAATGGTAGTTGGGAGCATCAAGTACATGGATGTTATGGTTTATTTTTTAGCGTTGGGATTACTGGGTATGGGATACAAGCGACACAGGGAACCGGTATTCGTTTGGTGGGTGGGGTAACAATTTCCCCATGTGTAGGATGGGATTTGAGGGATGAATGGTTTTTGGTGATTTTTCACTAAAGGGTGGATCTTGGACTCTTACCACCTAAGTGGGGCATAAGCGCGGATCCTTACAGGACCTAAATATGTGGTAGGGGTTAACAATTCCTCAAGGTGACTCTAACCATGGAAGAGCTGTATGGGTATTGAGGGGAGTAAAGTGAATTCAGATAGGTTTGGTGGAGAGGGAATTGAGTCCATGGGATCCACGGATGGGAGGTTGGGTGTTACTGTGGGGTGTATGGGGGCTCTATCCATGGGTTTGGTTATGATCTTGGTTGGGTGGGGGGCCATCAAAATATGTCTTACGTGGGAACAGCTATATGTGGTGGAGGGCATTGAGTCAGGTTTCAAACATCATAATATGTAGGTCCCGTTGTATGAGAACCAGCGATACAACGTGTTTGGGGGGTCTTGTATTTGGGGGCTGGTGGCCGGATCTGCTAGGGTAGCAATATGGCGTGGATGAGTGCCTACTGTGGGACCCACGGGTATTTAGTTGTGGTGGGGTGGCGACAAGCAAGGTAAGGCTAGTTTTGAACGAATAGATAGGATTGTGGTAGTGGAGGGGATTGCGCGGTAGGGTGGGACGCTACAGTTTGGGGTGGTACTGAGTGTTAGCTGGTGAATTAACCTCAATCTGAAGTTTCCCCCTCAGAATTGTGAGAGTTAAAATTGAATTTATTAGGTTAGAATGGAACCAATCGGGAAGTTAATCCTCCGTGTGCGATATGAGTTGTAAATTAAGGTAATGGTTTTTTTAGATTACAGAAGTGGAATGGGTATTTATGACTACCATGGTCGGCAGGTGATGAGTGAACTAGGGGATGTCATGTGCACACGAATAGGGGTCTAGGTGATATTCGACTTATCAGTGTCAGGTAACCAGAAAACCTGTGGGGGGTGGATATAGTAGATGGAGAAAGGGGAGGGGTTTAGGGGGGTTAATTTCTTTGGGGTCTGACATGCCAATAAATCGGGGAAACTCTAGTGGAGGTATTTTACAAATTTGAATCGTAGGTGTAAAAGACTGGGGGCCATCCGCTGTGGGCTACGTGCCCCGGTATGGGAAATGGGAACGGTGCCAAGCGCCGGGCGAGTTAATATGTGAGTGTATGGTTGTTGATCATTACTTTGCCTGGAGGGTGTTCCTCGGCCCCAATGCCTTTTTAACTCAGGAACCACAGCACTAAAAGGAGGAGTTCGTGGAATAAATTACAGTGCATTACAAAACTTGTATGGTATTGGTAGTGAGATGAAACTGGTAATATGGGGGGTAGAGTCAGTAGTTTGACTTTAGGTTGAATACCCCTATTATACTAGGGGAACCATATAACAAACTTAGTACGAGGGATGTGAATCGTTGTAAAAGGATCACAGGAGGGGGGGGGGTCGAGTTTCAGGGGGGGTTTGTGTTGGTAAAAGAACTGTTAATACATGTTTAAAGTGAAAAAATGTGTTAAATTGGGAACGTACATATGCTGGACACACGTGGGATTTAATACACCCTTAGCTCTTTTAAGAAGTGTGGATTGTAAAGGCTTGGGGAGTGAGTTTGATTGGGTTATTTGGACCTTTCCTTGTGCCGCGATTTATATTCCTATGGTGGTGAGATAAGATAATTATTCAAAATCCAATACTCGTCGGAAGTGGGGTTTTTTTATTGTTGTAAAGATTATGTTGGGTGTTTTATGTCAAAAATGTAGTTTGACAGTTGAAGATATAGTGTAATTGATTAGTATGGGAATGGGAATAGTTTAAAATGTAATAGAAAGGGATTATTGGGTATTTAATAAAATGGGGATGGGAGTTGGGGGTTTTGTTGGATTGGGTTCCTCCGGGTGGATTGTCCATGCGGGATTTAGTGTAAATCCAGATGAATTAATTAATTGTTTGGTTTTTATACATGATGGGTCAATGGGGGGGTTATTTAATCCGCTAACATGTATGTAAGTTGATGTTGGGACTGGTCTCTTAATAGCGCATAAAAATTGTTTAATCCTCATGCGGGGGTGTACAATATAAAACGAACGAAGCTAATAATAGTAACTGGTTATTTAATTATTTCGATCGGGTTTTAAGGTCCCCCCCAATTGGAGGCAGGACGCTAGTAGGTTATTTTATGTAAATAAATTGTTTTGACTTCAAATCTCTAAACGGGGGGATTATGATAAGCCTTTGGGAGAGATAAATGGGGTTAATTTGAACCATTATGTCAATTTCATGTCCTTTTGACCTGTACATGACCTTTCTGATTATCCGTGTTGGGAGATGTTTGGGTAGTTGGTGTTACTGGGTGCGTTAGTTGTGCATAACTCAAAGAGATTTGTTTGTTGTTTTATGATTTAATTAAGTAGGGGTGGTAGCCGAAAGTTCATAACCCGTTCAGGCAGATGTATAGTTTACGATACACTCTGGACCTTCCAAATAGGTCCGCCACCTGGAGCCCGGGATGGAGGGAAGAATTATAACAGCTTTAGACCAAATTTAAATGGTAGGACTCCATTGTCTCCCAACACACCACAGGGTTAACCTTCATTGACCGTCAGTAAGCTTCGTTTCCAAGTACCGTTTTACTGTTACAACCTGGGATCCAATTGGTTTGTACCTGCTAACTAAAAAGGAAGGTGGAGGGGGGGTAATACAGTGCCTATGGTCGTAGAATCATTTAATAGGCTTTCACAATACCAAGCTTTTAAGGTCTTATCTGGCTTGTCACAAACAATACAACACAACAATGTTGTGGTTCCTAGGGGTAAGGGATTGTCAAACCTCTCAATTACTGGTAATGTTTCCATGATGCACCAGACTCTCGGGAAGAAGAATCCCAGGGGGGGGAGGGGGCTCCCCAACGGTGTTGAGTGTACGCATGGTCCCAAACAATGAGCGCCCCTAGTAGCACACGTACCGGTTGTGCGTAGGGGGGGGGGGTGGGGGACTGGGGACGGGTGGTTGGAAGGTGTGCTATGTACGTGTCCTGTTAACATCTCCAGGAACCCCGTGCAGCAAATTTTCCTTTTCCGGGACCAATGACCACCTGGCGGAAGCGTGTTTTGGGCCTACAACCAGTCATAGCTACCATCTCTTTAGGGAAGTATCCAGGTCGCTTATTTTTCTAGAGAATGTTTACGATTACTGTACAATGTGCCCCTATGCACAGGCCTAATCAGCATGAACGGGTCCATCGACTTCCCTGGCGTACCAGGGGGGGGGGGGGGGGGGGGGGGGGGTGGGTGGGGAGGGGCCATAGTAGAAATCGCAACGTGGCTATTATTCTTTGATCTTATTTGTCTCTCGTATACCCTCCCGCCATTAAATTCCAGGTCGTTTGCAAATCCTCAACCGCATAAATATACCAGTGAGATCCATGCCACCTTACATATGTATCATCAACAACAATTAATGCTCGTCATTTAACTACAACGATGCTTTCACTCGGCAACGTCCCTCGTTCAATACCTCCCTGTTATCATACTAGGGTCTCAACAGAACTCCCCGAAGCTTTGTAAAAAAAACATATTACTAAAACACTCTCTCAAATTCCCCCAAATTATACATTCAATTCATAATAAATTTTTTACAAACAATTATTTAATATATCCCTTGTGAGAATCACATTAACCTGTTTCTATGTACAGTTATTTATTATGAAATTCATTCCCTCCCAGACGGAGCTACGTATTAAGCAAGTTACGGACCAACACACACCCTATACACACACCACTATATCGGCCAAACAGGTAGCACAGTCAATAGAACTATCACAACGATTAATTACAACATCTGACAGCCAACAATTGTCCCTCAATCTCTACATCCAAAATCAAACGAATATGTCGCATCTTTTCACCCACCCTTAATTTACCTTAGGAATGCAATACATTAAAAAAGCTCTCCTTGTATTAATTGCCCTAGAATTATACCTCACAGCTAATGTCAATTGTGGGGTTCTCCGAATTTTGCACCAACGCCTGATAATTACCCAATTATACAGTAATTAATTTTTCTCGCGACTAAAGACCCTTGATTACAACCACCATCGATGAATAAATTACAGCTTCTCTCTAGTTACGCACCCCTAATTGAAAACCTCGTTCACAGCTGAATGTTTGGGTCGTGGAGCACTTACGAAACGCATATTGGACTTCTCCAATTTTCATAGCCTAAATTTTCTGCTCAAAATTTTACCCACGCCGAACATACTTCAAACTTGCTTAATTTTATGTTCTCCTCTACTTCGAAGTCCCTGCTCAATTTGTACAGGTCGTATTCGACCTGTTAGATGTTTTGGACTCGATTTGACCCAACCCGAAATTACAACTCACTGAGACATTTCTTACGAAGTTGTTCTTAGTTTACACTCCCTACCGTGGCTACCACTAACCCAATTTGTCATTTGAAACGCGGTGAATAATTAAAAATTAACAATGAGATTTCCATATGCATATCAAGCATCGTTATGTCAACTTAAGGTTATAACTAATTTAACGGACAATTCTGTGATCAATCTGACTTCACGTTTTTATACCCTCTAAACATTGTCATTGTAAATTTTCCAAATCCAAACCTAAAATTGAATCCCTACTCTATTCGTATTAAGTACGACCCGTTTTGGTTACCTCAACATGCCTCTCTCGTAACAGTCTCAACAGTACCCAAGATTCCAAAAAACCGAAGTTACGTCATACAATCAATAAAGTATATCGAAATACTATAGACATCATTATAAAATTTTCCAGAATTTTGTCTTTACAATCTGATGATACAGTCTTAATTGCAACAGGTGAAAAGGAGGTGTAGGAAATGATTGATGCAATAGTGATTTTTGAATTGAAAATAAAGGCCTCAGCCTTAATAGCAAAACGACAGAAGTAATAATCGTCTCAAAATATTGGCTACCCCAGAATGATCGATAAGAGTAAATATAACGGTTTTAAAACAGGTCAATAAATTCTAATACCTGGGCACATTATTAACAACGGATGGAAGATGCATCTCAGAAGTGAAGAGCAGAATAGCTCAGGCAAACACAGCATTCTGTAAAAATGAAGAGTATTTTATGCAACAATGTTTTGTCGTTGGAAGTAAGAAAGAGAGTTCTTCATTGTTATATAGAACCAATCCTGACGTGTGGGAGTGAGTCATGGACAATTAGTAAACAAGTAGGGAAGGCACTAGAAGCCACAGAGATGTGGTTTTACAGAAGAATGTTAAAAATACCATGGACAGCCAATAAGAGTAACGAGGATGTCCTGAAAGAGGCCAATGCGCCAACGAAACTTATTTCACAAGTTAGAAAGAAGCAATTCACTTTTTTTGGGCATGTTATGAGAATAAGCTGGAATATATCGTAACAACAGGTAAGATTGAAGGGAAAAGATACAGGGGAAGACAAAGAGAGCAAATAATTGACAGTTTGACATCGTGACATGGAAATTGGTAAAAAAACACAATTGATAAATTGTACTGGAGATATGAAGTTGTGGAGAGACATGATCTCCTACGGTACTAGGCATGGTCCTTGAAAACAAGAATATTTAATCTGGAGACCAACAGTCTAGTATAGTGTTTAGAGTACCAATATTAAGATACTAGCAAGTAAATCAAAGTCACTCATAACATTAATTTTACATAATTCATCAAATTAATTGACACCAAAATGCTTTGCAACCTAACGACCAATACAAGTTTAACATACCCTTCAGACAAAATATTACGGATCTGAGCTTATCACTTATGCAAGTCTGCTCACATAGCAGGTCATCTTGGCTTTTCTCAACTATGGGCTGCGGATGTATGGCATTTTCAAGCGTGGGTCAGTCCGCTGGATGTTCTCGGCTATGAGATTGCGAAGTGAAATTTTGAGAGTCCAGATTTGTTGTTGTTGTTGTAGTTTGTGGGTTTTACCTTCTTGTGGCGCGGCGCGTTCCTTTCAACCTAATTGGTTATTTCAGAGCGCAATTTGGCAGTCAAAAATAAGTGAACTCTGTTAACTGAAGTATTGTGATGATAAACTCTAAGTCCCTGAAAAGGACTGCTAGGCCGGTCAGCGTTGATACCTGAAAAGGTCTAACATTATCCACCTGCTAGCATAAAGCCCTGAAAAGGACTTGCCCTAAAATAGACTCACCAGCTAAGCCCACGCTGCCCGTACTACCTCAGTGTTCATCGAAACACCGGTTGTATGTGAACTCTTGATCAATCCAACCAGATTGCTAGCCCGGTCAGCGTCAATAGATATTAAGTCCTGAAAAGGACTAACATTATCCATCTGCTAGCATGAAGGGGATGTAGGATAAAGAGATAGAGAAATAGTACCTCACGGTGAGAGACAGCCATGTCCTTTTTAGGATAGTCAGAATCCTATTTGGTTCTCCTCTCTTTATCTAGCTCATGTATGGCTCCGCGAATACCGCTTGTGTACGGCGGTTGCCACATCCCGGGCAACAGTCTTGGCTAACTGGCTAAACTACATAAGTGGAGTAGAAGTAATCTTACTCAAGGGAATGTCCATCCCTAGTACACAAAGACTGAGACAGTGAGTGAGGCGGAGGAATCTAAGAAGATCAATGGCTCACAAAGCGGAACAGCAAAGTGCGTGGCGCACTAGAGGCGTGTCGGGAATAGAAAAAGACAACGGCTAGCCAACGTGGAAGAATTTGGGGCCTTACCACGTACATCCTACAGAATGTAATGAGATCACAACCAAGAAACAAGAACCGATATGTAGAGAACTCTTTGTCCCATGGGGAAGAATCTACCGTACAAAATAACAGGAAAGAGGCAACTGCTCTAATGAGCAAGGAAGTATATAATGACGAGTGTTCCTCAAATTCTGTTGAAAGGGAGCATTCTGAGAAAGACCACCTAAAAACTAGTAGGATAAGCTTAAAAATAGGAACATGGAACGTTAGAACTCTAAACGGAGAGGACGTCGTACAGATAGGTTGTGAGTTATTTTGGCCCGTCTGAGTAGAGTGGATATTTAATCGACGTCAAAAATAAATATCAACAGTTATTGACAGAAAGCATGGAGCAGTATCAGGGCCGGATTAAGCTAGTACGAGGCCTGTAGCATATGTTAATAAAGGGGCCCTATATTTAAAAAAACAACAATAAAACAACACAAATATATTTGAACACATACATTTTTAATTTGCATAGTAATTATCATTATCAAAAGTAACAACACAGTCAACATTATTGTTTAAATATTAATGTTTCTACATTTAGCATGAACAAATGTGTTGATGATATAGGATGTATCAATTTCACGCAGAAGTTTATGTTCAATGCTCATTAGTGTAAGATTGTTCAATCTCTTTTGACCCATGGTGCTCCTTAGTTCATTTTTAATAAGTTTCAGTTTTGAAAATGATCGTTCTCCACTGCAGTTGGTTACCATTAGTGACAAATAGATGCGCAAGGCGATTTCTACATTTGGAAAACAAGACTCCAAAGAATTGTCAATTATCAAACGGTAAAACTGTAACTCTACAAGGTCTAGAGTAGTGCCAATATGAGAAGCAAGATCAGTTTTCAACAGTTCTGTAAACTGCACAAGTTCTTCACAAAGATTTTCTTCCAGATCTTCCGGATATGATTTAATAAGATTCGATGATCTCGTTACCACCTCTTCAGGTGTAAACTACTGTAACTGACGAAGGAATCCAAATACATCATTCAACTTTTGATAAGCTTTCTGACGTTTTGACAAGGCAGAGAGCAAGCTATCAATAAGGACAAGAAATGTTCGGCTTTTAAACTGCCGAGAAGACGTTTGAGATTCAACAAAAGGATCAAGTGTGCTGGAACCACTGAAATCATCATACTGTCGATTTCGTTTGTGTTTTCTTCGAGTTTGTTCTTGATAATGTTCACACTCAGATCCTTGGCCTTTTGCTCTATGACTGCAAAAGTAGACCGCATAGCTTGAATATACCCCCGCAGGGATTCATAGAGTGCACAAGCTGTATTCAAATCTTGGTCAGAAGATTGCAAAGAAGCACTGGTCATTTGAAAACGGTGTAATACTTGATCCCACAGTATGATCATTATTCCTGTTTCCAACTTCATCATGGTTGAAAGTAGACCACGAGCCTGTTGACGACACTCTACCTTCTGATTATTGTAATCTGAAATATCATCCAAGACTTGTTTTATTGCAGAAAAGCTGTGTAAAAGTGCTTTTGTTGCATCTGCCCAAGCGGACCACCTGGTATCTGACAGTCTTTTCACAAAGGGCAAATGGGACTTATTATGAGTACCGCCAGCACATAATGCAGTAGAAAGGAGACCCCACCGGTAGGTACGTAGAAGCAGAAAAGAAGGTGTACAGACTTTCAACAAATCCAAAGAAAATGACTGCTTCTTGACAACCTTTAGCAGCACATTTTCCAACCAAATTTAGTGAATGTGCAAAACACGGAATGTAATGCGCAAACTTATTCATCTCTTTAATTCGTGCTTGTAATCCTATAAACTTGCCACTCATGTTGCTGGCGTTGTCATAACTTTGACCACGGCAGTCTTTAATATCAATGTCATTTGCCTTTTAAAAATTAAGTAGACTTTTAGTAAGCTGTTCAGCACTATGACCTTCCATATCCAAAAATGTCACAAATCTTTCAACTGTTCCAGATGGCAAAACATAGCGCAGAGTCAAAGTCAGCTGGTCCATATTAGATATATCTGGAGTAGAATCCAATGAAACGGAATAATACTTGTATTTCTTCACTTCACAGAGAATGTGATCCAGTATGCTGGATCCAATCAGATTGATGAATTCCTCACACGTTGTTTTAGATAGATATGATGTATGTCCAAATCCTTTGTTTGCATGAGTACTTATATGCTCTGCCAGAAAAGGGTCAAACTTGGCCAGTAATTCTAACAACCCTAAGTAATTCCCGTTATAAGGGGACCCAACAATTTCATCACTGCCACGAAATGAAAGGCCTCGTTCTGCTAAAAACTTCACAACTTCAATTATTCGCTCTAGAAGTTTGTGCCAATACATTTCTTGAATGTCCATTTGTTTCACAAGTTGGGAATCGACACGTTCACCTTTGTTTTTACGCATCAACAGTGAAATTAAAGCTTGTCTATGTGAGGAGCTTTCTTCATGTCGATGCAATAGAGTGCTTGCATTTTTCCAGTCATTAAACCCTTCCACAGTAAACTTTGATGAACATTCTGAACTCATAAGCTTGCATGGGAAACAGAATAGGCGCCCTTTACTTTCTGAATAGCAAAATCATTTTCTTGCATGTTGCTTGTTTGTAAGTTTATGAATATGTGTAAAATAAGACTTCTGACAGTATCGAGTTTTCTTTTCAGTGTCATACAATCGCACGGATGAAGAGAAGGCACTATCAACATGTTGACATTTTTCACTTCCCTTGGATATCCAATATTCACGCTCAGAGTCATCTGTATTGTTCGGCCAGTCACCAATATCATTAGAGTACTTCTTCGTTTCACTTATTCTTTCACATTCAGACTCAGTGTATACTGGGTTTTGCTGTATGTTTTCTGCTGCACAGCCTGCACTAGTACTAGTTGTTCATGTACTTCCAGCTTCATCGTTTTGAGTACCACCACCATGAACATCAAAATATTCTGTCAGCTTACGTGTTTTGTATATCACAAGTTGATCTCTTCTTTCTTTTTCTTCCTTCGCTTTACGTTTTTCAATTCCAGAAGCATAATTACGTCCAATATCTCTGTGTCTACTGCTCATTTTTTGAGTTTTCTAACCTTACAAATCAAGAAATTTTAATCAAGATCGAAAGAGAGTGCGAGCACGCCGTATACCTCAATTAAAACAGGAAGTTTCCGTTTCCTAAATTCTAGTTTTTATTGTTAATGCAAATTCATTTCTCAAAGAACGAAACAAAATTAGAGGGGCAGTCGCCTAGAGCCAAAAAAAGTGGCTTCCGTCCAAAAGTGACCAAATTTTCAAAGCCACTTAAATGGCTTCCGTCCGCAAACAGTTAAGATGATAGGAAACTCTTTACAGAGCGATACAACAGGAAGCAATCTGATCATCAGAAGACGTCCCCCCCGTCCGACAAGTGTTTCGGCCCTACATACTCCTTTACACTCTAAGGGGGGCGGGCCCACTTGGGTCATGACTCCCACGCGTCTCAGCCTCCTGTTGTCTTGTATCGAAAATGAACCCATTTCACTTATGGTAGCAACTTTTAAATCCACAACGCCAGCCGAGGAGGCAATTGTGAAAGTAACAAAGAGAAGACACATTATTCCGTTCGTTCCGTCGCCCTTCATAACTAAGGACACACACTGAGACATTAGCGCGCAGCCGACGAGCTAAAAATAGTGAAGAGTCACACTAAGTCACCCTCTTATGCTCTTTCTCTCACAATTTCGTGACACCAAATGAAAAGGCGCTAAAGATGGCATAAATCACAAGATCATTGGTTTAACGCTCGTATTAGATGACCAAAAAATCATGTACATACAAGGGGACTGACATAAGTCTTGGGCCTGACCATGAAGGACATGTCACCGAGAGCTGAAATTTTGTATAGTGTTTATTCCTTTTCAATATAGCCACCGTCTGAGTTGACACACTTCTGCCATCTCTGCTTGACCTTGAAAAGACCTTGGGAGTAGAACACCCTATTTTTCAAACTAAACCAGTCATCACATGCCAGTATAACCTCTACATCGCTGTCAAAATGATTTCCTTTTAGCTGTTTTTTAAGATTTGGGAATAGAAAATAGTCTGATGGAGCCAAATCTGGAGAATATGGTGGGTGTGGAAGAATTTCAATATTCAAATCGTTGGCTGCTAGCTGCACAAGCCGTGCGTTGTGAGAGGGCGTGTTGTCTTGAAGCAAAGGAAGATTTTGAGTGCGCGTTATCCCTCGTTTCCTGGTCACAACCTTTCTTAGTTTGGTGAGAAGATCTGCATAGTACTGTCCATTAACTGTGTTGCCACGAGGCAGATAATCTTTCAAAAGGACACCTTTGCCGTCCCAAAAAACAGTCAGCATCACTTTTCCTGCAGATTTCTGCGCTCTCGGCTTGACAGGTGTTGGGGAGCCCGGGGTTTTCCATTGCATGCTGGCAATTTTGGATTCGGGGTCATAATGGTGTACCCAAGTCTCATCTACTGTCACCATGGTCTCCAAAAAATTTTTTGACTGACACTTTTTGAGCAACTGTTGACAGCAATTTACCCTCGTTTGCTTCTGTTCACGTGTCAACTGTCGCGGAACCCAGCGTGCACACACTTTTCTCATGTTCAGTCTGTTGTGTAAAATTCTATAAACTGTTCTTTCATTTAGTTTTACTCTACTAGCTATCTCTATAATTGTCATTTTTCGATCCTGGTCAATGATTTTCTTCACTCTTGTTGCATTTTCATCATTGCACTCTGAGGCTGGTCTACCAGATATTGGCAGATCAGCAACATTTGAGCGGCCGCACTTAAACTGTTGACACCAGTTTTTTACCGAAATATATGAAGGACAAGAATCACGAAACACTGGTTCCATCTCCCTGTGTATTTCTGTAGGTGTTTTTCCCTGAAACATCAGAAATGTTATCACAGCTTTGGCCTCCTTCTTTTCCATTGTTTTGTCAAATCTTTGAAGCAGCAGATCCGGTCAATAGGGTACATTGTGCCGTGCACCGTAGCAGGAAAACTCATTGAAGAAACAAACGCGTACTTCACACATTCAGTGCAAATATGATGAACTTTAAATGTGCCAAGTTTCATCTTCCTCCTGTGACTCCTTCATGGTCAGGCCCAAGACTTATGTCAATCCCCTTGTATTTATTGGCGTGGGGCCCCTAAAAGCGCGGGGCCCGTAGCATATGCTACTTTTGCTACTACGTTAATCCGGCTCTGAGCAGTATAGAAGAGAAAACCCAGAAGAAAAAGCAACCGCAAAATGGGAATGCTTAAAAACAAGCATACAATCAGCAAATGCAAATTTACCTAAAAAGGAGTCTAAGAAAAATCAAATTTGGATGACAGATGACATCTTGAATAAAATGACCGAAAGAAAGAAAGCAAAAAACACTCCAGAATATAAAACAATAGACAATGACATACGTACTATGTGTAGAGAAGCAAAAGAACGGTGGATAGAAACAAAATGCAAGGAAATAGAAGACTTGGAAGCAAAGCACAGGACAAGAGATATGCATGAAGAAATAAAGAAATTATCAAATCGGTCGCGGTTTGCACAAGGAGGAAGCTGTATCAAGAACAAAAATGGTGTAATATTACTTGATGAGAAAGACATATCAAACAGATGGGCAGAATACGTAAAAGAATTATTCGAGGACAACAGAGGTAAAAAACCATCACCATATTCTAATGAAGGCCCAAACATTCTCAGATCAGAAGTAGAGAATACCATTCATATGATACAAAAAGGAAAATCAGCAGGCATGGATAACAAAAATTGAAATGATAGAAGCTCTGGAGAGCTTTGGTATAGATACAATCACAGAAATATGCAACGATGTATACAATACAGGATATATACCACACGACATGAAGACATCAGTTTTTATAACATTGCCCAAAAAACCAAATGCAACAGAATTTTCAGACTTCAGAACAATCAGCCTGATGAGTCATGCAATTAAGATACTGCTCAAAATCATACAGGAAAGAATAAAAAGTAAAGTAGACAGCGAAATCCAGGAAGAACAGTTTGGTTTTAGACGGAACAGTGGAACAAGAGAGGCAATATTTTGCCTAAGAATATTAGCAGAAAAATATACAGAGGTCCAAAAAAGTATGTATATGTGCTTCATTGACTATAAGAAGGCTTTTGACAGAGTCCATCATGAGAAAATAATTGAATGCCTCGAAGACATAGGTATTGATGGAAAAGATATAAGAATACTCAGTAACCTTTATTGGGAGCAAACTGCCACAGTAAGATCTGGAAGGAATTATTCACCATACACAGACATAAAAAGAGGTGTCAGACAAGGTTGTGTGCTGTCCCCCTGCCTATTTAATTTATACACCGAAAAAATTTTCAAACAGATACAGGAAATATCAGGACTGAACATCAGTGGAAGGTCAATAAACAACCTTAGATATGCAGATGATACCGTGTTGTTAGCTGAAAGCGAACAGGAGTTACAAGAACTAGTAAAGCAAGTGAACAGTATAAGTCATGAATATGGACTCGACATTAATATTGAGAAAACAAAAACAATGATAATTAGCAAAACAGACGATAAACCCACATTAAAGATAAGCGTAAATGGGGAAATCCTGGAACAAGTCAAGAGCTACGTATATCTCGGTCATATAATAACAGAAGATGGCAGATGTGAAACAGAAATCAAGAAGAGAATAGGAATGGCCAAAGCTACATTCATCAACATGAAACATATACTGACATCCAAACAGTTATCTCACAAATTAAAACTGAGAATCATAAAGTGTTATATATATTCTGCATTTCTGTATGGTGCAGAAACATGGACGATGAATAAGCAGTTGGAAGAAAGAATTGAGGCTCTTGAAATGTGGATATATAGAAGAATGGGGCGTATCTCATGGAAAGAGATGAAAACAAATAAGGAGGTCCTAGAAAATCTAGGTATGAAAAGAGAACTAATGAGGGAGGTCAAAGTTCGACAGCTAAAATACTTTGGCCACATAAAAAGGCATAACACCTTGCAGAAGACCATAACAGAAGGGAGAGTTGAAGGCAAACGTGCAAGGGGAAGACAGCGCTATAAGTGGGAAGACAACATCAAGAGATGGACAGGAAAGAGTCTATCAGAGTGCACCATCAAGACAAGAGACAGAAGACGTTGGAGATCCATTACAGCCAACCTTCGTTGTGGAGATGGCAACTGATGATGATGAGTAGAGTGGATGGTGATAGGTGATAGGAAAAGTGTGAGAAAGGTGTGAGAAATAGATTTCACGGG
The DNA here is from genome assembly GCA_024509875.1 of Oreohelix idahoensis. Taxonomy (NCBI): domain Eukaryota; kingdom Metazoa; phylum Mollusca; class Gastropoda; order Stylommatophora; family Oreohelicidae; genus Oreohelix; species Oreohelix idahoensis. Next base: position 20,071 of record JAMPIV010005434.1, read on the forward strand.
TGGTAGCTTAAGGAAAAAGATATGTCTCTAGAATGAGTAAGTTTCTCTATTCCAGCCTATCTATACGACTATAATTTAGTACAAGACAACCTTGCCCTTCTCATACATATAAATATAAGTTTAACTACACACACACACACAGCTATGTGACAACAAGACACACACACAGCTATGTGACAACAAGACAAACTACGGTTACTTGGGTATGGGTCTGACCAACACACAAAGGTAAGTTTCTTTGTTGTTTATAATCATTAAACTTGACAACACCAATATCTAAAGAAAGATCAAATAAAATCAGATTTACATACATATGAAATAGCAGAATAAATGCGCCCTCCCCCTATGGAGGAAAGAACCCAAAAGTTAATAACCCAAAGGGCGAAGGTTAGCACTATGTTACAGAGTAGACAGTAAAGTAAACAAGTTCCTACTATAGGCTACCCAGTAAAGTTAACAAGTTTAAGCAAATCCAATGTTGGTAAATTCCTTGAAACAAAGAAAAATACTCACGCACTCTTTCATACAGTGGCCACTCAATCACTCTTACCTACTCTTGGTGATATCCCTTGGAAATACAATTATTCCTGAATATATATATATATATAATGTCCCAAATTGGCCCCAGTCCATCCTCTAACAAATAAAGACTAGTGAGGTGGACGCCGAATGTAGTGTTTGGTTTTTTCTGGATGAACAAAGTGTCACCGGCAATAGTTGATGTAGGAACGTGCTCTTGGGGTTCACAGTTAAAAGAGGAAAATACTTCCAGTAATGGGAAACATTTGGTTGCTAAAAAAAAATGTTACAAAGGATCATGATGATAATCCTATCGGACAACTCTATGTTAGAGCTCCGATTCTGCACAGCGTAAAATCTGGATAAACCCGCTTGAATACGACTGTCAGAAGTCGGGAACATTAATGTTATTTTGTACACCCCAGTGGGCTGGTAAAAATTGGAAAAAATATCTGGGTTTGGTAAGTCCAGTTAAACTTATAAGTTAAAATGTTTCTCATGTATCTTTGGCTAATACTCGCTCACAAATGAAATTGGTGACGCACAAGCCAAGACAGAGAGACAACATTAACCAATCAGTAAAAAAAAACCGTTGGACGCCCTTGTAATCAGGTCTGCGAAGAATACAAGAAACAATATATATATAAATTATGCTAATCCAATATCTACACACACAGACGGGGACAAGACGATCTCTCCTCCACTCCGTCAATCTAAGTGAATTATAATGGTAAAAGCTAACACTTTTAATTGGTAAAAGCTAACACGTTTAAACACGTAAGCACTAATTTCTATTACCAGAAAATCAGAATGAAAAATCCCCACGAATGCTAATAACACATTTTCCACAATAATGGTTCTAGAACTGCGTCAGTAATATAACCTGACACTTAAGTCGGTTGAAAGCACAGTGAAATTCAACTCGTCAAGAGACCAGCCAGACAGCATGAGTAAAGAATGGGATCAGAATCCAATTTATCGGACAGAACCTTGTTTGAGCATCTTGAGGACTTATATCCCAGGAAAACTCTACCTTTATTAACACGGAAAGCCGGAATCCTAGGAATATGAACATGAAGTCAGAGTGGGAGCTTATGGTAAAGTAACACCCCGGACCATGTGACGAGGCACCTTAAACAAGCTGCCGTAACTATTTCTCTGAGCCAGAAGTATGTAATCCCAAAGACAATTTGGGAAGAGTTGTACATTTATAATTCTATATTTTATATTATTAACATATGAAATAATATGTATATATTGACATGTGAATATTAATATGTGAAAATTGCTAGTGGATGTCCAAGTCATACGAGGCTGGTAACCTCAGCATATAGAATGATGATTTCATGAACCACCACTGCAAGGGCTGGTGACTGTTTTATGCGATGTTCTTATAGAGAACCAAAAGCAGAGGTAGTCCCAAGTTCCATATGGAGCAGGGAGTGAATGATGAGAGAAATGATGTACATACTTTTCAACCAATGTAGAGGTAAATGTAAACCTATTCAATCTAAATGCAATGAAAGTTTTCCGCTCACTGGGATTAAGATTAATTCTCCGAGAGGGTAAAGTTTTGAGGAAGATGGGATGATGGAATGGAAAGAGGGGGGCACATGAGTGTGTGTCAGGAAAACCGAATACTCAGGAGGGTATGTGTTCTCTTCTTTTGTGACACTAATCGGTGGTACCAATTGAGGGTTATATCTCTGGAACAGGTTAGAGTATAAGTGGCCTGAAGTCAACGCTAGACATCATCTTCATACGGGTCTTAGAGACGCTGGACCAGCTTTGTGATTACTCCCTGATACTTCTTCGAACTGTCACAACTTTCAGACTTGACCAGTGACGATTGAACCAGTCATCTATCTGCAAAGAACCAAACATCAGCTGGAGCAGAAACAATCAAACTTATTGGCAGCTAAGTACAAACATAATAGCTGCCAAGTGAACTGTCAGACCATTTCCTCCAAATTCATAACAGCACCCTGTGATGAGTACCTTTTTTAAAAGAATTATTCTTTGTTTTAAACTGTTAAACATAATTGATTATTAAAGTTGTTATTTGTGTTTATACACATTTAAAGTTGATTTAATCATTTTGAATGTGCGCACCCATATGTGCGCACATTAGATGCTCTAGCTTTTGGCCACTGTTGGACCACTACTACAGAGCCGTGGGGGGGGGGTAAACCCGTGACCAAAACGGATATACATAAAATACAGTTAATCTCAAGACTTGGTCACGTGAGAAAAACTGTGTAAACAGATTTGTCACAAAAATTGGAGAAAATGCACTATAAATTATTACCAGAGTGTGACATGCCGACAAATAAATAGAATAACTGACCAAGGGTTAGAAATGAGGAACCATTGAAAAGTAATCGGTCAACAGAATGAGCAATAAATTAACGTAAATGAGGACAGTAGAGTGGAAATAATGGGCTAAACGAGATAGGCGGAGGAGGTTACGAAGAAAAGATTATGTATTATTAAGAACACAAAAAAAGCAGCAAGTGGAAAAAGAACACATTTACAGTAGAAGGATGAAATAAACCACAATAATGAGAAGTGCCAAAGAGAGATGGAATGAAAAGGATAAGGCTTAGAGTGGGAACTTCAGATGAAAGTACGGAATGTGTTTAAGTCCTTATTTCCCAAACTGTGGATCTCTCTCTCCCACCTCCCTCTACTCCCTCCCCCGAATAAATAATTAACGAAAGTAGGAAAGAACGAAGTTCACTAGACAACATAAAATTGACAAATGTGATAGGCACTCTAGGATTTTGAACCAAGGCCCATCCAAACGGCGTCATTGCCTCGCTGCGAGAGTGACAGCGTGACAGGACACACGACCTGCTAAGCATGCCCCAAAAAAGTGCAACACCAGAGGTAGTCGTTAGCGAGGTATTAGAGTTTTTGATGGAAGTCGTGAGGCCAGTATTCAGCCAAAGAGGTACAATTTAAAATGCCATATGTGAGTGCAGAATGCCTTTCTAGTTAATTTGTATTCCGAGTTTAAATTACGTTCAAGGGAGCCGTGCTGGTGTAATGGTTACCACACTGCGCTGGCGATCGGGTGATCCAGGTTCAATCCCGGGCGAAGTCATTTGAAGAAATGTCGTCGACCGGGACTTGGACTGGATTAATTCGAGCCCTGGGCGAAAACATTTGAAGGAGTGTAGTCGACCAGAGACTGGCGGCTCCTGAGCCGACCCAGCTCTAATGGGTACCCTCCGAAGACGACGAGTATCTGCCTGAATGGCGAGTGGACACCTGTCAGTGTACAGGGGAAAAAAGGGATACTCACGTAAAAATCAGTCTCAGGTTAAATATACTAACCGGAGATTCTCGCCTCGAGTAATAGCGGGGCGTACGTTAAAAAAAAAAGAAAAAAAGAAGAAATTTACGTTCATAAACTGTCTAATATAGACAAGTACATCTAGAGGCTACACTGTGAACAATAGATGCGATAAGAAACAAGCAGGTATCTTACTACCATTTTCTTCCAGGCATCTGATAGAAACATTTTTTTATTTTTTTTTTATTTTTACTGATAGCAAATACAAAAACAGAAATTGACAACACATTAACGATGACTAGAAATGTGCACTTTCGTCTGTGATACGTAAATTTACTGATATCCAGGAAGCATTGCATTATCATCTTTATCGTTATCAATACTTATAACTTCAAGTAACCTTTTAAAAAACAAAAAGTTATCTTTGTTTCCTGAGTTGCCTTGAGTGTCCGATTGGCAGAGTGGGTAGGTGCCGGGTTCGAATCACGGTACTGACACGCTCCAGTATACCCAGCTGTAAATGGGTACCTGACTCTGCTCTTTGGGTTAGAGTGTCAGTTAAATCTGTATAATTATTAATAAAAATAAACTTAAATCAATGTTTGCAATTAAAATTATATTTACCTTTATTTGTATTTGAATGTTATTTTAATTTCACTCAATTGATGAAGACCCTTTAAATCCACAAAGGAGCATAGGCCTTCAACAAACACATGCTAAGTCCTCCTGTCACGTGTCATTAGCTTAAGCTCTGTCCATGTTTTCCTCATAATTTTCTCTTCTGTCTCCAGTTAATTTCTCCATGTGTTTCTTGTCTACCTCTGCCTCTTACTTTTATCTAATATACTGTATGGAGACTCTGATGATCTAGTTTTTCATTACAATGTACTTATTCTTAATTTTGTGATCAGGTACTGTTAATGTATGCTGTTGTACTACTTTGTAATGTTGAATTGCCCTTAAATTAATACTTAAAGTACGCTGGAGAATGTTTGAGTAACAGTAACAAAAGTTGAGCAAGAAGAAGGAAGAATGCAAGAGGGGACTGTGCCCGATTTTCAACCCTTGGAAAATTAATTACTTTCTTATATGTCTGTCTAACTATCTACCTAGTCTGATTCTGGTCTTGAGTTTGGGACGGCAAAGACAGCGAGGAAAGTAACTGTTTACCCCACCTCATCCTGATGAACCTAGTATCATTGCACTCATTGCAGCAGTATCTGCTATGAGACTCAAAGCTGCTCACCCCTCGTAAAGTCTTTCGCGTGCACTGGAAAAAAAACAGTCACTATTCATTCAGTAGCAGACCGTTTGAATTGTTCACGAGTTCTTATAACACACATCTGAATGTCTCATATCACTAATTTACTGTATGAGGAATTCGATTTTTATCAGTCTTGTTGTTTGTCTGTTTTTTTCTTTTAATTTTCATTAATTTATTTTAAATTATTTTTTTAAATTCTTTATTTTTCATTTATTTTTCTTTAATTTATTTTAAAAACATACTTTAATTATAATGATTATTGCAAATGTATGATGTTATATTACTTTTATAATAATAAATGCCTTAATAATGCTTAAAGTAAATGTGAGGATGAAAGGATACAGTATACGTAATGAGAGATAGAGGAAGGGCAGAATGTCAGACGGGCCTGCGAGCCCAATTCTTAAACCTTTGAAAATAAAGTTCGTTCGTTCGTTCTCTTACCCTGAGGGTTACAAAACAAGGACTGCCCTGTAATGCTATCCACAGGTTTCTTCAATGTGTGTTCTATCCATCATCGGCGTCTTCTTCTCACCTCTTATTCAAACGGCACTTGTCGGGTTCTTGTCCTCAGTTCCACATTGGTGACCTTGTCATACCATTTCAATCCTTCTATTCTACGTAAGCACCCATTTATGAAAAGTCTAGCTTTTTGGTTGTTGTTTTTGTTCTTCTCCATGTTTAAGAGCCATACAATAGGACTGACTTGACATTTGAATTGAAGATTCTTATTTTGGTGTAGGACTTTATTTCTATTGATCTCTATATATTTCCCAATGAAATGAAAGCTCCTCTTGCTTTTTGTATTCTTATTTTGATAACACTTTGTCTTTTCCCTGTGTAATTTCAGACTCACTTGCAGTGACCTCTCATCAAGTATTTTCAAGTAACTATGAAAATGTCTTTTGAGAGTGTAGACAGAGAATTTTAATTTAGTGCTGATTTTTGTTTTCTACAGAGGACTACATGAAACTTAATAGAAGTCAAGAATGGATTGGAGGCGTGACCTTCTTAAATAGGATTTCTTACCATGTGGTCCACAGACCCCTTAGGGTCTCTGAATGGATTCTAGGGGGCCGTGTACATAACTCAAAATTTAAAATTGCTTATTACGCTTTTATGTGCATTTATTTCCAGCACGGGGTCCATCGCCTTCATCGGACAATCAAAGGGATCCATAATTGCGTTGACGAAAGCGCTTCCATTGTCAAGAACAGAAGGTAATGCCGTCGACCATACTTTCCAAGATTCCATCGTGGTCTACACAGTATAAAAGACATGTGAGGTATTCTAAAGTCGAGTTTTGAATTTCTACAAGGTGTTACCGAAAAGTCGGCCAAACATTTAATATACGTAAGTAATCTGATGCCGCGTGCAGATAATGGCTTGGATCACATAAAGAATTTCGTCTGCCGTCTGCAAAATAGCCGGTACTTTTGCCAAGTTTACGTGTGTCTTCTTTTAAATTGATTCCTTTCTTGCACGTTACGAGAACTTCTGTGTTTAGACTCCTTGCTTTTAATAGCTCTCACGTGATTTGATTTCCCTATGTCTGATTATTTCCGATTTGTATTCTTCTTCTTCGTGTCTCATTTGCGATCTCTAAGGAGCAGGAAAAGACAACTGCTGTTGACTCTTTTGTAGGAAGCGTGCCCCAAATCCCTTTGTGTACTCTTCCAGTCCAAGGACCCTGTTGGTCCCCTATTTCCTGACCCTATATCTCACTGTAGGTCATGTCAGTATGACATTCTTGTCACTTTATGTATCACTGTTTTGGGTTATTTTTTTCTTAGTTCATATTTTACTATTTTACTATTGGCTTATTTGTGGGTATGTGTTGTTGCTTTTGATTAATCATGTCCGCGTACGAAATACATGTAATCAATAGGTTGGGCTGTTTTAATATTCCGTTGCATCAGCAAGCGTGTAACGATTTTACGTTTCATTACATCTGGCTACAGGTTTCTTTTTAACTCTCTTTCTGTGTGTGACCGGGGAAGGAGAGAGAGAGTTAGGAAAGTAAGAAATAGAGTGTAATTATAGAACATAACGCAGAGACATTTTAAAATGTCTACGAGAATGACCAGCCTTAAGACCCAAACTGACTCAGAAAATAACAGTTCGTATGTAGAATCACTAACTGTATGATTAAGCTAACTATAGCACGCTGGCCACAGAAAGAAAGATCTTGATAACACCAAAAAGAAGCAATCAGCATTGTAGATAAACTCTTCAGTGTAATGCAGTAAAGTAAAATCGCACTACGTTATTGAAAATGTTGTCGAACAAAACTAAAAGGAAATCACAAAAAACACCTTTTTTCATTGCTGAAGGGACGTGGGGCGATATTTAAGTTAGACCCTTTATGTGCTCTCCACAAAAGCCAGTTTCAAAACCTCAGACACGAGGTATCTGCGGAAGGTGGTTGAAGTAACAAGAAGAGATATGGTCTGCAAGCAGTCGATACGTCATAGCCTCAAAACCCAGCCCCCGCAGACATGAGTGGGCAAGTCCCATGGTTTGGCCATGTCTGAAAAATGGGAGAAGATCGGTTACCATGACAAATATTGGAAACCAAGATCCAGGGATACAAACCTCCAGGACGACCCAGCGTTCACTGGTAGGACAACATTAGACAATCTCTACAGGACTAGGTTGAAGCCAGGCCAGGAAGAAGACAGCCAATAGGATAGTATAGCGCTCTATCTGACAAACCTCTACACCCCAGGGTAGAAGAGGAACGACTAAGTAAGTCAGTAAATCAACACTAAAAGGAAATTGCGAAACAAACAAAGAAACACAAAGAAACCATGAAGAAATAACGTACTAATAAATGTACTTAATGCAAACTTCGACTTCTTCTTGATCTTCTTCTCCATGTCTTTAATTCCTTAAGGGGCACGGAACCGTACTTTAGTTAGCCCCTTCATGTGCTCTTATAGTGATGATTTCTGTAGCAGTCTGTTCTACTTCATCAGGATGTTAGCCCCTAAAACAACTTCGTATTAGTCACCTGGAGCCGCGCTGGTATAATGGTTACCACACAGCTCTGGCGATCGAGTGATCCAGGTTCAACCCCGGGCGAGGACATTTGAACGAGTGTCGTCGACCGTGACTTGGACTGGATTAATTCGAGCCCTGGCGAAGACATTTGAAGAAGTGTCGTTGACCAGGGACTGGCGGCTCCCGAGCCGACCCAGCTCTAATGGGTACCCTATGAAGACGCGAGTATCTGCCTGAATGGCGAGTGGACACCTGTCAGTGTACAGGGAAAGAAGGGATACTCACGTAAAAATCAGTCTTAGGTTAGATATACTATAATAACCGGCGATTCTCGTCTCGAGTTATAGCGGGCGTACGTTAAAATAAATAATTTTAAAAAAATATTAGTCACCTCTAACGTTCATGCCTGTATGCATGGAGGCATATCTGAAGTCATCCTTGTATGACCACCAGCTATGCACAATATAGTTTACAGATGTGGAAGTGAACCCCTGTCTGTGAGGCTAATTACACCCTCATTGACTTTTGAAATCATCAACTCACTTCCATGGATTCCCCCTGTGGTGCAACTTGTCGAGAACCCAGAATTGCACACTAAACTTGTCGAGAACCCAGAATTGCACACTAAACTTGTGGAGAACCCAGAATTGCACACTAAACTTGTCGAGAACCCAGAATTGCACACTAAACTTGGAGGAGTCACTTGAGCCCCCATATGCAGCGCTGGCTTTTACCTGGTTGGCTGCATGCAGGAGGATTTCACTATGGACCCATGATAGGCAAGTGGAGCTGAGAAGTGGCTCTGTGAAGAAGTCAATTCCTTAGGAGAAAATATGTGACCGGGTGGTCAACATCGACGGTCAGTGCTGTCCCGTGAGTCGAATAGTCAACAAAGTTCTCTATTCCTTCAGAGATGCTCACTTAATAGATATGCTTTTGTCTTCACTTACAAACGAAACAACATTGATGTGGTTTACGTACTCTTAGACCAGTGGTGTTTTTCACACTGTATTTAAGTTCCTTGGATGAACCTATTTAAAGATAAACCTCTCTCTCTCTATTTCTCTCTCTCTCTCTCTCTCTCTCTCTCTCTCTCTCTCTCTCTCTCTCTCTCTCTCTCTCTCTGTGTATTTTCACTGGTCTTGATTCACCGAAAAGTTTCTCTAGCTTCATCTAGCTGCATCAAACTGTTCATCTGAACTTACTGTAACTGATTGTTCATGGTGAACCGGGCTACCTGCGGGGAGTATTCTGTTATCAGTTTGTAAGCTAGTTTTCTTCACAAAGATGTCTCTGTACTTCTTATACATGTTAACTCATACACGATCTCTAGTTTTTGAAGAATGTTTGATGTCTGTCACTTTACTACTGCACAAAATCTTGCCTAGATATCTGGTCGTGTTCTAGAGAATAAATGTCGTCACTACATACCAACGGATTGTCTCACAATCTCTTGATGTAGTCTGGATGCTTGACGAAAGTCGTTACTGGTGTCTCCTTAACATTCACGTCTCATGTCTCCTTAACAGTCACATCTGATGTCTCCATAAAAGTCACATATGATATCACAGATGTTTGCGTGGGTTACAGCCACGTGTCTTGGCAGTTGGAGGAATACTGTTTGGCTGCTCACATACCCGAAGAGCTATACTAGAAGAGCTGTTCCCAAAGAGGGCGAATGTCCTTATATACTGTTTTCTACGGCACTACCCCACGTGACTTCTATGTAACTCTAGTCTTTGTCATGTCTCTTAATTACTCTGGTCACTTCCCTTTTTGACCATGTTAATTCATACTTCATTCTCTTCATGATATTCTGTAATTCTTTCCTGTGAAACTCAGCGGTGACACCCAGAACCAGAGCACAGTATTTTAGCTCTGCATATTTGGAGAGCCCCTATGGATGGCAGGGAATACACAGTATGCCACGCACTTCTTCCTCCTAGCTTGGGACCAGATGTGATGATCCTTTAATGCAAGCCAAGCTGGAGAAGTTAAACGTCAAACCCGTGCTAACAAAAGGACATTTCTGGATGACCTTGCAAGACAAGCAGAAGAGGCAGCACTGAGAAATGAACAAAGCACAGTATACAAAATAACTAAAATCATCAGTGGAAAACGAGGTGCAAACAATATTACATTAGTAAGAGATAAGCACGGAAATCTCATCACGACAGTAGAGGGACAGGAAACAAGATGGACAGAGCATTTCTGAGAAATTCTGAATAAGGAACCACCAGAGACACAATTGAATGTTCCTGAGGCTGAAAATGGTCTAGATGTTAATACAGACATCCCACGAAAAGAAGAAATTATCACAGCAATCAAAGGGTTAAAGAATGGAAAAGCTCCTGGTCATGATAACTTAAATGCAGAGCTATTTAAGACAGACCCAGAGCTAGCAGAAGAACTATTAGAACCACTATTTGCACAAGTCTGGAAAACAGGGACAACACCAACAGAGTGGAGAAAAGGAATAATTGTCAAATTGCCCAAGAAGGGAGATCTTGCAGACTGCAATAATTGGAGAGGAATAACTCTTCTCTCAGTTCCCAGCAAAATACTAGGCAGGATAATTATACAGAGAATCTCAAAAGCAGTAGACCACAAACTGAGGAAAGAACAAGCAGGATTTAGAAAGAACAGAAGATGTGTAGATCATATATTTACCCTCAGGAACATTATAGAGCAGTGCTCAGAATGGCAAAGACAGATGTACATTAATTTCGTTGATTTTGAAAAGGCTTTTGACAGTATACATAGGGACAGTTTATGGAAAATACTGAGGGCTTATGGAATTCCAAGCTGCATAGTATCAATTATAAAAAGCCTTTATGCCAACTTTACGTGTAGCATTGGGCAGAGCAACCTAACCTTTGAAGTGAAGACAGGAGTACGACAGGGATGTCCCTTATCAACCACTCTATTTTTAACAGTCGTAGATTGGGTGATGCGCCAGACAACAGAGGGCAATCCAAGAGGAATAAGATGGACTACATTCTCTACATTGGAAGATCTGGAATATGCAGATGACATTGCACTGCTAGCACATTCACATCAACACATCCAGGAAAAAAACGGATAGACTTAATAAGTATAGCCAGCAGGTGTGCTTGAACATCAACCTAAAGAAGACAGAGGTCATGACGCTCAATGTGAGCAACCCTGAGCCCATATCAGTAAGGAATCAGCAACTGGAACAGACAGATGCCTTCACATACCTAGGATGCATAGTAACACCAGACGGCGGAGCAAGCAAAGACATCAACAACAGAATGAACAAAGCAAGAACAGCCTTTTTTAGTCTAAACAACATCTGGAAGTCCTCTCAGTACAGCACAAGCACAAAATTAAGATTATATTAGAGCTGTGTGCTTTCTGTGCTTCTCTATGGCGCGGAGAGCTGGAGAGTTACAGAGAAGGAAATGTCGAAATTGTCCTCTTTTCACACAACATGCCTAAGAAAAATTCTCCGAATCTTTTGGCCGAATACCATCACCAACCAAGATCTGCTTACTCGGAGCAAGCAAGAGGACATGCACACCATCATAGCTGGCAGACGCTGGAGCTGGGTTGGCCATGTCCTCAGAAGAGACCCCGATGCCATCACAAGAACAGCTTTGCTATGGACCCCTAAAGGAAAACGAAAGAGAGGCCGACCAAAAACAACTTGGCGGAGGACTGTGGAGGCTGAGATGCAAAGAATGAACCAGAGTTGGGGCACTGTACGAAGGATGGCCGCCGACCGAGCAAAGTGGAATCAATGTGTTGTTGCCCTACAAGACGCCACCAGGCGTAATGGCCACTGACTGCTTTGACGGTCAGCGGCTAAGGATCAAAGAAGAAGAAGCTGGAGAAACTGGATCTCATGACTTGAACTCAACGCTTTTCGGAATGGCAGAAAAGACACAGGAAAAGCCTAGAACTACAGTGCGTATAATACCAAGGAGTTTTCAACTTGATATTGGCTGCAAAACAGCGATACGCTCAGCAGCCGTAGTTAAACAACAACAACATGCCTGCCGGAGCAATGGCGTAATCTTTCAGTGTCTATATGGAGACCCTAGAGAACCACACTTTGTCTTCAGCAGAACAGAAAAATAAAGATGGTCTGACTGGAGCCGCATTATGAAATGATAGAGAGAACTGTATATATAACAGTAAGAAAAATGTCGACAAAAGGATGTTGACGGCAGATAGCTCAGTGACTAAGACAACCAGCTAATTGCGTAACAATAGTTCTTATTTTGGAAATCTCGTAGTAAAGGAAATCGCGGGAGACCCAAACATCCATGATAAGAGAACTAGAGACAGAGACAAGAACTATAAGAAGGCTTGGAGATTAATTGAATAGATGGCACAAAATAGCAGGGATTCTTTCTAAGTCTCTTTACCACTGGTAGCGACCTAACGGTCACAGTGATTGTGACGTATAATGGAAATATAGCCTACGGTATCTGACAGCCCTGAAATCCCGTTAGCGTTCTATGATTTGCTAGTAAAAGTCAAACATTTTTCTGCCTGTGTTTACACATTTTAATTCACGCCTCTTTTCCTTGAGACGTAAACAAACGGAAAGTTTACCAACTTCCGCGACCTGCCAGTCATAACAGGGAGCGAACCTGGTTTGATTACCTGAGTTTCTCACGCGAGCTGATCTGTCAATCATCGGATATCAGACAGACGCACGTGGGATAACACCGGCCTTTTTGAAGTGAGACGCTCGGGCAGAAATATTTTTCCGAGGAACCCTTTGATGTTAGTACATACAGGGGGAGAAAAATCTTTTAGAAACATGGAAAATCTTGGAAGGAAACCCGTTACACGGTTCCAAGTCTCTGTTGTCGATTAGCAACGCATACAGAGTTACCGTGAAAAACCTTTTATCTGGGAAACGTAGCCTCCTGATTTTCTGCTATGCGCTATAGTGTGAAAAGTAACGTCATCTATAGATCAGAAAGACAATAATGTATATAAACTGTGGCTCCCCAAACCAGTTATCAGTTGTTGCTCAGAATTTTGGATAGTCTAAACACGTAGTCTAGAACCATTGTGGTAGATGTGTTAATAGCATTTCGTGGGGATTTTTATTTCTGATTTGTGGTAATATAAATTACCATTTACGTGATTTAATGTGCTAAGTTTTATCATCTTAAATTCACTGCGATTTTCTAACTGTTAGAACTAGTGAAATAAATAAAGTGTAGCGATTTTTTTACCAGATGTGCAATTATAATGTAATTTCCATCACCGGCTTTCTCACCCAAGAAGATACGTTTAGCTGACTGATATTAATACACTAGGCGCGACTGATAAGGGACAGAAAAGAATTCACGTTTATTCCATTTTGTGTAATTTTAGTAAGTGACTGTTATCTTTATACGAAGTCCCACCGACGCTGACAATCTAATAGCTATTAATGACAGGCGATATTTGGTAAGTGCGCGTATGTGTAATTAAATAATAATTGATCAGTTGTGAACAGGATTGGCCAAAGAGACAAATTAACATTTTAAATAGTAAAGTTAACTGGACTTATCAATACCCAGATATTTGTTCAATTTTATCAGCCCACTGCGGCGTAACACAAATAACAGTACTATCTGACTTTTGACAGTCGTATCAGCGGATTTATCTAGCAAGTTACGCTGTTTCAAAATCGGCACTCACCACACAGCCAGCCGATAGGATTTACCATCATCACCATAATTAACAGTTTTTTTTAGCAACCAGATGTTTCCCTATACTGGAAGTATTGTCTACTGTTTACTGTGAACACAAGATCGCGGTTTTGCTACATTAACTATTCGAAGTGACATTTGTCTACCCAGGAATCAACCACCAAGTTAGGCGTCCCCCTTATAAAATTTAATTATTAAAGGAGGGACTGTGGCCAACTTGGAAGATAAAAACATTGGAGAATATATATATATATTCAGGCATTGTATGTCCAAGAGATTTCCTCACCAAGAATAGGGTAAGCGTGATTGAGTGGCCACGTATGTCAGAGAGAGTGAATATTTTCTGTGTTACAGGAAAATTGTATTATCTGGATTCTGCTTAAATATTGTTTACTTTACTGGATAGCATTTAGTAGGAACTTTGTTCTTTTCTTTACTGTCTATTCTGTAACATAGTGCTAACCTTTGACCTTTGGAGTTATTAACTTGTTGGGTTCTTTTTTCTCAATAAGGGGGATGGCACATGTATTTTGTTATTTTTCTATGTATGAACTTCTGATTTATTTGATCTTTTCTTTTAGATATTCGATGTTGTAAAGTTTAACGATAATAAACAACAAAAGAACTTACCTTTGTGTGTTGGTCAGACCCATACCCAATTAACCATAGTTTTTTCACGTTTGTGTGTCTTGTTGTCACAAAATTGTGTGTGTAGTTAAACGTATATTCACATATATATAAAGGTATAAGATTGTCTTGTACTAAATTATAGTCGTATAGATAGGCTGGACTAGAGAAACTTTTCATTGCAGAGACAGATCTTCTCCTTAAACTATTCACTCGTGAAATCTATTCTCACACCTTTACTTCTCACGTACTTATCCACCCACTCTACTCAGGCGGGACCATAAATAACTTTCAAACCTATCGAAATTTACGACAGTGAGTACGATCATCATCACCAATATTGTCATCATCATCAACCTTGATTTCCCCAACGAGAATAGCTTTTACCGAAGAAGTACACGTTTTCTTGTCTCACGTCATCAAGGTTTGTCCATGTCCTCCATATCTATTTCGTATCTGTCACCAGTTCCCTTCTCCATGCGTTCTCTGTTCTCGCTCTACATCTCTCTCACCCTGGGTATTCCAGAGCAAGCACTGCCTTGTAATGTTATCAGCAGGTTTCCTCAGTGAGTATCCAATAAATTGTCAGCATCATCTTCTCATCTCCTGTTCCACAGCCACGTGTCTGGTTCTTGTCATCAGTTCCACAATAGAGGTGTTTTCTTATCATTTCCAGTCTTGTATTATGCGCAAGCAAACACCTTTGTTCGGTCTACCCAGCTGTAAATGGGTACCTTACTTTACACTTGAGTTATAGAAGGAAAAAGCAGAGAAAAAGGGAACTGGTCACCCTATCACTCGATGCTGGACCTAACATAGTAAAGTCACTTCACTCCCCTACGGCTGTATCTGCTATGTGATTACCTTTACCCATTTATGAAAATATGTAACTTTTTGGTTGTTGTTTGTGTTGTTCTCCGTATTTCAAAGCTTTACAATAGGTGACTTGACTTTTGAGTTGTGGATTCTTATTTTTGTGTTGGACTTGATTTCTCTTGATCTCCATATATTTCCTAAGACAATGAAAGCACCTCTAGCCTTTTATATTCTTCTTTTGATATCATTGTTTACAGCAAATAAGACAAGGATTGGGGGACAAGTGGCGCCACTGCCGCACTCCAGTTTTTATTCCACGGTTCAGTAACTTATCCTTCATGAAGATCTCTACAGGTTATGCCTTCAGATGTTTTGATTATTAAGTTAATAATCTTCAAGGGGACACCAACATGCCAATTTCCAAAGTTATTCTCTGTCCACGCTGTCAAATGCCATTTCATAGTGTACAAATCCAATGTAAATAGGTGAGCACAATTCTAAACTTTGTTCAGCTATTACGCTTAATGTGACTATTTGGTCTGTACAGGATCTGTGTTGTCGAAAACCTGTTTGTCTATCTCTGAGCTGTCTGTCTATAGACTTTTTAAAATCTCTGTAATTTGTACACTCTTGTAACTCTCCCTTCTTAGGCAACTTGAATAGATATCTTTCCTTCCATTCTGCTGGTATTTCTTCTCTCTCCCAGACTTTACCAAGTTATTTGTACAACATCTTAGTAGACGTGTAGTTACCGGCTTTGATGGCGACAATGAGTATGTTGTCATATTATTTTAGAATGTTACATTCCTTTAAATGAATACTTAAAGTGAGAATAAATACATTCAGTATAAAAGATGAGAGAAAAGCAGGGCTGAACGTTTGCCTGGCCGCCGCTCCCTATTCTGAACCCCTTGACAATAATGTTTGCTCGTTCAACACTAGCCTTCCCTCCTCAACGTTTATTTACTTGTTCCCATCACATGTTACTACTACACAGTCTGGCCATAATGAAGGCACATATAATTTTGTTAAAAAGCAAGTTATCGCATTCTCATCACGCATATTACACACTGTCAACAATATAATTTTATTCGTTCTAATCACTGTTAAAAAATCGAACACCAGAATCAGGCACGTGTCAACGTATTACAACAATACGGAGACAAGGCTGGTACCGGGGGGGGGGGGGGGGGGGGGGGGGGGGGGGGTGGGGGGGGGGGTGGGGGGGTTACTCGCTACTCACCCCCACCCCCTAGGAAATTTCAACATCAAAGCTGAAAAGATTAGGAATGGATGTGGAATTGATTACGAGGAATTACAAGTAATTGTCGATACGTCAAGAACAGTAATTGTCCAGACGACCTAGTTTACACGGGTGAAGAAGAAGAACAAATGTCAGTAAACTGACAGGACAATAAAAGAAAACAATTTCTTAAATACGACATTTACATGGTAATTACGTATACAAGAGTTCCATCGCAATAACACAGACTTAATGATTGATGTGAACGACATTGAACAAAATGTGAATAAAAACATGAACGATTTTACCAAAAAAAAGGTAAGTAAGGAAGAAAAATCCTAAGAAATAGAAAATCGAGCACTGAAGTGTGATTCAAAACGCTTGACAAAGCTCACAAAACACTCAGCATTCTGCAGTGGAATGCGGAAGGAGTTCGCAACAAAAATGTTCCCTTAACAAACCGTCTATATGCAGAAGATATAGATGTTGCATGCATTCAAGAGATGACTGCTGACCATCTGCTTCAAAGTTGCCCCTTATATGCGGTACAGAGAAAGCGCATATGGCCGACGCCAGCTCCTTTCGTGGAAAAGCTTTACGAAGATTCAAATAGCCTCAAACTGACTACTGGTTTCTTTGAGAACGTTCAAGTGGACGTCTGAGAGTGTACGAAGAAGAAGAAGAAGAAGAAACCGCTTCAAACATTTATCGGAACAATTTTACTGCAATGAAGCAACAACAACAGAAAAATAATAATAATAATAGGTGCGCTTATCGTTCAAGTTACAGATTAATGTTAAGTAAAGCATTCTTCAAGCAATGAAACCAAAAACAACCACTCAAGCGGGCGGAGGGGGCGGGGTGTGTGGGGATTGGCTGTATTTAAAGACACAGTATTATAGACATGTAGTGAGGAAAAACACTCCTTCAACAATTAATACAGCGACAGATAAAAGCAGGATATAACATCCCGGTAAAGTATTTAACTCTGTGATGCGCAGGAGATACAATGAATCATCAGGAGACTTTTAAAAAACATAGAGTTGTCCTTGCCACTTCCGTTTTCTCTTGAAGAAATACATTGTAGCAGTTAAGATTTTGTTTTATGTTACGGATTACCATGGAACTGCATTCCGTTTTGGGGTCCTGCTTTATTATCCTACAAATTAAAAAGCTTCATGGCAATGCAACCACCTTTAATGAACTTGATGAGCATGTGAATGTTATATTCCTCCCTCCCACGAAGTTTAGCGCTCAGCGTGGTCGAATTTTTGAAGCGTACAGCAGAAATTTGTCATAAAATACAAACAGCGCTATATCGAAAAAGCGCTAATCGAAAAACGTAAGACCGAGGGATTGGAGTATTTTTGAAAGGACGACAGCGTTTGTTGTATTAGTATCATATATTTTGGAATTTAAATTTTTCAGCGCAATTCGATTTCCAAATTGCGCTGATTTTACAACCCAAGTGCGTGTTCATGCTAACGCAACTGAGAGCGAACATTTCACACAGGCGGCATACGTTTTCCCTGCTCGTTTATTGACGCGAAAGAGATTCAGACTTTCTGCGAGATCAAAACCTACCTGAGATATATACATCAATCAATCAATACCCTTTAGCTCTCTAAGAAGTATAGGCGTTCAACAAACACATGCCAAGTCCTCCTATTGCGTGCTATCAGCTCAAGGTCTTTCCATGTTTTCCTCACCATTGTTATTTCTATCTCTAGCCTTCTTCTTCATTTAGTCTTGAGTCTATCTCTACTTCTCTTGCCCTGAGAATTCCAGACCAAGGACAGCCTGGTAATGCTATCAACAGGTTGTCTCAGTGTGTGTCCAATCCATCCCCAGTGTCTTCTTCTCATCTTTTGTTCCACTGGTACTTGCCTGCCTCTTGTCGTTAGTTGCACATTGGTGATCTTGTCGTTAGTTCCACATTGCAGTGTTCATGTTATGTTGTGTGATGATTTTTTTCTCCTCATAATTTAATTTTTTTTAAAGTGACATCAGACAGACAGAATAGTACTACTGCTCCATCAAGCATGTCGTATGTGGCAACTAATATATAGGTTGTGCCTGGGACTAGCAACTTCATTAAGTAATAGATATTGCTGCAGAAACCAACACTGTACGAGCACGTGAATGCTTTGATACAGGCGTCCTGCAAAATAATCAGAAGCAGAGCCGGCCACGTGCTCTACAAGAAACTAAAAACGAAATGAGTGTCTGAATGAATGAATGAATTAATTACAGGTAGTTCTCTGTTTACGCGTGTTACATTCGATCTTACACGCACCGATATTAAGTCATTTTGTTTTATTTACGCGCCAAACTGGAAGTTGCGCGACCCGATACTTAAGACATTTTTACAGTACGTATTTGATCTGCGCGCAAGATGATATCAGCTTGAATAATTCTTTGATAGATTTTTAGAAAGCATTCACTATTAAAAATGTACTTTCTCTATTCATGATTGCGTGGAATGAAGTTCCAAGGTTATTTATGAACGGTGTGTGGGGGGAAAAAAAACTGTTCTCTCAACTCTGTCATGAATTTTAAGGCTTTTGCGTAGATAACAGTAATATCACAGCTACTAAGGATGATGTCATAATGGCCTCAAGAGCTGGCTTAGATGGAGTTGACAAAAATGATATTGTAAATTTGCTTGAATTTCAGAAAGTAAAACAGAGCAATGAAGAGTTGTTGGCGCTGGAGAAGATCATTAGGGGAAAATGTAGCAGGAGTAACAATTTGCACCAACCAGCAACAATCAGCAACAATCAGCAACAATCAGCAACAATCAGCAACAATCAGCACCAACCAGCAACAATCAGCCAACTTACTTACAATGACATCATTAAATGAGGCCTTCCAACTTCTCTAACCCTGCCTTATGATATTTGAAGAAAATTATCCTAGCACGGGCAGTAGTTCTATGGTGAGGTGAAAGGTGATGAAATGTACTGTTGCCTACCAAGAAATCCTCCGTGAGCAGAGAAAGTCATAAACTCAACTCTGGACACCTTCAGGAAACAAATCATTGCTGCATCGCCTGCTTCTCATTCAGATGACTCACCAACCCATCCTTTGTTGAATTAGAAGTTGATGAAAATGAAGAAGGTAATGATCCTGCCGCTGTCTAGTTCAAATAATCTGTCAACTTTGTTTTCTGTACATGTACTTAATATGGATTGTATATATTAATTTAAACTGTTTACAATTACATATATTTATTTTTACTATTATGTACGGCATTCCTCTTACTGTAATTGTTTTTTAATGAGAAAATTGTATTCCATTTACGCGATTTATGTTTACGCGAGGGTCTTGGGGTCGCATATACCAGTAATTACTTACTTACTTAGTCGTTCCCCTTCTACCGTGAGGTGTAGAGGTCCAGTAATTAATTAGTCAAATTTAACATCTCGGCAACAATGTGGGACTTCAATCCATCTGGGACCCAAAGATGCAGCAATAGTGAATGCAGTCAGCGACCCATAGCTTGACTGCTTGCATCAGGACCAGCGAACCAGAGCTGGGTCAAGACCGTACTCCACCTCCACGTGGTGGTCCTGGAAACAGTCTGCAGCAGTGCAGGCTGGCTGAGCGAGTACGGATCGCAATGGGAAGGCAAACCCGGTCCTAAAAAATGCCGTGCAGAAGTCGGATGTATCGACCGAAAGGTGCAGATATCACAGCTTAGGCGTAAACAGACACAACGCAACCACCGTCCTTTTCAGGACGAACGAGGAAGAAGAAGAAGAATCCATCTCATTTATTCGCTCCTTACGAAGCATGCAGTCATTACTGTAGCTGCTTTCCTTACTGTAAAAATCCTGCATCAAAGAAAATGCTCCTGTATTTGTGATTTCTCTAGCAATTTGTTTTACGACATGAATTTGCCAGTCCCATGCACGACCTTCGCATTTGTCAACAAATACGACATACGAAGGAGCATTATTCCTAATTTTGCTCTGTCTCCATAGAAACCACCCTGGAGATTCATGGGGCAGTACTTAATTCGTTTATAATAAATAATTTGTCCTGGTTGAAAAAAATGCATTGTTAGCGACTGGTCAGCTTTTCTTATCACTACAGATAAAAATAACGGCTGCAGACAGATTTGTGGAAACTAGGAGCAAAACATGTAGACATGCACTTCCAAAGGTGTGACTTTCATTCTTTTCTGGTAACTGTGGACATGGACGTTTCAAGAGACACCACTGACAATTTTACGTAACTGAAGTTAGTCAAAAGTAATATAAAATACAAGGGAAACGGTGTCAATGGGCGCCACCTTTCTTCGTCTTCTTTGATCCATAACCGCCAACCGTCAAAGCAATCAGCGGCCATCACGCCTGGTGGCGTCCTGTAGTGCAGCAACAAATTGATTCCACATTGCTCGGTCGGCGGCCATCCTTCATACAGTGCCCCAACTCTGGTTCATTCTTTGCATCTCGGCTTCCACAGTTCTCCGCCAAGTTGTTTTTGGTCGGCCTCTCTTTTGCTTTCCCTCGGGGGTCCATAGCATAGCTGTTCTTGTGATGGTATCAGGGTCCCTTCTTAGGACGTGGCCAACCCAACTCCAGCGTCTGCCAGCTATGATGGTGTGCATGTCCTCCTGGTTACTCCGAATAAGTAGTTCTAAGGGCGTCACCTTTGCAGAGCGGTAAACAGCGATAATTTCATGACGCTTCGCATTTTGAATACAAGCTGACTCATAAGTGAATGACGACAAATATCATTTGCAAGTTGTTTTTATTTTAATCAGATCTGGAAATAGGTAGTTGTATACTTATTATACTTTTTAAATAATAAATAGAGAAGTGTGACAAAACGGGGCGGCCCCTATCGATCTTTGTTTCACTCCGGCAGTATCGGTACATTTGTGGTACTGATTTTTATTATGTGCTCTCAATTATCGCACTTTTCTTTCTTTCTTTCGTCGTTATTTTTCTGCTAAGTAGCAGATGTTTGATTTTATCAAATCATTCGACACTCCTTGTAGGTGATAATAATCACAATTGCTTGGCGCTACCGATATCAGAGATGCAGAAAGCTGCTGGAATACAGACATTGTCTTATAGAAGAGACACAAAAAGCATGATCCAGATGGAAAAGTACAACAGTATGCCAACGCACTCAATAAAGGCAAGACTAGATGATCTGGCATTGGGACGTCTAAAACGTAGCAGCTTTGTGCATCGGGGAAAAAGACTTAAAAGACAGCATCAAGAAGACAACACCGCTGAAGCCCACCCTATACCCTGTACCATGGCAACAGGCCAGCAGTGCCCTCCAAATTAATACATCAGTCATTGGTCTCACAAGTGGATATGAGTATAATGATCTGCAAAAACGAACTGCTACATTGAGTATGTGGTGGGGCGCCGTTCGAATATATTTTGTGTTCGTTTATTATTATTATAGGTAAATTGCTAACCTCTTGGTACCCCTGTCCACAGTTAATATATATTTGATTGCTCCAGCGGTCGCTCATAGTACTGCTCGTTATCCCGTTACATCCCGGGTAAAATCTCTCACTTTTCATAGTTTTGTTCCCTCTATCACAACACGCATACAGGTTCTCTACCTGACCAATGAGGAACTAAAACAGTCTTCTTTTTAAAACGAATTCGACATCTTTTAATAACTGAAATTCTTTGTAGCATGCATACTCGTTATTCATGATTAATCCTTATTTATTAATTTTCTCCGTACATATTACTTTTAATTCAAGAGTATTCATGCTCTTGTACAAACCCTCTCCTGTCAGAAGGTACACACTTCGTAGTAGGTCCATACTGGAACTTAAAAACAAAACACAGCCAAAAACCACAGCTGTCACAAAGTGCAAGGTTTTACTTCACCTTGGCCATACACATATCAACACAAACTCTGACGTCATTTTCCGGTGCGCCTCATTTTCAATAAATATCCCAAATAGTGCCGCATTTATCAGCACTAACTCAAACTCAATAAATCTAACATGTGGTGTGCATGGGCAGACACCACATATTACCCCCCCCCCCCCCCCTCCCCCTGCGCGCTACTGGAAACTGCAGGTTTCCAGGTCATCATTAACTATACTTAACTATAATGATAAAAAGGAAAATCAAATTCAAGTAATGAGTGAAATGATATCACGATGAGTGAAATGCAGTTAAAATATGTGGCAACAACTTGTGAGCAACATATTAATGCTACGAAAATATCGCTATATAATCTATCCATCAATTGATTATGAACATAAACAATGTTTGTTGTCACTTCTTGTACCCAGGACAGTTACATAGTTCAATGTATTACTCTTGATAGAGTGTCCGCGATTACATTATTATGTCCTTCTATATGGACGATATCAAAGTCATACGCTTGCAACTGTAATGCAAATCTCGTAAGTCTTGCACTTGGTGATTTACAGGTTTGCAGATACGTTAATGATCTCTGATCTGTCATTATAGTAAAATGCGTACCTACCACATACTTTTGAAGTTTATTCAAAGTCCATACTATACCCAACAGTTCTCTGTCGAAAATAGAGTATTTAGATTCGGCTTCCGATAGTTTCCTACTCAAGTAGTAGATCGGATGAAACTTGCCATCAAAACTTTGTCCCAAACACCCGCCTATTGCGTGGAGCGAAGCATCTGTTACAACAATAAATGATCTTTTTAAATCTGGCAGTCTTAATATCGGATACTGTGAAAAATGAGTCTTAATGTTTTGTAATGCCTGGTTACATTGTTCTGTCCACACTACTTTGTTAGGCATACCTCTTTTAGTTAGATCAGATAAGACAGCAGTCAAAGACGAGAACCTTGGAATAAACTTGTGGTAAAAATTCACCAATCCTAATAGACTCCGTACTTGCTTCTTTGTAGTTGGGATTGTAAGATCAAGTATGCGTTTTAAATTAGATTCATCAGGTTGTATTACATGTCTGCCAATTTTGTGTCCTAGAAATGAAATTTCCTTGAATCCAATTTCTATTTTGGATGGACGGGCTGTGAGATTGTGTATTCTTAGTGTCTGGAGTAAAGATTGTATCCCATCTACATGTTCTTCCCATGTGTCATGAAACATGCAAATGTCATCTATATAAGATATTAGGTCATAACGGCTCCCAAATACTCGACGCATCATCCGTACAAAAGTTGCAGGCGCATTTTTGAGCCCAAAACACATGACATTGTATTGGAACAAACCCTTCGATGTTGCAAATGCCGTCAATGGTTTACATTCTTCGGTCAAAGGGATCTGCCAATACCCTTTTGATAAATCGAATTTGCTAAAGAACGTAGCGGAAGCTAAACGAGGTAGCAGGTCTTCCAGCAAAGGCATTGGTTCAGAATCTGATATCGTGACTTTATTTAGTCGACGGAAATCAATGCATATACGAATGGATTTGTCTTTCTTCCGTACTGCTACCATCGGAAAACAAAATGGAGAATCTGATGGAGAGATTATCCCCATTTTCAACATATTGTCGACCTCACTATCAACCTGCTCTCTGATATGCAAAGGAATTGCATACGGTCGTAACTTAATCGGAGTGGGATCCGATAATTTTATTTCGTGAGAAATAATGTTAGTTCGTCCAGGTAGATCAGACAACACATCTTCAAAAGATTTCAATAGATTGAGAATCTGATTCTTCTGATCTGAAGGTAAATCGTTACAAATGATTACATCCTTCCAAGTTTCAGAGGCTTGGATAGGTACCACAGGAAAATCAAGCGGTACATCCGCGAAACTAGTTGCTTCTTCATCAACTAAAGCAATAGATGCCAGATGCGGAGATTGATTTGTGATAGATTCACAAATATGTTTGAGTGGAAGAGGTCTAGAAATGTAAGGTTGTAACATGTTAGTGTGGAATGTTTTTCTTTTACCCCTAATGTCGATGATGTAATCCACGTCGGTTTTCTTACCCACAACTTTAAAAGGACCTTGCCACGTAACCAACAAATGATCACCTTTAAGTGGCAAGAGAACAAAAACTTCATCGTTAATCGATAATGATGTTAATCTCCTATCACGATTAATACGCGACCGAGTCTTATATTTTGCTAATTCTGATGCTTCAGTCGCAATCTCACATGCGTCCACAATGCATTGACGTAGATCTGTGACATATTGGTGACTAGATTTCGTAACCGTATTATCATCGTTTGTTATCACCAAATCATGTAAGATAGACATTGGTCCTCTTGGATTAGCCCCGAAAACTAATTGAAATGGTGAGAATCCAGTTTGACGATTAGGAACTTCTCTATACGCAAAGAGAACCGCTGGTATCAACCGGTCCCAATCATGGGGAAACATTGTTGTTACTTTGCCCAACATCTGCTTTAAAGTAGAATTCCAGCGTTCTACAACTCCGTTTGATTGCGGATTTAATCTGGCACTCAATGTATGACGGATGTGAAGCACATCACAAATTTCCGAGAACATATCTGAAGTGAATTGCGTGCCATGATCCGACAGAAGCTCTTCAGGAAATCCGATACGTGAAAATATCGATAATAATGCATCAGTCACCGACATTGTTGTTATGGACTTAACAGGTATGGCTTCAGGCCATCTGGTGCATAGATCGATACAAGTTAAGATGAAGCGGAATCCTCTGGATGATAACACCGGAAGAGGCCCGATTATGTCGACAGCCATCTTATAAAAAGGACGCACAGAGATATCTGTGGTCTGTAGGGGTGCAAACTGATGCGCACCCTTATGAGCAACTCCCTGACAAACAGTGCATGATTTACAAAACGTTGCGACGTCCTTATGAACCCCTGGCCAAAAAAAAATGTGCCATCAATCTATAAGCTGTGCGGGCAATCCCCATATGACCCGCAAAAGGAACATCATGTGCATTAGATAAAACTAGTGATCGAAATGACGTAGGTACTACTATTTGTCTGAGTAGTACCGAAGAATAATTGTCAAAACAACGTATCAAAATATTGTCATGAAATTGATACCAATGTCTGGCATTATTTGTATGTGTAATAGTTTTAGCCGTAGCTAAAGTGAATAAACGTCCCAAAGAAGAGTCATCTTTTTGTTGGTTAATGAATGCATTTTTATCTATGTAATGACTTGTTGTCACGTGTGGGATATTATTGCTATCATTAAGTTCATTTGCTTCTGCAACCAGCTGTGCTCTAGTAGTCACAGCATTGGATAAAGAAAGATATTCTCTTTCCCATGCAGAAATTTCATCAGTAGAACATTCTTTTATACCCTTTATGTTTCCCAAAATCAAGTCACAGCAAGGCTGGTTGAGAACACATACACGAACTTTCCCAGTAAAGAATGGCGTGGTTATTGTTACGTCGGCCATGGGATATATCTCTACCGTGCCTCCGAAAGTTATGCATTTCACTGATGTTCCAGTGAAACAAGATGGAGGGATTAACGACCTTCTTATCCCGACCGTTGTGGAACCCGTGTCCCTTAAAATTTTAATTGGAGTGTTAAACAAAAACCCATTATGTAAAGTGAGAGTACCAACACCGTCATAAGATGACAACACTGGTAAGCCATGTCCACATTTAAGCCGTGGTGTAGCTCCAGGTTGAAATAACATCTTACATTCTGTACAATTACACTGACTAACAAAAAAAAACTTTTTTTTTCTTTCTCTAACATTTTTATGTTTTTCTGGTCAATTTTAATGCGCTGTTTTTAAATCTGCAAACCGTTTTTCTCTATCAGGTCGGGATCTCTAGAAATACGCAATTGAAGTTTTTTAACAAGGCATAAAGTATTATAACATCATTCATACAAGAAGTGTAACAGTTATGTAGGCTTGAATTTCTTTGCAGTCGACTTTCGTCGGTGAATGGCATGTGGTACATCGCGATGAAGCATCCAACAATAATCGGCAAGCATGGTCACACTCCACCGTCCTTGATAGCGTGATTCCATTACGGCGATATCTTGATGGAATCGTTCTCCATGTTCATCGCTGACTTCGCCAAGTTTGTCAGGGAAAAAGTCAAGATGCGAATCAAGCAAATGGATTTTGAGGGACATGTTACAGCCCATAATTCTGTATGCATCTATGCACTGCTTAACAATATGCACATAGTCGACAGATTTGTGATTTCCCAGAAAGTTATCGACGATCGAATTGAATGCCATCCATGCGCGAAGTTCACTACCATGTAACAAGTTCTCCAATTGTTTGTCTGCAATAACTTTCCTAATCTGAGGTCCTACAAAGATACCTTCCTTTATCTTTGCATCGCTAACTTGCGGAAACTTTTCTCGAAGATAAGTTGAAAAGCTTTGCTCGTTGAATCTAAACGCTTTTACGAAATTGATTTCATGAGCCCCAACTTTATATGTGATAACGGTGGGACCTAAGTAAAAAATGATGCCGTCTTTCCTTAACTAAGCTCAAATTACATTTTTATGCCAGAGCTGCATACGATCCCTGACAGGCCACACCTTTCTTGCATAATGTTCCTGTCTGTTGCGGCTGTCCCATTCACATAGGAAGCAACAAAATTTAGTATACCCAGTCTGCATGCCCGTGAGAATTGCAATGACCTTTAGGTCTCCACAAATCCGCCATTGGTAGTCATTGTACTTTATTTTTGCCAAAAGTATAGCCATATTGTCATAAGTTTCTTTCATATGAACAGAGTAGGCGACTGGAATTGATGAAAATAAATTTCCGTTATGCAATAACACGGCTTTTAGACTAGAAAAAGAGTCGATGAAAAGTCGCCATTCGTTGACTATGTGCTCACGACCGAGGTGCAAAACCATTAGAACCGTTTACATTTTTGCAATAGCACATGCCATCATCCATCTCAAAGTATTGAACAAGTTCTCTGTGTCTATGACGAAATTTAGATATCGGAGTATTGGGCGCTAAAAGATTCCATTCTTTGAGTCGCGAACCGAGTAATTCCGCTTGTCCTTTGGTAAGAGCGAGATCACGTATTAGATCTGAAAGTTCTGAATGGTTAATTAAGTGAACACCATCAGTCACCGGTATATAATCCGAGTCAGAATTAGTTTCTAAAGCAGGTAAACTATCACTTTCTGATGGTTCATTCACGTCCAACGGATATTGTTATGGTGGAACTGGGATCGGACACGTGATTGGATCATGAGGCACTGGTTTCGATACCGATTCTACAACTTCTAGAAGCCATATTTCGCTCAGAATTATTTCAAAATACAGTAACTATTTGAAAAATAGCGTAACATATGTCATGCATCTTTTAGCAGTATAAAAAGTAGAATTATTTTGCATTTTATTAATTTTTAATAAGTTGTCCCTAGTAAAAATTTTAATTGGAGTGTTAAAAAAAACGGTTTTCCCAAAAAATATATTTAGTTCGCAACATATCATAAGAACCCGACAACATGATAAGCGGATTTCCACATTTGAAATCAGCGCAAGAAACTGACCTAAGAACACCAGGTTATATAAGAAATAAAATCTGTTGTCTGTCAATTATTAGAATTTTCTAAATCAACGTTACACGCATTGGCGTGATTATTGGTTGGATGGATGTCATTACTGACATTTCTATCTACCGTCTGACAAGCATTGGCTTGTGAGCGTGCTCTATTATGACTTCTAACGAAGTGAGATCTTCTGCGATCTGAAAAATTGTCTGAATGAGAATGTCCATTGTTGTCCCTGTTATAATGGCCACCCCGCGGTGACAAATTATGATTGTCCGTATATTTGTTGTGTGAATACTGGTTATTTCGATACCATTGGTTATTGTTATAATTGTTGAAATTATGCCTGTCTCTACCTCGTGAAGGTGAGCGATTATGGTAAAAAATTATATTTACCCCTATAGGATGTGTGATTATTTTCTCTATGATTATATCGTCTATCCAAGCTACGAGTGCGCGATCTCCCGTGCGTCGCAGCACACGCAGTAGATGAGTCCAAGACTTTTGCTCTGCTCAATGACAAGTTTGGATGAGCAACGGAAAATTGTTGACCTAATTTTTCCATTTCATCGATACTAGTCGGATTACGTTCTTGTAAGAATGATACAATATCCTGGTTTACCGACGAAACAATTTTATCTCTTAATAAGAGATCACATAATCCTTCAAACGTTTTAGGGATAGAAGCCTGTTCAACCCATCTTTGGAGACATAGTTTTATGGAGGAAACAAAATCCTCAAAATTTTTACCCTCTACCGGTAACATGGATCGAAACTTTTGTCTATAGCCTTCCTGATCCAGACCATATCTGCGTATAAATGCTGCCTTTACGACCTGAAAATCATGTCTTTTATCTTGGTCTATACCCAGATAGACCCCAACTGCATCACCTGTGAGGAGACCCGAAAAAACACCAGACCACGAATCTTTATCAATATTTAAGCAAGAGACTCTTTCCTGAAATCTTAATAAATAAAAACTTATATCGTCGTGAGGAGGAGAAAAAGGTGGTAGTCTTAAATTAAAGTTAGGGGTTGTGATTGCCTTCTTCGATGAACCATTACTATCTGAATCATGGGAACCATGATGTTGTTGAAAACGAAGTTTTTTCAACCTCAAAAGCTTTCTCCCTTTCAAATTTTGCCTCCTCGGCAGCAATTTCCGCTAAACGAATTGCCTTTTCATGTTCCATTTTCTCTCGTTCCGCAGCGATTTCTGCTATACGAATTCTCTCTTCCTTATTTGCTTTTTCTTGTGCCATAGTAAATTCCCTTTCTTCTCTTTCTCTTTTCTCATTTCTTTCTATTTCTTCTCTTTCTCTTTTCTCATTTCTTTCTCTTTCTTCTTTTGCCTCTGCCTTTTCATATGCAGTCAAAGCAAAATTTTTTTTTTAAATATCACCTTCCATACCCAGCGCCTTGCCTTGTTTAATAAAATAGTCAAGAGTCGCCATAGTATACCACAAATTATAACTTTTCTAAACAATAAATCAATATCTATGTTCTCCTCTGCCTTACTTAGACCATCACACTATGGAATAGTGTGTCTGATTGGTATAGTCACAATGTGAATATATATATAACTATATCACCTGCACAAATCCTTTATACGCTTATTAATATAATAATTAGCGTTTATGATCCTGCTTCTTGTTATCGACAAGAATCGCAGGATATATCACCAACAATATTATAGAATTATAGTTAATCAATAAATAGTTTATCATATACATGCTGCAAAGAAAAATTATCACATGACATGACTAACGAAAGACATGGATGGAAACAAAATAAAGAAACGACAAAATTGTAAGTAGTCGAAAATTCTAAGACAAAAGAAAATTAAAATTTCCACCAGTAATTAACGAGACAAAACGACAAATCACTTTTATCATTAATGTAAATTTTACAAAAGATAGCCAGGAAAGACCTACGCCAGACTAAATTCCCGAACAAAATTGAAATTTAAAAAAAATACGACGAATCACAGCACAGCTAACACGCATGAAAGCCTTAATTTCAAACAGAGCGGAAATCACGACAGCACTAAATGCTGAATCCCTGAAAGAAATTAATGCAATCAACCTATAGAAATACGACACTGAAACGTAAAATGCCTCCTAAACAGTCGCCCGCAAGAGACAAAGAAAAGAAACATATAACACAAAAGAAGCGAGATTTGCCCAACAATGATAGGACCAACAACCATGACGTTACATAACATTACTT
The DNA here is from genome assembly GCA_024509875.1 of Oreohelix idahoensis. Taxonomy (NCBI): domain Eukaryota; kingdom Metazoa; phylum Mollusca; class Gastropoda; order Stylommatophora; family Oreohelicidae; genus Oreohelix; species Oreohelix idahoensis. The sequence goes on from JAMPIV010005434.1 coordinate 50,187, forward strand.
ATCTGAATCGACCATGAGCGTCCATTCTTCGCTGTAACTCCAATGGGTCGTTCCACGCAATATTAAATTGAAATGTGGATAATGTAGTAATCTTATAATGTAGTAATCAGCAACCATGATGACGAAATATGAAGACGTTCTCGTAAATCGTTCACTGAGTATTCAGTTCAATGGGAATGTCCGACCTTTACTCGTGTGAGACACATTGTAGAGATAGTGTCAATATATAATGATAGAGACGAAATGTTATTTTCCAACGAGTGACCGACTAAACTGATGAGGTGACCTTGTCAATGTCCTAACGGTTTGATCTATTACTTCCGAGTCCACTTGTCCAGCGAAACGCCCTCCTCGTAAAATCCCAGATTCATATTTCTCCCGTGAAGATATTCGTCAGATTGGTATAGCATTCCTCTCATGGTAAATCAGCGTGAACGATTTCATCATGGATATAATGTTTTTTCTGATCCTCAAGTAAGGTACCAGGTCTGGGCATGACCTAGTATACGAATATTGTAAATTTCATGTCTGCACAAAGTTGCATTCCAACAGCTGTCTCTGCATAAAATGTTCATTGTTGAACAGCGATAGATTGATCAAAATTCCCGATATTGTCCCAACATAGAACTCTGTCTGCCAATAGCCTGAGCAACCTTCAAATGTCCTTCAAATCCAACGGACGACAGCCCCCATATCTGTGGTGGGGCGCCGTTCAAATATATTTTGTGTTCGTTTATTATTATTATAGGTAAATTGCTACCCCTGTCCACAGTTAATATATATTTGATTGCTCCAGCGGTCGCTCATAGTACTGCTCGTTATCCCGTTACATCCCGGGTAAAATCTCTCACTTTTCATAGTTTTGTTCCCTCTATCACAACACGCATACAGGTTCTCTACCTGACCAATGAGGAACTAAAACAGTCTTCTTTTTAAAACGAATTCGACATCTTTTAATAACTGAAATTCTTTGTAGCATGCATACTCGTTATTCATGATTAATCCTTATTTATTAATTTTCTCCGTACATATTACTTTTAATTCAAGAGTATTCATGCTCTTGTACAAACCCTCTCCTGTCAGAAGGTACACACTTCGTAGTAGGTCCATACTGGAACTTAAAAAGAAAACACAGCCAAAAACCACAGCTGTCACAAAGTGCAAGGTTTTACTTCACCTTGGCCATACACATATCAACACAAACTCTGACCTCATTTTCCGGTGCGCCTCATTTTCAATAAATATCCCAAATAGTGCCGCATTTATCAGCACTAACTCAAACTCAATAAATCTAACATGTGGTGTGCATGGGCAGACACCACAGTCATCCTCACAGATGCACTGTCTGTACTGCAAGCTCTCAAGGGTGGTAAACTCCCGCATCTGAGAAATGAACTAAACAAGGTAGCTGCCAAAAAGAGAACCATACTTCAGTGGGTACCATCTCATTGTGGTGTACACAGAAATGAAAAGGCAGATAAACTTGCAAAAAAGGAAGGAGAATGTGAACAAGAAGATTATGAAATCACACACTTTGAGAAAAAGAGAGCCATCCAGACTATCAGAAGAGAACAGAATCAATCCAACGACGACTACCACACTCTTGAGAGATCACCATTTTTCGCCTCAGGACAGGGCATAACAAACTGAATAAACACATGCACAAGCTACGATTGTCTGCTTCACCACTGTGCACATGTGGATTAAACGAACAAACTGCTGAGCATGATCTACAGGATTGCCCTCTGTACGACCAGTTAAGAAAGATATACTAGCCCATTGACTCAACCCTAAACTCAAAGCTGTATGGAGCTAAAGAGGAACTTCAGACAACGGTCGAATTCATCATGAGAACTCGTCTGACGGTGTAATTATCAAAGATGCGATCGCAAGACGAAGAAGAAGCTTGGCGCTGCCCAGGATTGTGGCTATAGGCGCGGCAGATTAACACGTACATCGGCCCGCGCTATCGGCTTAATCACCGATAAGACATGGATGACAAGATTACTTTAGATAAAAGCAAGATTGCTACATCTCGAACACATGGTAATATGCGGTTACCGGTGTGTTTAGAAGTTTGTACACAAGGGCATCGGACATCTTATTACCATATATGGGAGAGTTGACCTCTGCATTACGTTCAAAATTATCCGATGTCGGAATATTTTGAAATTATCCCATTACCCGCCTGTTTGTATATGATTGGAGTTGTGTGATAGCTCATAACAAACGAAGGCGTGGGAAGGCAGGGAATATAATCTGATCATTTTCTCAAGCTATTTCCCTTGAGAAATCGCTCGCCAAGACACCAGACTGCTAGAGTGAAGAATTAGAATTCATAATTCCTTCTTAAAATACAGGACACCTTTTTTTTGAGTATTTATCAGGACTTACAGTATAGCCCAGGAAATCTCTATCATTTTAAATAAGAAAACCGGGTCTGAGGAAACTGAAGGATCACACGAAGTCAGAGAGGGAACTTTTTAATTAACGACACCCCAGACGCGTGTAAGAGGCCGATTCAAGTCTCTTTTATTCATCTGAGCAAAAAGTATGTGAGTCAGGATTGGCGTAAGTTGTGATTTACATTTCATATTTTATTACTAACATGTGAACTAACATATATATATATATATATATATATATATATATATATATATATATATATATATATATTACGACGTGAATTTTAATAATTGAAACTCGCTAGTGGATGTCAAAGTCACTTGAGGCTGGCAACCTCAGCGTAAAAATGATGATTCATGAACCACCACTGCACGGGCTGGTGATTGTTTTATTAATAGTTTCGAAAAGAGAACTAAAAGTATAAAGTAGTTCCAGGTTCCCTATGGAGCAGGGAGGGAAAGATGAAAGAAATGATGTACATTCTAAGTATAATACTTACATTTTTAAAGCAGTGTAAATGTCCACATAAACATATTCACTTTAAAATTAATGTAAGTTTTCAAGCTTTAAACCAGTGTAAATGTCTATGTGAAAATATTCATTTTAAAGTAATGGAAGTTTCAAACTTTTCAATCAGGTAAAACATAAATGAAAACATATTCAATTTATATTGTGAACACTTTTCAATCAGTGGAGATGTATATGTAAACAGACTCTATCTGTATTATTAGATTTTTCATTTAAATGTCATGTAAAGCTAAAGCTATTCTATATAAATGTAAAGGAAGTTTTATCCCGAGGGATTAAATTTAATACTCATCGAGGGTAAAGTCTAAGTAATTGGGATGGTGGTATGGGAAAATTGGAACCCATAACTATGGGGTGGAAAACGCTATACTCAGAAGAGCGTTTTGTTCTATTCTTTAACCATCGTTATTGGTGGTACCAGCGGAAAGTACCATCTCTGGAACAAGAAGGGAACCGTGGTCTAAGCTTTAAGACGAAGGACCCACGTGGTAGACTCTCCTTGACATTTCTGGGAAACGAGCTACCCCCGACAACCTTGATCAGAGACGAGCGTGAGCAGAGTGAAAAGAACCAACCCATAAGAAGGAGCGGAACCATCATTGGCAGCTAAGTTCAAATCTATGCTGCCACTTGAACTTCTTGTAACATCTCACATTCCATAAAGACTGTGATGATAACTTTTCTTGATCCATAACTATTCAAATTATTAAAGTGATTATTAAATTTTGTTATTTGTAATGTCACAAATTTCACTTCGATTTAATCATTTCAAAGTTACTGCCTGTTTGTCTCAGTCAAATTACTACACGCACTCTAAACAGAGCTATACTAGAATATTAGAATTTCACTGAGTAAATCAATGGTGGGGGCTTAAACGAGCTGATATTAATAAGTGCTTAAACCCTTCACAAAAGCATCGGCAGAATTACAAAATTAACATACTGAGCCAAAGCAGTATTGTTCTCGCTTATTCTGAATATCTTGTGAAAACTCCCTTTGTAATAGAAGTGTCATCACCGTTCTATCTACATCTCTGCCAAGACTTATCTTGCGCGAAGGTAGATACCTTTGAAGCCCATACTAGATACTCTTTAGTTTTGGCCACTGTTGGACCACTACTGCAAAGCAGGGGAGGCAATACCGTCACAAAAAGCTGTAGTACAGTGACAGATTATCATATATATTAGATGTTTTATGTTCTGGTTGTACACAAAGTAAGGGGGACTAATCATGTCCCTGGAAAAAAAAGGATGCTTAAATCATTCTAAAGCAATGCTGTTTGAGGGCGCCACTGCTGTCAGAGAGAAACAATATGGAGGTTGTAGAAACTAAGGAGATTGACTACAGAAAGTGATATGTTCGAGAAGTAGATAGAGACATGCGCGATCTTAAACTATTGCAAAAGAGAAACTCAAAATCACAACACGGCTCAGATTGACAATTTAATGAAAGATGTTAGTTGCTTTACTGTGGAACAATGACAACAATTTGTGAATTTTGCTTATTTAAAAATGTATTCAAAGAACTTTCTACATATCACAAATTCACTTTCTGTTGTCACAAGGGAAAGGTCCGTATAGAAATTAGAGCTATAGATTATCCACCTTTTTACCTGGAAAACATTAGATTTTATCATTCTTCTTTGTCTTTTGCTCGTCTTGGAGATAAAATAGTTAACGTGGCTTTGAATTGATCACGTCACGTTTCACGGTCAGAAATATAACTTATGTGATATTTGAATCTAACTTATTTTGAAACTCCACAATATTCACAGTTGTTTATCTTGGCTACAGTCAAAGCTCGTAATGCATGAATGGAGTGCGATCCACGATGATATACAGAAATAATGGAGAACCATGAACGTGCGAGATATTATCAGAGAACTCAGTCAATTAGCAGCAGTGTATACATGTTGAAGGAAATATGGAGCAAAGGACTAGAAAGAACACAAGAAAACGAACGATAAAGAGCAGGAAGAGTTAATACAGTATTTTTTTTTAAAAATTGTACAAGTGACTGTCGCAAAATTGGTTTCAAGTCATTGCAAACGGGATCAGTTAGATTTATAAACCCGTCTACGATCGAACGACCGCTTTCAAAATGGCGGCGTATCAGCGAAATGTGTATCGGACAGAGGAAATCGCCAACGATAAATAAAAACAGAAGGGAATCCGTATGAAAAGGATTTTACATTTCAGTACAGGGAAGGATGGTGTATAACTGCATATAAGATGGAACGGTAGGAAGTTCTCATTTACGGAGATATATGCGTATTTCGGCTGCCCACAGTTACGCTAAAAGCATGTAAACCCACTTCTGTTCTAAATATTAAAATCAACAAATAACAGTTTGGGAAATTACATGGATAGGAAGATAGAGTTTTATCAGCTGTATAAAACTAGATAAGATGGAACTATATGGATATTATATATGCCGAGAATGATAAAGGCAAAATTTCAGTCGACGCACAGTTCGGCCGAAATCAATGTTCGGGAAGGATTTTTCAGGCTTAGGTTTAAGCTGTGACGTCGGTACTCTCCGATACGTCCGCGCTATACGTATTTAAAGCGTATCTGTAAACTGAGCTACAGACAACGAAAGAGGGTTCAGACAGACTGGAGGCAGAGTTTCGCCACGACCCATGAATTGTGAGCGGATCGCCAGAAACATTTTTAAGTCCAGTATCTGAAGTCTGAGGGTAAGCGAAATTATGATAACTACCGTGTATAATATTTGTTATTTCAGGTTCATACAGAATTCACAAAATATGCCTGTATAATATTCATTGATATAACGTATTATTATTTTAATATGATTTATTCATGTGCATTATGGATGAGTGTTGCTTGTACAAAAAGTAATCACAAATAGCCCCACGGCCTAATGAAGTTATATTTATCATATTGCTTTATCGCTTACGAAGATAAAGGCAGTCCCATGGCAGAGATTGTCATAGGGAAATGAAGTGTTAGAAACTTCATCATGGAAGATCCCAGTTTACGAGGTTAAGGTGACTAGTCCCCTTCCTCGCTGCCTTTGCCTTCCCTAGTTCGAGCGCACAACTTTTTACCCATTTACAGCTGGTAAACTGGAGTGTTCTACAGCCAGTTTCAGTAGAAAGCAACCTGATCACATGGTCACTCACTTTATTTATTTTATGTATTAATTTTGGGTAGTTGCTAAGATAGCATCAGTATTTGAATTTGTACTTGATATGAATGATTTGGAAGGATCAAGTTATAGCATATGAAGGGATGTATAGGAGCGGAATAAACCAGATGATGTTTATTACTGATATGTTAATATTAATTCTATATCATTGAACTGATGTTACTTGCTATGACTGTATAACTTTGACACCTGATGACTGACTTGTCTGACTTATGTGCTAGTCAGTTACACTTAATTGAAATGTTTGCTATATCACTGAAATGATGTCCTTACTTACTATGATTGTATAACGGTGACATCTGATGACTGACTGGTCTGACATCTGTGCTAGTCAACTACAAGTCTAGCCAGATACTAGCCAAGGCTGATATGTTGAGGGTTCCATGAAATAACTCAAACCAGACTGTCCAGTATCAGAAGCCGGTGTAGTTCATCCGAGGCAATCCCACCAAAGTGCAGGACCCCAAAGAGTGAACTTCAACTGGTCATTGGCATCCCTACTGTTGGGCCTACCAAGTCTGATATCAGCAAAGGACAGTTTCAGCAGTATCAAGTTGGAAAGATAAGTGTCCTGTTTGACACTGACCACCTATACATGTGAAACAGCCAATAGTTGAAAACAATAAGTAACTATACAGAAACTCAGTCAACTGATGACAGTTATCCTTAAATTCAAAGGACTAATAACAGTGATTTCAGTAACTTTATTATTTAAGATCTGGAAGTATAAACAGACCATAATAGTAATTGTGTGAATACTTTTATATATATGTATATGCTCTTTTCCAACTAGTAGAAATAGAATATTAGTGTAATTATTAAACTATTTTAACTGTACCTGAGGATTTATTCACTTCTTCCATTTGTGGTTTCAGTGAATGTTCATTTTACTTATCCCCTAGAATATAAGTAATCATAAGATAGTCATAGGGAGGAGACACCTTAAATCCTGGTACTACTTCTTACCAACTGGGCCAGGGTTTTTACAGTCTGACTATTTTTATGATAACAATACACCAGTGCTTATTTCTAAGACTGGGGTATTACTTGTAAGGTCAGAACTCTTTACTGGCATACTCTTACATATAAATAATTTTAAGTAACCTCCCGCTACAGTGGGGGCTCGTCTCCGGGATATATCTTTGATATTCCTGAGCCATATTTCCATTTCTGCTGTGTAGAAAATTTTGTTTTGTAAAATTTTTTGGAAAGAGTAACATAGTAGGAAATAATTATATTTTTAGGAGTACCATTGAGTACAGATAAAGAAAGCTGTTTCATATATGGTGAAGTCAGTTTAATTAACTTTAATTTTAACTAAGTTAATTATATTGTAGTAAATTAGTTGGAGTAAGATCGCTTGCCCTACTAGACTACAGATACATCATGGCTGACTTGGTCAAATTTAGGTCGGCTACACTGCAGGTGGGAAAAGAGCTTGGCATGGATGGTGACGCTCTGATCCGGTATGTCACGACGGAATGTGAAAAGTACACCGAGAGAGAAGCAAAGCAATTAGAAGCAGAGAGAGAAACAAAGAAATTAGAAGCGGAGAGAGAATCCAAGAAATTAGAAGCGGAGAGAGAAGCCAAGAAATTAGAAGCAGAGAGAGAAGCCAAGAAATTAGAATTAGAAGCAGAGAGAGAAGCCAAGAAATTAGAATTAGAAGCAGAGAGAGAAGCCAAGAAATTAGAAGCGGAGAGAGAAGCCAAGAAATTAGAAGCTGAGAGAGAAGAAAGGAGGTTACAAGCAGAGAGAGACCATGAGCTGAAAATGAGACAGCTTGATCTTGAACTTCAGGCTGGGACTATCACCCATGGTAATAGCTCACCTCATTCTGCGAATAGCTCTTTTCAGAACACAGCAAATGGGGCCATGAACTTCCACCTAGATCCATTTGTTGAAAAGGAGGACGCAATTGAGTCGTACCTGGATAGGTATGAAAGGCTAGCCTCTACATATGGACTGGAAAAGGAAAAATGGAGTCTAAAGTTATCCCAGGGATTGAGAGGTATTGCATATGATGTGTTTCTGAAACTCCCCAAAGAAGATCAAGAAAATTATGAAATACTAAAGCAAGCCTTACTGATCCGGTATGAAAAGAACTCTGAGGCATATAGGAAGAAATTTAGAACTTCTAAACTTCTACCTGGAGAAACATATAACCAGTTCTCAGCTAGGCTAGAAACGTATTTGTTGAAATGGAGTAGTTTAGGTAAGTATCAGAAAACCTACGAGGATCTGAAAGAAATGGTTATGTTAGAGCAAGTGAAAGATTCCATGTCTCAAGAAATGAGGAAATTCCTTATGGAACAAGGAGCAGAGAGGCTGGAAGACATTCTGAAATGTGCAGAGAGATACCAAGCAGCTCAAGCTGAATTGGTAGGAACAAAAAGGAAGCAGGTAGAAGGATATAAGCCACCACCGCAGAATACCCAGTTTGACCAGAAGGATCATCCATACAGAAATAAACCAAGATTTGATAATAAGGACAAGAACCCTCAGACTCAGGAAAATAAACCCTACAAACAGGGAGCTAAGTGGTGCAAATTTTGTAAGATGAGCAACCACAACACGGATGAATGTGGGAGGAAAAAACCCCTTCATCATGCTGCATGTCTACAGGTGAGGACTTCTGTTAGGAAGGAACTGACTGTGGGTCAGAATAGCCTCCATCACCCACCTACCCAGGAGATAGTGACTGTGAATGGCAAACAAGTCACAGGAATGTATGACACAGGTTTGTCCTATGACGCAGTCGTGTGTGCATCTCTGGTGTGCCCTGAACAAATCACCACAGAAACAGTAGAGATTCAAGGGCCACTAAAAGGAACATCACCCCTTACTTTACCCATAGCAAAGATTCAGGTCAGTTGTCGCTATGTGGAAGGGGAGATAAATGCAGCAGTGATAGATGATCCCTTTTACCCCCTACTGTTGGGGCGTAAATATGTTTTCTTGGGAGACCCTGTAAAACCTATGGTTATGGCAGAAACCCAGACCAGGTCTGACTCCAGGAACATAGAGAGGGACACCAACTTAAAATTTCATTCGACTGAAATGAAACGGGCTCAAGAAGCAGACAGCACATTGAAGCCTTGTTTTGGCAAATTGTCAAAGACACATAACACACCAAGGAAAGGACACTTCTATAGGGAACATGGACTCTTGTACAGAAAAGCTGGCAGAGGGACGAAAAGTCATGGTCAAATTGTTGTACCATCCACCTATAGGAATAAGGTTATAGGCTGGGGACACATATCAACTTTGAGTGAACACCTGGGTAATGGTGCCACAAAACAAAGAATAGCCACCCAGTTCTACTGGCCAGGTATTACGGAAGACATAAATCAGTATGTACATTCCTGTCCAGAGTGCACCTATGTAGATTCAGAAAGTCGACGGAAGAGTTTTCATCAAAAATCTACACGCAAACCAGCAATCAGGGGTACTCCCGAGATTTGCACGGGAGGGGAAAGGAAACATCCCACACAGGTTCAATTGCAGTCTGAACCCCATGCGCGGGAAAAAAGGAACAAATCACGTAGCGAAAATCAAATACCTACGGATTTGCGAGGGAAAACCACATCCAACTATCAACGAAAAGAGGGCGGTAAACTTCATGGGAAACCTACCGACCCGGTTTCACCTGCAGTAAGAGCCTGGATGAAAAGCCGAACAGGAAGGAGAGAGATAGTAAAGGATGAATATATTCTTGGAAAACAGAATGTGGGCGCAGATTTTCTTAGTCGTCATCCCACAGAGCTTGAGGAGGATAGAAGGAAGGAAAACTAACCTCGGAATGGTCGTTTTGCAATTGTCTTGTACCCAATAGTTAAGCTAGATATCATCAAGCTTAAAATATGGGGGAGCTATGTCGCAAAACTGGTTTCAAGTCATTGCAAACGGGATCAGTTAGATTTATAAACCCGTCTACGATCGAACGACCGCTTTCAAAATGGCGGCGTATCAGCGAAATGTGTATCGGACAGAGGAAATCGCCAACGATAAATAAAAACAGAAGGGAATCCTATGAAAAGGATTTTACATTTCAGTACAGGGAAGGATGGTGTATAACTGCATATAAGATGGAACGGTAGGAAGTTCTCATTTACGGAGATATATGCGTATTTCGGCTGCCCACAGTTACGCTAAAAGCATGTAAACCCACTTCTGTTCTAAATATTAAAATCAACAAATAACAGTTTGGGAAATTACATGGATAGGAAGATAGAGTTTTATCAGCTGTATAAAACTAGATAAGATGGAACTATATGGATATTATATATGCCGAGAATGATAAAGGCAAAATTTCAGTCGACGCACAGTTCGGCCGAAATCAATGTTCGGGAAGGATTTTTCAGGCTTAGGTTTAAGCTGTGACGTCGGTACTCTCCGATAGGTCTGCGCTATACGTATTTAAAGCGTATCGGTAAACTGAGCTACAGACAACGAAAGAGGGTTCAGACAGACTGGAGGCAGAGTTTCGCCACGACCCATGAATTTTGAGCGGATCGCCAGAAACATTTTTAAGTCCAGTATCTGAAGTCTGAGGGTAAGCGAAATTATGATAACTACCGTGTATAATATTTGTTATTTCAGGTTCATACAGAATTCACAAAATATGCCTGTATAATATTCATTGATATAACGTATTATTATTTTAATATGATTTATTCATGTGCATTATGGATGAGTGTTGCTTGTACAAAAAGTAATCACAAATAGCCCCACGGCCTAATGAAGTTATATTTATCATATTGCTTTATCGCTTACGAAGATAAAGGCAGTCCCATGGCAGAGATTGTCATAGGGAAATGAAGTGTTAGAAACTTCATCATGGAAGATCCCAGTTTACGAGGTTAAGGTGACTAGTCCCCTTCCTCGCTGCCTTTGCCTTCCCTAGTTCGAGCGCACAACTTTGTACCCATTTACAGCTGGTAAACTGGAGGGTTCTACAGCCAGTTTCAGTAGAAAGCAACCTGATCACATGGTCACTCACTTTATTTATTTTATGTATTAATTTTGGGTAGTTGCTAAGATAGCATCAGTATTTGAATTTGTACTTGATATGAATGATTTGGAAGGATCAAGTTATAGCATATGAAGGGATGTATAGGAGCGGAATAAACCAGATGATGTTTATTACTGATATGTTAATATTAATTCTATATCATTGAACTGATGTTACTTGCTATGACTGTATAACTTTGACACCTGATGACTGACTTGTCTGACTTATGTGCTAGTCAGTTACACTTAATTGAAATGTTAATATTAATGCTATATCACTGAAATGATGTCCTTACTTACTATGATTGTATAACGGTGACATCTGATGACTGACTGGTCTGACATCTGTGCTAGTCAACTACAAGTCTAGCCAGATACTAGCCAAGGCTGATATGTTGAGGGTTCCATGAAATAACTCAAACCAGACTGTCCAGTATCAGAAGCCGGTGTAGTTCATCCGAGGCAATCCCACCAAAGTGCAGGACCCCAAAGAGTGAACTTCAACTGGTCATTGGCATCCCTACTGTTGGGCCTACCAAGTCTGATATCAGCAAAGGACAGTTTCAGCAGTATCAAGTTGGAAAGATAAGTGTCCTGTTTGACACTGACCACCTATACATGTGAAACAGCCAATAGTTGAAAACAATAAGTAACCATACAGAAACTCAGTCAACTGATGACAGTTATCCTTAAATTCAAAGGACTAATAACAGTGATTTCAGTAACTTTATTATTTAAGATCTGGAAGTATAAACAGTCCGCCTATGCCGGTCCCAAGCCCGGATGAAAAAGGAGGAGGGCGGCCTGCATGGAGGCCGTAAGGAGGCAGCCCCTCCACCATGCAAAGGCACAACAGGCCAATCACCTGTTTGTCTAAAACTATGATTACAAGCAATATAAGAGAGAAGGCCGGACTGATTTTGGGGGCGACGGGCTGGAGCGGACTGCGGACTGCGGCTTGTGGAACGTGGAGCACGGGAGGTGTAGATGGGAGGGGGGGGAGCTGGTGGAGGAGGTGGGGAGGGCGAGGCTGGAAGTCCTGGCTGTTACCGAAACGAAGGGGGAGGGACGGGGGGTCATGGGTCTCGATGGCGGCGCTCTGCTGTACAGTGGTGTGCCCACGTCTGAGGGGGCTGGGGGGGGCGTGGGTTGCATTGTGGCCAAAAACCAGAAAGATAGTGTCGGGGGATGGAGCTTTGTCTCGGGGCGCATTGTGGTTGTGAAACTAGGGGAGGGAGAGGCCGTGGTCGGCCTGGTCATGGTGTGTGGGCCGGGTGGGGATGGGGGGGCGGAGGTCGGGGAGGAGTTCTTCGGGCTGCTTCGGGGGACGGTGGATGACTGCCTGGGTGAGGTTATCATGCTCGGAGATTTCGATGCCAGAGTTGGAGGTGGCCATGCTGGGTGGGGTGGAGTTGTCGGAGGATGTGGAGAGGGTGCTCTCGGTGGCGGTGGAGGGCGACTCCTCGGATTCTGCAGTGGGCGGGATCTGATCGTTACCAACACGGAGTTCCCCCATGGGCGCATACGTGCATATACTGGGTGTGGGCCAGCGGGGAGTGAGAGGTCGGTGGTCGACTGTGCCATTGTTAGGGGGAGCTCATTCGGGTGTGTCCGGGGTGCTGGAGTCTGGGGGGGGCCGGGGGTTGGAGGTGATCACTGCCTGCTTGCAGTTAAAAGAACAGCTGGGGGAGTTGCTCGGCCTGGGGGCTGCCCGGCACCACGCAAGGGGCCAGGTGAGCGAGCGGAAGAGGTGAGCGTTGGGACCTGCGGGCTGGGGGATCCAGAGGTTGAGACCAGATGTCGGGAGCTTATTGCTACGGCGGTGAGAGACGCGGAGGGGCGGCCTGATGGCTTGGAAACCCTGTGGCTTGGATTCAAGGGCGTCGTGGAGACAGCTGCTGCGGAGGCGTGTGGTGAGGTCCGGCTTGGGAGCGGGAGGGGGAGGACGCCTTGGTGGACGGGGGAGGTCGGGGAGAAAGTGGGAGAGAGGGGGATGGCGTGGAGGCAGTGCTTGGGAGCTGGAGACACAGCAGGACAGATGGAGAAGTGTAGAGAGTGTGTGATGCTCAGAGCGGGGGCGGAGGGCGAGGTGCTAGCGGCGGGACAGGGGTCCTGGGAAGAATTTGGAGAGGGGCTAGAGGGGGATGCGCAGGAGAACCAGAGGTTGTTCTATGGGACCCTAGGGAACATGAGGAGGGAGAGGCAATGTCCTCTTAAGTTTATGGGGGACAAGCGGGGCAGGTTGCTTGCTGCCCCGGGGGAGGTGATGGAGAGATGGAGGGAGTGTTTCTCGGGGCTCCTTGGTGGTGAGCAGGGTGGAGCATCAGAGGTGATAACCACTGGCACAGGGGAGGATGCAAATGGTGATGGGGATGACATGGGGATGGAGGGGCTGGGGGCAGCGCTGGAGAGGGTCGGGATGGGCGGGACAGCGGGGCATGATGGTGTGACACCGGAGGTGGTTGGGTACATGGGGACATCGGGCGACCTGTTGCTCCTGGGGGTCCTACGGGCAGCGTGGTGCGACGGGGCCATGCCGGGGGATTGGGAGATTGCCGTCATGGCACCGATTTTCAAGGGGGGTGACGGTCGGCGGTGTGGAGACCACGGGGGCGTGTCCCTTCTCAGTGTCCCTGGTGGAGTCTGCTCTGGAGTCCTGGAGCGGAGACTCCGATGCCTGGCTGGGCCGCGGTTGGATGGGGCCCGGTGCGGATTCCGGGCGGACCGAGGTGCTCGAGACCTGGTCTTCGCACTCGGGCAGCTGGGTGGGAGGGCCCTTGAGTACGGGGGTGAGATCCGTCTTTGTTTCATGGATCTGGGGGGGGGGCGTTTGGCAGGGTCCCCTGGGGCAAACTTTGGGGCTGTTTGGCAAGGGGGGGCGTTCCAGCGCCTCTGATACATGCTGTGCAGGGCTTCTGCGGGTCTTGCAGAGATTGTGTGGGGACGGCAGGCTATGGGTCAGAGGGGTTCGGGACCGCCGCTGGTGTGGGACAGGGCGGTGTCCTGTCACCTTATCTTTTCATACTTCTCATGGACGATGTCGTCGGGGCGTGTGGGGAGAGGGCGGGAGGGTGTTCAGTGGGGTGCTGGAAGATGGGACAGGTCTGTATTTCAGAGCTGGCGTTTGCTGGTGATGTTGTCCTGGTTGCTGGGTCGGAGACGCGTCTCCGGTCCGGCCTGCGGGTCTGGAGGGGGGGGCTGGAGAGGGGAGGGATGGTCGTGGGCAGCTCTGGAACAAGGTCCATGGTGGTGTCACGGGAGGAGGGAGGACATCGGATTGGGTTGGGAGGGCGGGTCCTGGGGCAGGTCGGCCACTTTAGATGTCTCGGAGCTGTTGTGGACCGAGGGGGGGGGCGTCGGGGAAGAGTTGGCCACTCGGGGGGCAGCGGCTGGGAGACTTTATCAGGCCATGGATCGAGGATTCCTCGGCGGGAGAGAGGTTGGTGGGAGAACGGGGGTGGCTGTGTGCCGCTCCGCCTGTGTCCCGGTCTTGACGTGTGGATGCGGGTCGTGGGCGGTGGCTGCAGCCCGCAGGGGCCAGATCCGGACCTCGGAGGTGGGGTGTCTGAGGAGGGTGGTTGAGGTGGCGGGAGGAGACATGGTCCGCGGCCAGACGATACGTCAAGGCCTGGGGTCCCACCCGCTGCGGGCCCAAGTGGAGCAGTCCCGGCTGGGATGGTTTGGCCGTGTCTGCAGGGTGGGGGGGGATCGGCTGCCACGACGGGCGTGGGAAGCGGGGGGCCAGGGGTCCGGGCCTCCAGGGCGACCCAGAGTCCGCTGGGAGGACAACATTAGACAATCTTTGAAGGACCGAGGACTAGAATGGAACCAGGCCAGGAAGAAGACAGCTGATAGAATAGTCTGGCGCTCTCTCTTCCAAACCTCTACACCTCACGGTAGAAGAGGAACGACTAAGTAAGTAAGTAAGTATAAACAGACCATAATAGTAATTGTGTGAATACTTTTATATATATGTATATGCTCTTTTCCAACTAGTAGAAATAGAATATTAGTGTAATTATTAAACTATTTTAACTGTACCTGAGGATTTATTCACTTCTTCCATTTGTGGTTTCAGTGAATGTTCATTTTACTTATCCCCTAGAATATAAGTAATCATAAGATAGTCATAGGGAGGAGACACCTTAAATCCTGGTACTACTTCTTACCAACTGGGCCAGGGTTTTTACAGTCTGACTATTTTTATGATAACAATACACCAGTGCTTATTTCTAAGACTGGGGTATTACTTGTAAGGTCAGAACTCTTTACTGGCATACTCTTACATATAAATAATTTTAAATAACCTCCCGCTACAGTGACATACAATGATAAAACTGGCCAAATGCTAATAAAAAAAGCTATGGTTTTTCACAATAACGGCTGGGAAACCATCAGTTGTATGATATAAGAGTTTATCTAATAAATCCAAAGAAAGAGACTTCCTTCATCAATTTAAATGTGTTGAATGACAAAATTTGACGCTATGACTTATCCCTTGCTTTTCCTTAGAGGAGAACATGGATGGCAACCTATATTCTCCAATATGAAAAGTGTTTGAACGGGCACAGCTAGTTTTATAGAATAAAATCCCAAAGTAACGCTGTCGTCCGAGAGCGTCACCGTTGCCAGATCAATAAACAAAATGCAGGTTGTTGAAACTATTAGAGATAGAAAACAAAGATTAATTAAAGGAAGAGTGGTTCGTGTGCGAGTAAGACAAAGACAAAAAAACTAAATTATTAAACAGATTTTACAGGTTTAAAAACGTTTATCATAAGTATGCGCATGTGTATGCTTCTTTTATATTAGTGTCAAAGTGTCTGCGTGTGGTAATGGATCTATTTGTTCGATGAAAGATAAAAAGTGGTAGGTGAAAGATAGAGGGGAATGGAAAGGAAGAAACTGAACACAGAAGAAGCGGTGCCATCCTCATGATATGAAGCAGAAAAAGCGCACCATAATTCTTTTCCGTCATTGCTTAACGAGTTACGTGCTCGTTTAAAAATAGACAGGGCTGATAACGTTGTTTTTAGCCACCAATAAACCATCAATTTTCTCAAGTTGGAGGGACAGACAAAGATATCAAAATAAGAATACATAAAGCAAGAGGAGCTTTCATTGCATTGGGAAACATATGGAGATCAAGAGAAATCAAGTCCAACACGAAAATGAGAATCTTCAACTCAAATGTCAAGTCAGTCCTATTGTATGGCTCTGAGACATGGAGAGCAACAAAAACAACAACCAAAAAGCTACAGACTTTTATAAACGGGTGCTTGCGTAGAATAGAAGGACTGAAATGGCATGACAGAGTCACAAATGTGGAATTGATGACAAGAACCAGACAAGTGCCAGTGGAACAAGAGTTGAGAAGAAGACGCTGGCGATGGATAGGACACACATTGAGGAGACCTGTTGATAGCATTACAAGGCAGTCTTTATTCTTGAATCCACAGGGAAAGAGAGGCAGAGGTAGACCAAAAAGCACATGGAGAAGAGAACTGGAAACAGAGGTGAAAATAATGAGGAAAACATGGAAAGAACTTGAGCGGATGGCACAGGACAGAAAGACTAGGCATGTGTTTGCTGAAGGCCTATGCTCCTCGGGGAGCTAGAGGGTATTGCTTGATTGAAACCATCAATTTTCTTATTGAGCACCTACTAGACCTTACCTAAGTCCGTGTAACGAAGTCTGAAGCCCCAGCCACGTTTGTTACCTCATCCCATCAAAGCATCACATTTTCAAACACGTTCACAAACTCTCTCTCACTTTGTTTTCTGAAATTGTCTTCATACTAACCCGGAAGTGGATGTCAAACGTACATTACTTAAACGTTATGCACCGGACAACTCGCATTACATTTTAATCTGTGAAAACTCTGTCTGACGCACTCACAGAATGGATCACATTTGTGAAATAGTCTGGGGATCTTTTTTTAATTTTTCTTTAAATTTGCAATCAATATCATAGAGTAAAAATCTCTGTAGGCACTTACTTTCTTAGGCTATTCTAAATCTTATTACGCTGTTCGGTACACAAAATAACTCTACTTCGTGGAATGCAACATGTTATTTTTTTAAATTCTTCAGTTTTTCATAACTGAGTTGATGGGCTGGAGGGTCATACGCAGCCATAAATTTGTATATTCATTGAGTTGACACACATGCACAAGCAAACACACCACACATAGACACACACACAAACACTTATATATATATATATATATATATATATATATATATATATATATATATATATATATATATATATATATATATATATATATATATATATATATATATATCACTCTGCAGGCCCCTAGTAGCAGATTTTGGCCAAGATTATAGCATGTGTTCCTGTCACGTGCCAACAGCTCAAGGTCTTGTCATGTTTTCATCATCTCTTTTATGTTTGTTTCAGGCTCTCTTCTCTGCGTGTTCTTTGGTCTAACGTATAATATACATATATTAGTATGAGGCCCGTGAATTTACCTGGGGGGGGGGGGGGGAAGTATCTATAAGAGATGAATAAAGAGTAGGCCCAGTGACCTCTGAAGCACATGGTTAGAGACAACTAACATGGGGCGGTGCTTTAGGCTGACAGCCTCATCATGTCAAGCAAATTGCTAAACAAACCACTACTGCAAGAGCCCACTAAAGACTTGATACAGGCTTTCTGTAAAGTGGTGGCTCAATGCTCTAAAAGGTGCGAAAAGGGAAGTAATAATGATGATGATGATGACGATGATAATGATGTTATGAAGAGTTGCTATGATGACTGGTCACCAGGTTTATTCAAACTTTACACGTCTCTTCGTGCAGAGAAAATCCATGTGATAGTGCTTGTGTGTACTTACAAAGAAATAATTATTGTTTGGATAACTTTGAGAAATGTCAACACACGCAAGATTTTAATGCTATCTCTGTTCCATAAAAAAAAAAATCGTTTTAGCGAGGTCCGTCCCGTTCAACCTCGTCGGTTATATTAGGGCGCATGTCCAAATATAAAACACCTTTAGGTCTGATATCGGTATTTTTGATCTTATATCAAGCATTATCCCTTTCAAAGAGTTGTCTAAGCGGTCACGTACTATCATCACACATTGTCCCACCAAATATCCACTTTTCTGGAAAACCGTGGAACAGCGACGTGGAAACTAAACTGAATACTGACTTACATAACGCGGATTTTTCCCTTATGTCAATGACATATGCTTACGAAATATTCATACCTATATTTATTTTGACACAATTTCTAGAGCTTTACGTATTTTATATTAAGCAGATATCATGCGGTTAAGTACGCATAAGTACCTACATCTTACATACTTAAATATTTAGCCAAAGAATCGAAGTTGCACATCACAGACTTTGCATGTCATTGATTGACTTCCAGAGAAAAATAGAAATGAATGACATGACCCATGGACATATGTACAATTTAGCAGAAACAGCATAACATAATTATTACCCGCCATGTTTTGGTATGACAAGGTTACCAACGTGGAACTGATGACAAGGTTACCAACCTGGAACTGATGACAAGGTTACCAACGTGGAACTGATGACAAGAACTAGACAAGTGCCAGTGGAACAAGAGATGAGAAGAAGACGATGGCGATGGATAGGACACTCACTGAGGAAACCTGTTGATCGCATTACAAGGCAGTCCTTGTTCTGGAATCCCCAGGGCAAGAGAAGCAGAGATAGGCCAAGAAGCACATGGAGAAGAGAGCTAGAAACAGAGGTGAAAATGATAAGGAGAACGTGGAAAGAACTTGAGATGATGGCACGTGACAAGAGGACTTGGCATATGTTTGTTGAAGGCCTATGCTCCTTTGGGAGTGGAGGGTTATGAATGATGAATGATGTTTTGGCGGGTTACTAGCTCGTGATTCAATAAATTTGTTTTGTTATTAATTAGTCAAATATCGCGCACATAACTATAGCATTCCCATAAGAACGTATTAGTGCATCAAGCTACAGTTTAGCTTGATTGACGTAAAGCATCATTTGTGTTCTATTAACTTAATGCTCAATTCAACATATTCATCATTATCAATATCAGTCATCAATATCTCTCAAGTTCCCTGTGGAGCACAAGTCCGCGACAACAAAATTCCAAGCCTGTGCCATCCGGTCACAGTTTGTCCATATGTTCCTTATCCTTGTCATATAAGTCTTCAGTGCTCTTCTCTGTGTGATTTGTGAACGTCCTTCGTTTCTCTTAACCTGGGCATTTCAGAACATAGACTGCTTTGTAATGCTTTCAGAACAGCAACTGTCTTGTGTGACGTACGTCTAGTTTGACTAGTGAATTTTCCCTGATATGATGGATGATTTAAAGGGACCTTTAGCTTTTCATAACATTAGAACCCCTGAACATTTGTTGTAACTTTTCGTTTGCCAGAACGCATTCCACCGAGACTCATGTAGGATACAGCGACGAGATCAAAGAGACAGACCGAGGGATCTTAGGGGAGACTATCGGCGCTATCAAAGACAGTAGTTTTCCCTGATACGAGACGCAGTTGCTTGCCGCTAATTTCGCGTCTCGGTGTCAGTCGAGGAACCGAGCGAACGGGGGAAAGCGAAACGGGCAGCAGCGAGCGGTTACGAAGACCAGGGGGCGGTTTCTTCTCTTGATTTGGCGGTCAGATCCCCAAAAGTTCGTGAGATCAAATAAGTTGTCAAGTTTATCATGTCCCACTCAACTTACATTCCATTTTAGCTAAATAGACCATGAAGAACTAGACACGTTATCACTCGCTGGCCAGACCTTTACAGAAGCACTAGCTTTATTGAAATCTTGTTATAGATTTTCCCCTGGATTTTATATATATTTGCAGTGATTTCTAATTCTGTGCAAAGCGGTAAAATATATATTGTGTAAAGTGATCAGTGGTCTAGTCATTCTATTTCAAGGGATTTTGTGTTAATTTAAATCTATTTAATTAAACCATCTCAAGAGTTCCAGTTTTAAATATAATGATCTATCTATTATATTATTTCAAAAGATAATAGATGCTTAAATTAACTTTTAAAGTCGCGAAGGAATTTATAATTAATAAATTCAGTTAAGTCCTAGTTTTATAGATGTGGGTTTTTAACCACTAGAATTCGCGCAGTGTTTATTAAATACATAATTAAATACGCGAGCATATATATAATAGGCTTAACGGGAAATTCATCGCGCTTTAGAAGGTTATTTGTTTTCGGTATATTACATGTCTTTTTTTTTCTTTCATACAGAGTGATCGTAACCTGTGCGATCCCAGCATTAAGAAAGCAATAAAGAAATCAATCTAAGCAAAGCAAAGCATAAACAGTGTGTAGAGTTCCCCTGACGCAGAACTTGTTGAGACTGTGTAAATTTTTAATCTTTGAGGCGATTCTATGTTTGGAATTCCGCTATCTAACTTATAGCAAAGAAAGCACACCCAAAGACAAATTTAACGCACCATCAAACAACTTAAGTCGTAACGGGAAGAAGAACACTGGCCCGAGCTTTGTTAGTTTACTGACACAGAGAGATAATTCATAATTTCCTGAACAGTGATGTGACTAGTTTTCTCACTGGACTTAAACCATACCTCACGGATAAAGTGTACCAGCACGCGTAAGAATTTTATTATCCGCGGCATAGTCAAATAGACCACACCATCCTCACCCCGGTATCAGAGACCGTGCCCTCCCATAGAAACTGTTATTAAGAAAAGAGACACAACTACAGATTCATTTTCCAGCGATTACGGGATCCTTTTATGTGCTGACCGCCTACCCGATAATCTGGGGCTAGAACTTGAAGAAACACTCATACATTTAGTTGAGGTGTAACTGCTGTTGTGTTATTCTATGGAGTGCAAGATTTTTTCACAATCGGTAAGTGAGAGCAAGATGAGTGAAGGCCTTTGCTAGCGCGTGTATGAATGACAGGAAATTAATTCTTTTGTGTGACCATTTTGTTAACTTGCTTACCTGGTAACATATATCTTTTCTGTATACCCTACATTGTTCCTTTAAGTGGGATAGTTGATAATTTGTTAACTCTGTTTAAAACCACCTCCTTTCCATTTGCTTAGTAAAGGGAAGAACAGCTGGGAAGAACAGGTTTTTTTTTTCTATCACTTATACCTAACTTGGTAACACCTCTTTCAGAGTAATTAACTTTACTGTTAGGTTAACGTACCCGTGTTCCTGATATTATCTATCTCTGGACTGGGTTTGTCTTTGTCTAATGAGCGGGAAGGGCTTAGTCGATACCAATCTTCTTCACCCCTCCCAAATTTGTTATTTGCATTTGTGTACTTATGATAATTTATGTAATATCTGATATTTTTAGTGATTGATGTTTAAAGTGAATAAAATCACATAAACTCATTTAGTTCTGTGTGTTGGATATACCCAAAGCCCAACATTTCCCCTATTCGTTTAATATAGTTTGTATCAACGTCGTGTGTGTGTTTGAAAACACCGAATCGGTGTGCGCGCAGATGCGAGTCTGGAAAACTGGCAAATAATTGTTTGACCAGGAGAGTGAAAGAGAAGATTGAGAGACACGATTTGTCGTAAATAAGTCTGTCTTTACTCTCCTCCAGCACGCTGTGAAGTAACTATTAAATCTCTACATTTTCTATCACTGAGCTTTCCATCATCATTTTCCACTCTAAACCGGACCACTATTTCTACGACTCTTTTCTCTCAAAATAAATTTACGACAATATTTGGGGGCTCGTCCGGGATAATTTTGAGATACATTTGATGCACACATATTTGTGGGCTGGTTCTGGGATCTTGAGCTACATTTGAGGCAATCGCATAGCCGGGTTAAAGATATTTTGAGTCTGATTTAGTTTGGGTCTAACTAGGTAGAGTGTGAATGATTTGTCTTTGTGAATTAGGGAAATAAATAAATAATTACACCCCTAGACAAACGTTCTTTAAGTATTTGGGTTGTCCACACAGCATATTTACAGGTTGTTTTCTCTCCACAGCAGTAGAAAGTACAGACAAACAAATATATTGGCTATTTTATTATCCTCTGGCGGAGATAATTCAATTGCTTTCTTTATAAGAGTTGCTGGGATTGCGTGATTGTTTTACAGTCACTAAGGTTTATGAAGTCAAAAAGAGTTGAGCTTAGCTAAAGACGGATTGTTCTGATTTTGAAAAATTAAGTTAACAACGTCTCATCTCAATAATTGACTTTAGGGACGGAGTTTGTTGTCAGAGATTAAAAATTTAGGGAAAATTTTTTTTCTTTTAAATTGTTTTAATATAAATTTTTCTCTACTGTTAGTAAAAGTAGATTCTTTTCCAGTGTAACTTACCATTTAGTGGCATAGTCGCTTGCGTTTAGAGCCTTAATTGCCAGATAATAGCAGCGATAAGTTTGCACAGTACAGGTAGGAGGTAACTCAAGTAAAATATTTTTTTTACTTTGGGTTTTTCTCGTAGCGGTTCAGAGTTCCTCCCTTTCGCGTTTCTTCTTACTAGTTCTCTAAGCATACTTCATCTTATTCTTTAACAATGGCAGAGAGGATAAAGATGAGGTCCATCTTGAGGCTGGAAGCGAAAGAGGCAGGATTAGATGCAGAAGCTGCAAACGCGTTTATTAACCAGGAATTGGAAATATATGACGCGGAGCAACAGAGAGCCGAAGCTGAGAGGAAGGCGGAGCAACAGAGAGCAGAAGCTGAGAGGAAGGAAGAGAAAGAAAGAACAGAGAGGAGAGAAGCCCAGGAGAGGGCAGATAAGAAAGAAGCGGAAGAACGTCTTTTGGAACAGAAGAAAATTGAAGCAGAGATGGAAACTCGCAGAGAGAGAGAGAGAGACAAGGAAAGACAGCATCAACTGGCGCTTAAGGCTCTAGAGAGTCGGGGCGCCTCTACTTCGACTAACGGAGAGCCGTCTTCGCCCCAGTCTCAATCAATGGACCTCTCCAGTACTCAATCTGCCCAATTAACTGCTATGTCGTTTTCTTTAGAATCTTTTCCTAGCCCTAACGAAAAAATTGACAGCTACCTAGAAAAATTCGAGAGACTCGCGAATCTTTATGGGTTAGAGAGTACCCGCTGGGCGCTCAAACTTTCAACGTCACTGAAAGGCAATGCTTATGACGTGTACACAAAGCTGGGACCGAATCAACATGATTACGACATGTTGAAAAAGGCCTTACTACAGCAGTTTGAGATGACTGCCCGAAAGTTTCTGCAGTTGTTCAGAAACAGCCGAAAAGAGAGCACGGAAACATTTCCACAGTTCTCTTCACGTCTCACGGGTTATCTGACAAAGTGCATTGAATTATCTGACCTACCTCTTTCATATGAGGGACTCCTCGAACTTGTTCTTGTGGAGCAGATAAAATCCACTTTGTCGAATGAAACACGTAGATTTTTGGCTGAACAGGGGGCAGTCAGGCTTGAAGACATACTCAATAAAGCCGAACGCTATAGCAATGCAATGGCCGAACTTCCCAGCACTAAACGTAAACCCACCGATGAGCCATCTCGAAAACAGAATCTAGAACAGGCATCCTATTCTTCCACTTCCTCTCAACATTATAACCAACGAGATAACAATACCCAGAAACCTCCCCAGGAAAAATCGAAATTCTACAAAACCCGATACCCCCCCAACAAAAATTCTGATCAACCCAACAAGCCTACGTGGCAGCGCGGCCACCAAGGTCAAGGAAAAGGGAAGACCCCTACACCAGGAACGTCTGATCAGGGCAAACAAACCGGTGCAAACCGCATTGGATGTTTGCATACAGCCTCGAAAGGTAGAGTCAATGTCAGTGATTCTCAACCTGAGGGGGACCGACCCTCAACTCGAGGAACTGTAATTTTGAACGGTACCTCTACTACTTGTCTTTTTGACACTGGATTAAGTTTTGATTGTATTGTCGCTAGGCACCTAGTCAAACCCGGTCAGGAGACAGAGGAAACCGTCAAACTTAGTGGAGTTTTCAGGAGTGATGCACCCAGGACGCTTCCTATCGCACTGGTAGAAATACACTCTGACTTTGTCAGAGGAGTTATTAAAGCGGCCATAATGGATGATCCGATCTACCCAGTTATCCTGGGATGTAGATATGTGTTCATTGGGAGACCTAAGGAGCCGATTGTGGCAGCGGTAACCACAAGAGGGCAAGCCAAGAAGGAGAGGGAGCCTGCGCCAAACTTGTTGCCGAATGAACTGAAGGAGGCGCAACAAAAGGACCCTACTCTGGCGCCCTGCTTTAAAAAACTGCCCATGGCTAAGGACCCCAGACACAACGGAGACATCTTTTCTAAGGATGGTGTATTGTATCGTAGAACGGGCAACCCGGACACGGGGAATAACCAGCTCCTAGTACCGACGCAGTACAGAAACCAGATCTTAGAAATGGGGCACTCTCTTCCCTTTAGCGGACACATGGGACAAAACGCCACTATTCAGCGAATAAAAAACCACTATTGGTGGCCAGGAATGAACTCTGACATTGTCAGGTACGTGAAATCCTGCGCCCAGTGCCAACGGGTAGCACCCAAGCACTTGACACCCCCAGTACCTATGGGGCAAATGCCAATAGTAGGGACTCCATTTGAACGGGTTGCTGTCGACATTATTGGTCCTCTGGAAAAGACCAAAAGAAGGAACAGGTTCATCCTGACCTTAGTTGACACTTGCACTATGTGGGCCGAAGCCGTACCGCTACCATGCACTAATTCCAAGCATGTCGCAGAAGCCCTTGTGCAAATTTTTACACGGTTGGGATTCCCTCAACAAGTTTTGACGGACAATGGATCCCAATTCCGTAGCCTGTTAATGGAGGAGATCTTTAAGATCTTGAGGGCCAAACATATCCACACAAGTCCCTACCATCCGGCCGGAAATGGGCTCGTGGAACGTTTTAACGGTACCCTCACCATGATGTTACGTAAGCTGGGTCAGGAGAAACCGGAAGACTGGGACCAATATATATCGGCTGCCTTATTCGCCTACCGAGAGGTACCCCAAGCGTCTACGGGTTTTGCGCCAGCTACACTTTTATTTGGCAGACCTATTAAGGGGCCACTAGAAGCCTTACTTCGGTCCCTGACAGACCAGAAGGCTGACGAGACAGTCGTCTCTGCAAGCAAGTATGTATCTGAGCTTAAGGAAAGGCTAAAGCTAGGATGGGATCTAGCTACTACCAACCTTAAGAAAGCCCGCGCTAAAATTACTAAAAGATACAACAAAGCTGCAAAAGAGAGAGAACTACAACCAGGGGAGAAAGTCCTATTGCTACTTCCAACCGGAAGCAATAAACTTCGCATCGGATGGCAAGGACCGTTTACCGTCCTTAAAAAGATCTCACGTACCAACTACAAGATCTCCATCAAAGGAAAGGAGAAGGTCTTCCACGTAAATCTGCTAAAGAAATATTTGGAAAGACCGGTGCCATCCTTCGAGCATCTCCTGGCTGTCGCCATAGCAACGGAAGACGAGGAAGATGATGATGGTTGCATGGAGTATCCACTGCAACCCACAGAATCCTTTAAAGATGTCAAGTTCGGCGACAATCTCTCACCAGAACAACAAACAGAAACTAGGGCTCTACTAAAACAGTACAGTGCAGTTTTAACGGATGTACCTGGTCGAACAAATCTCATTGAATTTGATATGAAATTAAGAAACGAGACCCCTGTTCAAACCAGAGTTTACCCCATCCCGTACGCTAAAGCTGATGCACTTCGCGGAGAAATAGACAAGCTGCGTCAGGCAGGAATTATCAGTGAGTCTACATCTCCTTACAGCTCGAGCGTAGTGCTGTTGCAGAAGCCCAATAAGGAAGTTCGGCTGTGCATTGATTACAGGTTGCTAAACGCTGTAACGGAATTCCAGCCCGAACCTCTCCAAACTGTTTCTGAGTTGTTCACCAAGCTCAGCAAAGCTAAGATCTTCTCCAAGATTGACCTCAGCAAAGGTTATTATCAAATACCAGTCAAGGAGGAAATTAAACCTTTGTTAGCTTTCAGCACTAGTGAAGGACATTACACATTTAACGTGATGCCGTTCGGTTTGCATAATGCACCAGGAGTGTTCACCAGGATGATGAGGAAGCTTCTACAACCTTTGCAAAGTCCCCATATCCATAATTTCATGGATGACATCTTAATTGCATCGGAAACCTATGAAGAACATATTGCTACGGTTGCTATGCTCCTCAGGAGACTACAGGAAACGGGTCTCACAGCCAGACCTAGCAAATGCCTCATCGGGTTTGAACAGTTAGACTTCCTGGGGCACACTATTTCTCACGGATGCAGTTGGCCTATTAAGAAGAACGTGGAGAAAATAGCTGCAGCAAAAAGACCCCGAACGAAGAAAGACGTACGTTCCTTCATATCGCTATGTGCATACTATCAGAAGTACATCCAGAACTTCAACGGACTGACGGCACCTCTGACTGACCTCACAAAGAAAGGTTGTCCTGATAAGGTCATATGGGATCAAAAGTGCGAACACGCGTATAGCACTTTGAAAGGACAGTTGTCTGCATACCCCATTTTGAGGTTGCCTGACCTCAAGAAACCTTTTGTACTGAGAGTCGACGCGTCAGGTCAGGGCATCGGGTCAACACTGCTTCAAGCCGATGACAGCGACCTGAACATGCTATTTCCAGTTGCCTATGGCAGTCGGAAATTAAATAAAGCGGAACGGAACTACAGCGTAGTTGAAAGGGAATGTCTTGCTCTGATTGACGGTATCAGACGCCATCATGAGTTTCTTTATGGTACATCGTTCACGGTGCAAACAGACCACGCTCCGTTAGCATTTCTTGGTGCCAATAAAGAATTTAACGCTAGGATCATGCGTTGGGCCCTCCTTCTAAGCGTCTATTCTTTCAAAGTGGAATATATTCCGGGAAGACAGAATGTCGGGGCTGATTTTCTGAGTAGAAACTGGTCTACAGAGGAAGAAGAGCAAACTGAAGATACCACTCATCCTAAAATCACCAATCAGGTCACCTCCATTGTCAAAAATGAAAACATGAAAAATGGTTTCATGTCTAAAAGTGGGGACGATTGTGACGTACGTCTAGTTTGACTAGTGAATTTTCCCTGATATGATGGATGATTTAAAGGGACCTTTAGCTTTTCATAACATTAGAACCCCTGAACATTTGTTGTAACTTTTCGTTTGCCAGAACGCATTCCACCGGGACTCATGTAGGATACAGCGACGAGATCAAAGAGACAGACCGAGGGATCTTAGGGGAGACTATCGGCGCTATCAAAGACAGTAGTTTTCCCTGATACGAGACGCAGTTGCTTGCCGCTAATTTCGCGTCTCGGTGTCAGTCGAGGAACCGAGCGAACGGGGGAAAGCGAAACGGGCAGCAGCGAGCGGTTACGAAGACCAGGGGGCGGTTTCTTCTCTTGATTTGGCGGTCAGATCCCCAAAAGTTCGTGAGATCAAATAAGTTGTCAAGTTTATCATGTCCCACTCAACTTACATTCCATTTTAGCTAAATAGACCATGAAGAACTAGACACGTTATCACTCGCTGGCCAGACCTTTACAGAAGCACTAGCTTTATTGAAATCTTGTTATAGATTTTCCCCTGGATTTTATATATATTTGCAGTGATTTCTATTTCTGTGCAAAGCGGTAAAATATATATTGTGTAAAGTGATCAGTGGTCTAGTCATTCTATTTCAAGGGATTTTGTGTTAATTTAAATCTATTTAATTAAACCATCTCAAGAGTTCCAGTTTTAAATATAATGATCTATCTATTATATTATTTCAAAAGATAATAGATGCTTAAATTAACTTTTAAAGTCGCGAAGGAATTTATAATTAATAAATTCAGTTAAGTCCTAGTTTTATAGATGTGGGTTTTTAACCACTAGAATTCGCGCAGTGTTTATTAAATACATAATTAAATACGCGAGCATATATATAATAGGCTTAACGGGAAATTCATCGCGCTTTAGAAGGTTATTTGTTTTCGGTATATTACATGTCTTTTTTCTTTCATACAGAGTGATCGTAACCTGTGCGATCCCAGCATTAAGAAAGCAATAAAGAAATCAATCTAAGCAAAGCAAAGCATAAACAGTGTGTAGAGTTCCCCTGACGCAGAACTTGTTGAGACTGTGTAAATTTTTAATCTTTGAGGCGATTCTATGTTTGGAATTCCGCTATCTAACTTATAGCAAAGAAAGCACACCCAAAGACAAATTTAACGCACCATCAAACAACTTAAGTCGTAACGGGAAGAAGAACACTGGCCCGAGCTTTGTTAGTTTACTGACACAGAGAGATAATTCATAATTTCCTGAACAGTGATGTGACTAGTTTTCTCACTGGACTTAAACCATACCTCACGGATAAAGTGTACCAGCACGCGTAAGAATTTTATTATCCGCGGCATAGTCAAATAGACCACACCATCCTCACCCCGGTATCAGAGACCGTGCCCTCCCATAGAAACTGTTATTAAGAAAAGAGACACAACTACAGATTCATTTTCCAGCGATTACGGGATCCTTTTATGTGCTGACCGCCTACCCGATAATCTGGGGCTAGAACTTGAACAAACACTCATACATTTAGTTGAGGTGTAACTGCTGTTGTGTTATTCTATGGAGTGCAAGATTTTTTCACAATCGGTAAGTGAGAGCAAGATGAGTGAAGGCCTTTGCTAACGCGTGTATGAATGACAGGAAATTAATTCTTTTGTGTGACCATTTTGTTAACTTGCTTACCTGGTAACATATATCTTTTCTGTATACCCTACATTGTTCCTTTAAGTGGGATAGTTGATAATTTGTTAACTCTGTTTAAAACCACCTCCTTTCCATTTGCTTAGTAAAGGGAAGAACAGCTGGGAAGAACAGGTTTTTTTTTTTCTATCACTTATACCTAACTTGGTAACACCTCTTTCAGAGTAATTAACTTTACTGTTAGATTAACGTACCCGTGTTCCTGATATTATCTATCTCTGGACTGGGTTTGTCTTTGTCTAATGAGCGGGAAGGGCTTAGTCGATACCAATCTTCTTCACCCCTCCCAAATTTGTTATTTGCATTTGTGTACTTATGATAATTTATGTAATATCTGATATTTTTAGTGATTGATGTTTAAAGTGAATAAAATCACATAAACTCATTTAGTTCTGTGTGTTGGATATACCCAAAGCCCAACATTTCCCCTATTCGTTTAATATAGTTTGTATCAACGTCGTGTGTGTGTTTGAAAACACCGAATCGGTGTGCGCGCAGATGCGAGTCTGGAAAACTGGCAAATAATTGTTTGACCAGGAGAGTGAAAGAGAAGATTGAGAGACACGATTTGTCGTAAATAAGTCTGTCTTTACTCTCCTCCAGCACGCTGTGAAGTAACTATTAAATCTCTACATTTTCTATCACTGAGCTTTCCATCATCATTTTCCACTCTAAACCGGACCACTATTTCTACGACTCTTTTCTCTCAAAATAAATTTACGACATCTTGTAATGTTATCCCTGTTCCACTGGTGGCTCTCTGGTTCATTCCATCAGTTCCACATTAGAGATCTTGTTATAAATTTCAATCCTTCTATTAGGCCGAAGAACCCGTTTATGAAAGTCTTAATTCAGCGTGGAGATCTATCCTTAATTCAGTGCGGATGTCAACATATCTAGTGAATAAAACTTACATTCAAAGCTTATCAAATAAGCTAGATATTTCATGTTTATTGTTAGAAAATAGAAGATCAATAATATATGACGAGAACTAGAAAGGAAACCTTTATTTAAAGTGATGGAAAATTGTATAATATATTTTTATGTTCATAAAGGGAGCGTGTTTCTTGACATTTCTCTGTGAGACTGATACGTGGGAGAACGAACAAACGGATTTTACTTTTTTTAAAGGGTTGTGAATTACCCGCATAGGCCTGTCTATCATCTTCCCTTCCTTTCATCTTTTATATTGTATCCATTCATTCGCACAATCATTGAAGTTAATAATCTTAAGTAATGAAGAACTGTACAAGCACCGTAACAGCATACTCCCATTTACAGTGATTAATAGCAATAAAGAATGTTTTTTTAATTTTAGAGAAAAAAATGCAACATCACCACCAAACTCTGTAATATAATAAATTAGATAATGAATTAAAAACATAAAATAAGGTTGGGGAGGGGAACATTATATAATCAGAGAATGAGAGAGAGAGAGAGAGAGAGAGAGAGAGAGAGAGAGAGAGAGAGAGAGAGAGAGAGAGAGAGAGAGAGAGAGAGAGAGAGAGAGAGAGAGAGAGAGAGAGAGAGAGAGAGAGAGAGAGAGAGAGAGAGAGATTATAACAACTCGGGCGTTGGCTTTATAAAAATATCCCGGCGTTGACGTAGCTGGCGAGTTCTATTTTGGGCTTTATACTAGCAGATAGATAATGTTAGTCCTTTTCATGACTTAGTATCTATCAACGCTGATCGGGTTAGCAGTCAACAGAGTTGACTTTTTTTGGGATGGTAAATGCGCTCTGATATAACCAAATAGGTTGAAAGGACCGCGCCTCGCCAGAAGGAGGCAAAAACTGAACCAAAAGAGAGAGATAGAGAGAGAAAGAGAGAGAGAGAGAGACAGAGAGACAGAGAAAGTGAGAGCGCCAAGAAGAGACATGGATTGAGAGAGAGATTAAGAATGAACAGGTAGAGAACCTGGCTCTGAGAAACATAACAATAATAAAAAGAATCAAGAAACTCTACAAAGTCGCATGGAAAACAAAAAAGAGAGCTGCAGGCAGAAACGAAAAATGAGGAAAATATGTAAACACATTGAGCTGATGACACGCGACAGGAAGACTTAGCCTCAGTTTGTTGAAGGTTTGTGGTTGGCTCCTTGAGGAGTCGAAGGGTATGGTTTTAACTCAAAAGCCACATTTTCTAAGAATGGTTATTAATTAAGAAAGACGTCCAACAACATCTGTTCCTTAGGAGGAATACCTTTTCACCAGATTTGCTGTTTTCATTAATAATAATAGAAATAATATCTGAAAACAACGCAATCTAAACACCCACTACTCGTGTTTATCTCAACAATAGTGTGGAGGACGTAGAGCGCATACAAATATGACGCAACATGCTCTTTACGTCATCGAAATGGTGCTATGACGTATCATAAAAACACTTTATAAAAATATCCCGGTGTTTATTTGTTGGCTTGTGACAAATATTATCAATGATCCTCCAACGGATTTCAGAAATCGATATCCACATCATTCAACAGACAACCTAAAGGATGAATGATAACTTTTTCGGCTGATATGGACTAATTTGGTTTTTTTCTTAATTTTTTCTATCCTATGATTTGTACATTATTCTTCCGGGAATGCTTTTTGGGCCTGATTGGATTTATTCAGATTTCTTAATGTCTGAACTATACACGTTATTACAAAAACTTATTGTGTAGAAATGGAAAACATCCATAGATCTTTCGAATCTTCAGGAAATGCTGAGGATGTACTGTCCTGATCATGCAGGGGTATACGGTAATGAGAGAGCTGAAAGACTAACTTCGAGAGCACCCATAGTTGGGACACTGGATATGGATAAAGGAGAAATACCCAAGCCAATTTATAATCGCCTGTTAGAGAACGACACTGCAATAGATGAATCTTCTTCTTCGTCGTACACTCTCAGACATCGTCTACTTGAATATCTTTGTCGCATAGAGATTATGATCAATAAATTTTCTATATTCTCTTCTTTTTCTACCCGTGTACTTTACTTTATTATCGCTCTTTTATCCTTTTCCTGTATTTTTCGCATTCGTTCGTTTGCGAAAAATATTTTCTTTCCCATTCTCACTTTACCGTTTTTTCTTTCTCATACTGATACGCATTCTATTACGTAGATGTCAGTCAGACGAGAAACTGTGAATATTCATCTATCTCAGACATAGGAGCAGACGTTTGGCTAGCATTTTCAACTGACACGAATGTTTCTCCGGCGTGAGGTGTGATAACCGACATCTGCACGGCGCAGAATGAGACATTTGTCTGGTAATTTCCTCTGTCACGGCACTCTCGGCCAGCTTCGTAGCGTGAGGTGTCTAAGACGCGTTTGGCATGTTATGTCCAGCGTCTAAGGTACGTAGGTGTTAGGAAAGGGGGAGAGATCGGGTTTTTGGAAATAGTGGGATCTTTGTCTGTTTGATAGATATAATCAGAGTTTTAAACTTGATTTCACTCATTCTCCATTTGCAGTAGACGTGGTCACTTCGTTCTAGATACTTAAACTTATAAGTGAAACTCTTAGTTTCGATGTGATACCGTAGTTCTGTGTTGAGGTAATTATTATATTAAGTATCTAATATTTTGTGAGTGATTAAGTGTATACGTCGAAAGGAGCACCAGGAAAGTAAGCAGCTGAGGGCTGTCACCTCAGGGGCGCATTCCCATAGTCAGTTATGACTGAAGGGGCTATTATAAGTGTTTAAAGTGATAATCGCTTATTTCATATTTCACTAGTTAGATTTTGTGCAGAGTGCTTAATTTATATAGTCTGTATTATTTTCTAGTGACGTGTTTCAGTGGAAAGCAGAATACATTATGTTTCTAGCTTAAAATCATGCAGCTATAAACGAATTTGATTTTACTGCTAAATAATCAGACGAGAATATATTTTAACATTAACTTATAACTGAAATGCTACATCAGTGAGTATTGACGGGATACGTATGTATTCCTAATTCATGATGATTGATTTTATGAATATAACTTATTTCACGGGAAGTTTTAAATGATAAGTCAAGCTGTACGCTTGCAGTTTAAAATGTAAGTTATAACGAGTACATAGTATGTATAATTATTTTATATGTGTTTTTTCCTTTATTTAGTGAAGAAAACTGGGGTTAACCCAAACTTTGCCAGCGTTAAGTACTGATGAGTAATATCTGAGAAGAACTAAAACATTTTCTTTAAAAGACTTGGTGTAAAATCTTTACAAGAACTTTAAAGGTGAAATGACATAACGGGCCTATTGCGCCAGATTTTATTCTTCCTGAGAAAACTTAAGTACAGTTCAGCCCTTGTGGCGAGTAAACTATTACAAACAGTAACGTTCCGCAAATTATATCAACTTGTGGTGTGACCAAGAATTTTTTTACCTTTTGATCGAAGTTACAAACCTGACATTGTTCCTAAGTAGTGGAAACCTCGTGATTTTGATCCTGTGAGCCCGCTTGAAAACTAATTCTTACCTGAACTGATAAAGTGACACTAACATAAAATCTGAACAAAATTATCGCCTGAAGAGGACGCTCCCCGGACAAATTGGATGAAACCAAGATCTGCAGAGCTGGGTATCCGCTTCATCAAACGATAAAACAGACTGTGTCATAACGTGCGCCAGACGACGAACAGCAGCACGATTGTAGGTAAGGTTGTGTGAGACAGGGCTCTGATGAATGAACCGAGAGAAAGCAGGAACGAGTGACTCTTTTATGGTATACCAAATTTCACCCACTTTGTAATTTCTTTATGCAAGTTTTTTTTTGTTGCAACCAGATACTTTTCCTTAGGATAGATCATACTAATATCTAAGTCTGTTCATACCTTTAAAAGGGGAAAATCATTAGACTACCGCTAATGTATCCTTGATTCCTTGGGGCTATCACTTTCTTCTAACAGGACTGTGGGCATACCTTGAGGGATAAGATCATACTGTGGGTCTATCATTCTTGTAGCATTTTTATTGACTTTTTTGACTATTTGTATATGCTTTGATGGAATTTTATGTGTTGTGATGGAATTTTCTGATAATTAAAAATTCCCTTGAACTTAATCAGTGTGTCGGGTCAGCTCGTTCCCAAATATCTATATAATCACTGTTATAGTTTTTCCATGTGTGTGTGTGTACATGTCGTCAATTGTGTGGGTGTGTGCACGTGAGTGGTAATATATATATATATATATATCTTAATATATATATATCTGTTGTTAGGCGGATGGACTGTCTCCGGGACAGACTGCCCTCGTGGAAATCTATCTGTTGTAGAAGATAGGCGGAGAGAATTCCCCTAAAAGATTCTCGCTTTAAAGAAAGCAGTAGTCAGTTTGAGACTATTTACATCTCCATAGAGAGAGTTTTTTTATGATAATGGCAATGGTGGCGTCCATATGTGCTTTCCATGTTCCTCATATGTTGGGCATCTTTGCACTTCGTAGTTCAGGGAAAGGTGACTACCAGTAGCAAAGGGTGAACCCCTACGATGAGGCGATGGGTTCAGCACTCTCCCAGGAGTATATCCCTTCAAAAGAAGTTAAGGACCAATAGGTGAAAATGACCCAAAAATAATAAAAATTAAAAAAATTATATTTCATAAGCAATTAATCTGACATTGATTTTTCTCGAACAACAAACATTCAACACGTGCTGCGTGGGCCACAAAACATACCGTGTGGCTAGTGTTTGGCTCAGCATGCACGCTGAAAAAATGCTGCTGAGACAGCAAAATGTGGGTGTTTTTAATGATGTCTGAGCATGAAAAAAATACCTGCTATTTCAAAAATGAGTGATGCATGTGGGAGACTATAGTGTTGGTCTTGAGCTGTACTCACAAAATTGTCTTTATAAGCAACACAAGTGCTGCATAACCATTGCACAACAATATGCCTCAACGACGAAAGCTGAGTGTTGTGGATAAAGGAAGAGCCATTGCGTGGTTGCAGGAAGGTCTTACTGTCCGAAATGTCGCTCAGAGGCTTGCATGAAAATAGTGTTGATTGTCACTGATAAGCTTGTCATGTTATATTTTGATGTGCTGTGTTTTTATTGTTCATTTTCATTTCACTTTGCACCCTTAATAAAAATGGTCCTTAACTTTTTTGAAGGGTATATATATATATATATATATATATATATATATATATATATATATATATTTATATATATATATATATATATATATATATATATATATATATATATACATATATATATATATATATATATATATATATATATATATATATGATAGGGTGGGCGAGATGATGATGGCGCTGTCATATATATATACATACACGAGCAAATAGTCCTCCAAGAATAACTGAGAAATAATTATATTGTGCTCTTTCTGTCGCATGTCCTGATGACAAAACTAAGTTTCCCGTCGTTATTTCATTCCGTTCCATTCCATGTCAACTCCATTTGAAACATTTCTTGCAAGTATGAAGAACTGTACTGACTTTCTTCAGAAATTCACAGTGATCCTTTAACTTTTATTACGTGTATAAACACATTCACAATTATGCTCACTACCCACTTGTGTGCATGAAGGCTTGGCATGATTTTCTTGTTTATAAAATTCATAATGAAACTTCACTTGGATGTACAAGACAACGAACAGATTGTCTTTTTGGTAAAGTCACAATGATACGTCATGCTTTTGAAACCCGGATATGCATGCAGGCACGAGTGGAACAGTCACATTTACGATGGTTTAGTCATGTTTGCAAAATGGGTGAAGATCAGCTATCACAGAAATACCGAAACAAAGAGCCAGGGATCCAGACCTCTTCAATAAACCAGAGTTCATGGGAAGACAATATCAGACAATCTCTGAAGGACCAAGAACTGGAAACAGACCAAAAGGACGACACCTGATAGGATATCATGACACGCTCTCTCTCTCTCTCTCTCTCTCTCTCTCTCTCTCTCTCTCTCTCTCTCTCTCACTCCTTCTGTCTCTCTCTCTGGCGAAGTTCTACATACCAGAAGAGGCAGAAGAGGAGCGACTAAGTAAAGTAAAGCAAAACGTAATTGTGTTACCAGACCAAGCCCGTACACTCTCCTTAGACAGTACAGACTATGATGACTTGGCCATGTTAGCCGCATGGAAGATGGTCGTATCCCCAAGGACATTTTCTGTGGACAACTGGCAGATGGCAAATAACTGCCAGGCAACCGCAGCTGAGGTTCCAAGATGTGTGCAAGAGAGACATGAAAGTACTGAACATAAATCCAACATCCTAGGAAGAAGAAGCTGCCGATCACACCAAGTAAAGATGCTCCCTACTGTGCCCCCTGAGGATATTGGGCGAGAAAAAGCTCTTACAACAAGCAGAAGAGAAAAGAACACGTCGTATGGAACACCAGGCAAAACACGGCTGAGAGTTAACACTTCAAGGGTGCATAATCCACATAGTCAGTCATACTAAAAATTATAGCCTACTTGAATGCATCAAGACATGAAATAACTTTCTTCACTATAAATCCATAATGGTGTTTACAATTCACACGCATGCGTCATAACATGACATAACTTTCTTCATTATAAATTCGCAATGGTGTGTATTATCAACTTGTGTCCACCAGGATATGTTTGACCTGATGGTTTCCCTTTATTTAACTAAAATAAATATTTAACTATAATAAACCTTTCTTACTGTACTTACCAACAAGACGGTAATCCCTCATTTTAATCCAAAAATAAATTCATAGGGATTGTTACGCTGACCTAATATATAAAACATGGTGTGATTTTCTTCTTAATAAATTCACACCCCTGTAGTTTCTCTGACGGAGCAAAGAAAGTATAAGACAACTGGCATGACGTAAGAGACAACAAATATCAGGTTGTGTATTAGGCTGACAACCTCATCATGTACAACTGCTATGAAAACCACCACTGCAAAAGCACAAGGTGGTCCAAGGTTCAAACCCCAGTTCAGGTGGGATTTTTTAGACCGCAAACGGCTCCAGGGTCGACCCCGCCTCATGAATTTGGGTACCAGAGCAACTCTGGGAAGGTTAAGGCGGCCGGTGTGATACTGACCATATCACCCCTAGTGTGCTGATGGACAAGAAAATATGGGCCTAACACCTTATTCCCAATATGCCTCAATGGGCGTGTAACAGGATCCTTTACCTTTACCTTTTACTTTCATACAGGCTTCCTACTTCAATGATCCATAAATAGATAAAAGGGGAAAGAAGAAGAAGAAATTCGCAATGACCTTTACACTCCACACAATTATGAGACACAATCTGATTATTTTTCTCAATATATTTACAATGAATCTTACAATCTTCTTTCATGTATAAAGATGTGACTTTATTTTGTTCTCTATGAACTCACAAATCTTTTGTTCTGTATGGTGAAGTAATTTTGGTTCCGTTTTTACAAGCTCAGAGTGACACTTACAATCTACCGTAATATATAAATGAATGACCCAATTCTCTTATTTATAAATTCATAACGATCCGTCTACTGTATGTCCCTACATTAAAGAATGTTATTTTTTCTCCTTCTTTATACATTAACTATAACCCTTACACTCAGCTGGGATGTTAAAAGTCTGACATGTTTTTCTAACTGTACAATGATTTTTTACACTTCTCTTTCGTGCCTAAAGACATGACCTTAATTAATTATTTTTTTCTTAATTCACAATATTCATTGCAATTCACTTGTATGTATAAAGACGTCACCGTAAATTTTTTTTTTCGCAATTCACAACAATCCGTCTGCTGCACTTCTCTCCATGAATGCATCATCTGATGTTCTTCTTCATTTCCTT
This sequence comes from Oreohelix idahoensis, assembly GCA_024509875.1. Classification (NCBI taxonomy): domain Eukaryota; kingdom Metazoa; phylum Mollusca; class Gastropoda; order Stylommatophora; family Oreohelicidae; genus Oreohelix; species Oreohelix idahoensis. The sequence goes on from JAMPIV010005434.1 coordinate 87,848, forward strand.
AATCTGCACTTGCGTATAAGAAAACGTAATCAGACCTTCTTCATTATATAATTCACAGCGGTTCTTGAACTCCACTGGCGTTTAAAAAGACATGACGCTCTTTCCTTCCTCATCAATCAATACCCTTTAGCTCCCAGGAGCATAGGCCTTCAACAAACACATGCCAAGTCCTCCTGTCCTGTGCCATACGCTCAAGATCTTTCCATGTTTTCCTCATCATTTTCACCTCTGTTTCCAGTTCTCTTCTCCATGTGTTTTTTGGTCTATGCCTCTCTTTCCCTGTGGATTCTAGAACAAGGACTGCCTTGTAATGCTATCAACAGGTGTCCTCAGTGTGTGTCCTATCCATCGCCAGCATCTTCTTCTCAACTCTTGTTCCACTGGCACTTGTCTGGTTCTTGTCGTCAATTCCACATTTGTGACTTTGTCTTACCATTTCAGTCCTTCTATTCTACAGAAGCACCCGTTTATAAAAGTCTGTAGCTTTTTAGTTGTAGTTTTTGTTGCTCTCCATGTCTCAGAGCCATACAATAGGACTGACTTGACATTTGAGTTGAAGATGTTTAATTTCGTGTTGGACTTGATTTCTCTTGATCTCCATATGTTTCCCAATGCAATGAAAGCTCCTCTTGCTTTATGTATTCTTATTTTGATATCTTTGTCTGTCCCTCCAACTCTGTCTATATTACTACCAAGATATGTGTGCGATTCTACATCCTTTAGTAGTGTTTCTTCAAGTTCAACCTTGCATTTATTGAATTTATTCTCATAATCTTTGTCTTTTCCCTCTGTATTATCAGGCCCACTTGTTGTGACCTCTCATCGAGAATTTTCATTTTCTCTTGCATCTGATTATGGTTATGGGAACAAACAGCACCGGCTTTGAAGAAATTATGGGAAAGCATGTATTAGGTACGATGAACGAGAATGGGGAACTATTAGCTAACTTCTGTGCTTCAAATCAACTAGCTATAGGAGGAAGCATATTTCCACATAAAAGAATACATAAAGCAACATGGATAAGAAGTTTAGGTCATCATTGCATGATGTAAAAGTATGTAGAGGAGCAGATGTGGTATCAGACCACCATCTTCTGTTGGCTAAAACAAAATTAAAGCTCAAGAAATTTACAACAGGATATAAAAAGTAAAAAGGTAAAGGATCCTGTTACACGCCCATTGAGGCATATTGGGAATATGGTGTTAGGCCCATATTTTCTTGACCGTCGGCACACTAGGGGTGATGTGGTCAGCATCACGCCGGCCGTATAGGATATAGCTAAAGACAATTTCCTTCCTCATAAATTCACAATAATCCTTCAACTCCATTTGGTTGTACGAAGCCATGATGTGATCCGCTATTAAAATAGAAATTAAAAAACGTCACGGGTATTTATACTCCAAGTCGTAGACACATTGTCTTCAATGTCATTTATGTTCACTAAACATGAACTTCACTTATTATAAGAAAACATGTCCTGGCTACGGCACATCTCCAATATTTTCAGCTTCTTGTTTTCCAAGGGAAATTACGCTACATTACGTTTATTAACATCCAACGCCCGTTTATTTTAGCCTCCTTTCTGTATTATAATGTTTTCAAAACATATGCTCTATATTATTATTCCCCCCACCCAAAAAAAAAAAACAAACAAACCAAAAACAAGACGTTTGTGAACGTTGTTTGAAAATGTGATGCTTTGATGAGATGAGAAGAAACAGACCTGGCTGAACTCTTTGACCCCGGAACAACTCTCAGAGCGTTAGTCAGATTTGACACCCGTGCCAAAACAACTCTCTGAGCGTTGTTTTGAGTCTATCATGAATTAAAATTACGGCACAGGGAGCAAAATAATTGCGGAGTCAAAGAGTTAAGATCATTACACGGACTTAGGTAAGGTCTGGTAGGGGTTCTATAACACAAATGAAGCGGGTTGGTAGGTAGCTTTAAGCAAAGTATCCAACTGTTCAGCTGTACCATTCAATGACAGATGGTGATTTCAAATCTGCCATCTCCGTTCTATTACTTCATTTTCTTAATGGATTTTGAAGTCTGAGCTTTTGCTTTTGGTCATATTCATGTCATTCACCATTTATCTCTTTCTGGCGTCAGCCGTTAGTCATTAATTATTCTTCTACAACTTTTTACCCCTTCCGTGATAGAGACTGGATGGCAGAACAGAAACGTGGACAATATAACAGGGGAGATAATTATATAGCAGTATATGGCAGAATGCATATGTTGGATTATTATGGTCCACTAGTTAACTTTAAGCGAAGAATCGCTATGTCAAAATGATTGAGTGATATGCAGCAGCCTTTAAGTATCATATGGGCGAGTTAGGAAGCGAGGAAGAATGAGTTTGAAATATGTGAATTAGGTGAATGGTAGATTTTGGCTGAATGGAGAAAACAACTTGCTGTCGAAGGATGAAGGTCACATGTGAGAACTGAAATTGTCAGCTAACAGCCCCGTTCACACAGAAAATGAGGTTTGTGTTTTCACTTAATCCCAAATAGAGGAGCTGAATCGTGATCTGAGAAGCCAAGTTCTCCGAGTTGCCCCGTTTGAGAGCCAAGCTGTTTTGAATGATAAGATTTCCAACTATGTCTAAAGGAAGACAGAAGAGGCATCATTCTCATTCCTTATTTAACACGGGACATTCGTATTTTCTAAATGTCACTAACTGCAGCAATGTCAGAGGTGTTGAAGAATGGATATCCTAGATCAGGGTTTCTTAACCTGTGGTCCAAGGACTCACTGAGGGTCTATGAATGGATTATAGGGGATCCTTATAATCTGAAATTTATTTTCATCATAATTTTTTCACTGAAAATTATAATCGATTTTTTTGTATTTAAAGAAACATATTCTATTTATTTTGCGCATTTGCTATAGAGCACAAAACAAATGTTTATATTAGAGAGAAAATAAACACGTATGCAGGCCACCAAGAACCACTTTTGTCAGCAGTGAAACGTCGAAAGTTTGCCTGGTTTGGGCATGTAACTCGTCATGACTCCCTTTCGAAAACGATCCTCCAGGGAACAGTCGAAGGTAAACGGAGAAGAGGAAGGCAAAGAACATTCTGGTCTGATAACATCAAAGAATGGGCAGGGCACGGTTTTTACACACTTGAACGCATTGCTGAGGATAGAGAGCAGTGGAGGACCCTGTCTGCTGATGCTTCCACCATGGCAACCCTACGACCCATGACGCGTTACAGGTCGAGATGATGATTCTATTTACAGATTGCTTTTGCATTTAATAATGACTAAATGTAAGTTTAGTTATTTTCTTTGCAATAAAATGTATTATTTATATGCAACAAAATTAATTATGGGTTTCTGTTAATTTTTTTTGAGGGGTTCGTAGCCTTCACCGAACAATCAAAGGGGTCTATGACACAAGAAATGTTAAGAACCACTGTCCTGGAATGTTTTTCATAATATTCACGTATGCTAATTTTAGTGTTGCAATAGACTTTTTAATAAGGATCGAAATATTAATACATCATTTGACATCACGTCTAGACTGACCATGTATTAACCTTTATATACTGAACTAACAGAGGAAGTCGGAGGCGACAAGAAGGGGACATTGTTGGATGTTTTGAAACCAGTAGAACTCGAGAAGTATATTTCGATATACTGACTATTCTGTCAACTATAAATAGTATGTATATAATCTGCTTTCGACATACCAATAATCTCACTGGATCAACCGCTATCGTGTTATCAGTAAGGGTTCATCTAGGTTTGATATGATGGACATGAATCCAAATATGAGTTTTTATTTATTGTAATAGGTTTTTGTTACTATTTATTTTATGCTTAATACTATATTGGGGAGCCGCGGTAGCGTAGTGGCTAGTGCATTGGCTTCCTAGCTCGGTGGCTCATGGTTCGATCCCCAGTTGAGGTGGGATTTTTTAGACTGCAAACCGCTCAGGGTCGACCAAGCCTCATAAACTGGGTACCAGAACAACTCTAGGAAGGTTAAGGCGGCCGGCGTGATGCTGACCACATCACCCCTAGTGTGCCGATGGTCAAGAACATATGTGCCTAACACCGTATTCCCAATATGCCTCAATAGGCGTGTAACGGGATCTTTCTCCCCTTTTAAATACTATATTACCTCTAGTAGGTATTTTTTCCTTTTGTAGTTAAAGTTCAGTATGGTTTTATTATCAAAAAATGATAATGTCTAAACTGTTATGCATTTAATATTCATTGGAGGATTATTTAGTCAATCCGTATATTTATCTGGGGGGAATCTTTCACCACTGTAGACTGGCTCGCATCCTTCTTTATTTATTTATATTTTGTTTTTTATATGTTATCTTTTGTTTTTGTAATATAGTGTTTTATTAGCTTTTGTACTTCCTTAGTGCCTGTCGTGTGGTGCGTATTGGGGAACTACGACAGTAGTTTTTGCCAGGAGTAGCCTATGAGATATTAGGTAGAAGGTCTCTAGAAATTGGCTCGTTAAGAAAGAATAAAGACCTATTCGAGATAGGGACAAGAAGACGCGAATGCGAATGCTTTCCACTGGACAGTGTTTTCTAATTAATTATGGAAAGAGTTCTGTTTCCCCACGACCTTAGCTTCTGCCCTTAGATCCCGTAACAGAAAAAGCTACCAACCTCATCTGAGTAGAGAAATGTTCCTATATGTCAATATGTAACACCGACAGCACGAGTGATACATTAACAAACTAGATAAGGATCAAACGATTGTTGGGTTTATTAATTAAATATCCACACATATAGGGTTAGTGATGGTTAGAACGTGATGGTGGTAAAAGAAGATTCACACAAAACACACAGATGAGGTATTAAAATTGTAGTTAATTAAGTAGTAGTTAATTAAGAATGAACTGGTGTAAAGCGAAATGATGGTGATATGATACGTGTTACCAAAATGGTGAGTAATCTACACAGCCCATGTGTCTCTAAATGCTTCTCATGGATACGATGATTCACTTGTATTGTCGTAGATTTTTGATAGGGAAATTAAGACTTGGGTTGGTCCCTTCTGAATAGGTTGGAATGAGTGATAGTCACAGTGAGAGGTAGTAATAGAAATAGATTTCCACGAGTGAGATGGTAGAAATTTATAGAGGCTGTCCCGGAAATCGAGAATCTCTCTCTCTCTCTCTCCGCTTATCTTCTACAACAGATCCAGAGGAGTCAGACAGTCTATTAAAAAAATATATATTAATATATATCTATCCACTCACGTGCACGCACATACAATTGACAATATGTAGACGCACACACGTGGGAAAACTATAACAAGGATTATATATATATATATTATTGGAACGAACTGACCACCACACTGAAATAAATGTAGGTATAGTTTAATTATCATAGTAAACTTACATCACAACATATAAAATACATCAAAAACATGTACACATAATCATAAAAATCAAGGAATGCTACAATAATGATAGACCCGTTTGTATGGTCCTCCCCCTGGATATATAGCTCACAGTCTTGTTAGAAGAAAGTGATAACCCCAACGAGTTACAGATACATATGATTGAGTCTATGGTTTCCCCCTTTTAAGGTATGGACAGACTTGATACTCTGCTTTATTCTAAGGGTAAATATCGTTAGCAATAACTTGCATAAAGGAAGTTACAACGTGGGTGACTCAGACAAGGAACATCCTTCAGTCTACTTTCATTCGGTTCTTTCATCAGGGCCCTGATATTCTTACAGTCGTGCTGTTGTTTCGCCATCTGGCGCAAACTTTGGGACACTCACACACTTTTTATCTGTTACTGTCGTTTAATGAAGCGGATCCCAGCTCTGCAGATTTGTTTGTTGGTTTCATCAAAATGGATCCGGGGAGCGTCTGCTTCATGCGATAGTTATTTCAGACTAAAGTTAGTGTCACTTGACTCACGAGGTAAGAATTAGGCTTAAACGAGCACACAATGTCAGAACACGAGGTTTCCCTTAATTAGGAAGATGACCGGTGGACAACTTCTCTCAACAAATAATCTTGGTTCACCACACACTTGTCAACAATGTCGGAAAGTTAATGTTTTAGATTTCTATAATTTTTTCTCGCCACAAGGCAGCATGTACATTAGAGTTAGTGTAGAAATATGCACTGGCTCAAAGGCCCAGTATAAGCATTTATTAGGTATGTCTCTGTACAAAACGTCGGCAAAGTTTGGGTTACCCCAGTATTCACTGAATAAAAAAAAAACACATATGAAATATGTTACATATTATGTACTCAATATAACTTACGTTTTTAAAATGCAAGCGTACAGCTTGGCTTATCATTTAAAACTTCCCGTGCAATAAGTTATATATTTAAAAATCATCAATCCTCATGAATTAGGAATACATACGTATTCCGTCAACACTCATGAGGCATCTAGCATTTATAAGTTAGTTTAGAAAAATAGTTCCCGTCTGATTATTTAGCAGTTAAATTAAATTCATTATAGCTACATTGTTGTTTAAGCTAGAAATTATAATTTATTCTGCTTTCCACTGAAACACGTCACTAGAAAATAATACAGACTATATAAATTAAGCACTCTGCACCAAATCTAACTAGTGAAATATGAAATAAGCGATTATCACTTTAAACACTTCACAAAATATTAGATAATTATTATAATATATACCTCAACACACAGAACTACAGGTAATCGCACACTTTAGAATTATACGCTGATATATTTATTTGAAGCCTAGAGCTCGGTAAATTTCCGAACAAACTAGGGCTTCGCTATACAGCTTATTCTATTCACGAACAACCTGTCTACTGCGAATTTTGAGGACTGAATGAAAATAAAGTTTAACATTCTAGTTATATCTATTTCCAGACAAAGGGTCCCCCTTTATTTCGCCAAACGAAATTTTTTTTTTTTTTTTTTTTTTTTTTTTTTTTTTTTTTTTTTTCCGTACGCCCGCTAATACTCGAGGCGAAATCTCAGGTTAATATTTATGTCTAACCTGACATTGATTTTACGTGAGTATCCCTTTATTTCTTGTACAGAGACAGGTGTCCCTCGCCATTCAGGCAAATACTCGCCGATTTCGGAGGTACCCATTGCAGCTGGGTCGGCTCAGGAGCCGCCAGTCCCTGGTCGACGACACTCCATCAAATGTCCTCGCCAGGTCTCGAGTTAATCCAGTCCAAATCCCGGTCGACGAAAAATTCTCAAATGCCGTCGCCCGGGTTTGATCCTGTATCACCCGGTCGCCAGAGCGGTGTTGTAACCACTACGCTAGCGCGGCTCCTTCCAAACGAAATAATCTCCCCTTTCTGTCGAAAACACCTTACATCAACTAGAAGACTACCATGAACTGACACTCGTGCGTTTTCATACCTCACGCTGACCAGGCCAACAGTGAGTGCCTTGTCAGCTGGGATTTCCAGACAAATGTCTCAAACTGCGACGAGGAGATGTCAACTATCGCGCCTCACCTAAGCGCTCAGCCGATGCAACTCGTTGTGGCAGGTGAAAATGCAGACAAATTTGTCGCCTATAGGTCTGGCGAAAGCGAATATTCGCAGTGTATTTCGTCTGGTGCAGGGAATGCTGTAGACATATGTCTGCACCTATGTCTGGCCAGACGAATATATTCACAGTTTTGTCCACTGACACCTAATGCAATAGAATACATTTTAACGCTCTCTCTCTCTGACACGTTATGTCATAAATGCGTTTACCAGTATGAGAAAGAAAACGGTAAAGTTGAGAATGGGGAAGACACTATTTTTCGCAAACGAATGGATGCGAAAAATACAGGAAAAAGGTAAAGAGTGATAATAAAATAGAGGACACGGGTAAAAGAAAAAGAAGAGGATATAGGCAATTTATGATCAATAAACTCTCTGTGACATGTATGCATAAAATGTCCCAAGTTGTCATACGTTATGTCGAGTCGGGTATCTCTAAGCCGAGGACGTTCTGATGAAAACTGTTGTCGTACTGAGAACGTTGACGAGATATATATATATATTCCTTCACTGTTTGAATATATCTCCGTAGTGTTGATCAACCGTTAATAGCTGTCATATGAAAAAGAAAAGTCTGTTGTCCAATCTCCCGAGGCTACTGGCCAGACTGGATATCTTCACGAAATGTTAGTGATATGTAGACTCATTAGCTTGCGTATGTAGTCGTGATTCATAAAATATACTTTAGAGTCTGCTTCATATAATGCGCTTAAGAGTGTGTTGCACTTGGTATAAATATGAGATTCCACTTTTGAGCTCTTTAGCTTGATTTCAGATAATAAGCTTCCGAGTGATTTGAGCTTGTGGTAACTATGTATTGAACTTGTGAGTCAGCAGTATATGGTGACGAAAAATGCTGCGTCCCCCTTCTGAATTGTGGGTGAAAAAATATTCCTTTTTAATTGAGGAATGAAAGTTGTCCTATGGCGAATTCTTCTAGCCAAATGTCCGTTTTTTATTAACTTATTTCTGGTTAGACGTCAGACACGTTGCGTGTGGACTCAGACTTCTGATGAACTGAAGACACACAAAAGTCTTCGTAAGTTTTTCACATTTAACATCACTGGTTGACTTTCATTCATACTACTGCTCATTATTGATCTCTCTCTGAGTTCGATTCTATTGATGTTAAATATCTTGTGCATGAGAGACTGTGATGATGATGAAGGTGAAGTATGAACTATTAATTACCTCCTATCATCCTATCATCGTCTAGGAAAATCTTCTGATTTTATTAATCAGTGATGAAAAGAATTAATTGAAATCTTTCGCACATTTAGCAGCGAGGTTAAACTAAACAAAGAATAAGAAAATGTATTAATAATCTGTATAAGATCTACTAACCTTCTTTTCCCTTCGCAAAATCCTTTACGAACACAATTTACCACAGACATGAGTTATTATCCACTCTGAATAAACACGTGTATTTAGGCTAGGTGTTTTAGGGATTTAATCTCTACCTCACAATGTAAAAACTAAACTTCCCTCTCTAGCGAGCTACGTGGTATATATATCTCTAGAAGTTCAATGTGGTTTCTTTGGACCGGTGACGTAAACTCCGCCCATACAACCAATACCTAAGAGACCCTTCTGGTCACTCATTCCCAGGGTCGCTCTTGTCCCCTGTCATTCCAAAAGTGGGTGGGGTAATTCGCGACCAACTTTCGTTTCCTGGCTTGCCTGATAAACAGGTATTGAGATAAATTGGCTAGCCAATGCAAAAGTGCTGTCACATTACTCTCTGATTGTCTATCGCTCCATGTGTTGGCGGCACTTTTTGTTACCTCCGTCCATTGTCGCCAGCATGCTAACATATCCCATTTGTGGCGCCGCCTATTGATTTACATGCCGGTTGGTTTAATCAGCATGAGACGTTTTTACCTGGCCAAGCTGGGCGTCCAATGTGGTGACCCATCGCTTGTATGGACAGCGGCCGAGCAACCAAGATAACAACAGACCACAGAAATTGTATAATGCCCAGATGTCTGATTTGAATGGTCAGATGTGTTGTCCCCAGATTTATCACGATGCCATGTGGACTTCAAACGATGATGTCAGGTATAGGGACTTAATCAAAAGTGTCGTAGATTTTTGATAGGGGAATTAAGACTTGGGTTGGTCCGTTCTGAATAGATTTGAATAAGTGATAGTCACAGTGAGAAGTAGTAATAGCAATAGGTTTCCACGAGTGAGATGGTAGAATGTGATTTAAGAGGCTGTCTCTGAGATCGAGAAATCTTCTCTCTCTCTCACCTATCTTCTACGACAGCTTTCGAGGAGTCAGACAGTCTAAACACACACACACACACACACACACACACATATATATATATATATATATCTCTAAATACTCACGTGCACGCACATACAAGACGACAGTTATACGTACAGACGTAGGAAAACTATAACAAATGATTATATAAATATTCTCGAACGAGCTGACCAACACGCTGATTAATTTCAAGAGAAATTTTAATTATCATCTAAAATTTCTTCACAACACATAGAAATTACATCAAAGCATATAAACATTGTCATAAAAAAATCAAGGAATTTCTACAAGAAATGATAGACCCACAGTTAGATCTTATCCCTCGAGGTATGCCCACAGTCCTGTTGGAAGAAAGTGATAGCCCCAAGGAAACAAGGATACATAGGATTAGGCCTAATATTTCCCCTTCTTAAGGTATGGACAGACTTGATATCTCTGCTCTATTTTAAGGGAAATATGATTAGCAATACTTGCATACAGAAAGTTAAGATAGCAAAATGGGTGCCCAATTACAACAATAAAAAAATCACTCCGTCCTGCATTCACTTTATTCATTCAGCCGAGCACACGTGCACATGTTCATACTCACAGCTTAGATAGCCACTTCTGGTAATACAATTTTTAGGACATTCACCTACAGACTCGTCAAGGGCAGTCTTTGACCAAGAAATTTCCAGTTCCAAAAAGAAAGGATGAATTCTCTGCTTCCGGGAACGACTCATTGGGTGTCCTTATTTTTCGGATGTCTGCTTAGGTCACATTAAAATTGTCCAGGCACGAAACATTAACAACGAGCACAGTGTCAATAGCTTAGGTTTCTAGAATTGAGGAATGTCAGATCGGTGTCTACTTTCAGGAAAGGACTATATTTGGTCACCACACCACTAGTCGAAACTCCGTCGGAATGTTACTGACGTTAATATGTTACTTGCCACAACGGCTAAATTTGTACATAGAGTTTGTGCAGAAAATCTGATCTGGCTCAAAGGCCCAGTATAAAACATTTAGTCTTTAATAAAACCCGTTAGTGAGAGTTGTTCTCTGTCTATTAATGAAGACACACGCACTGTCAGACAGGTGTTAACTTGTAAACCCACGTGGTTAAAAGATAAAAATGTTTATGTTTCTCACAGGTATGTCTCTGTACTAAACGCCGGTAAAGTTTTGGGTTACCCCAGTATTCACTGAATAGGGAAGAAAAACCACAAATAAAATACTTATACATGCTACGTACTCGGATTATAACTTACATTTTTAAACTGCAAGCGTACAGCTTGACTTATCATTTAAACTTTCCTGTGAAATACGTTATATACATAAAATCAATCATCATGAATTAGGAATACCTACGTGTTCCGTCACCACTCATGAAGCATCTAGCATTAATAAAGTTAGTTTTGAACGTTTATTCTCGTCTGATTATTTTAGCAGTAAAATTAAATTCATTAATAGCCGACTGAGTTTAAGCTAGAAATATAATTTCTGTTTTCCACTGTAACTCGTCACTATAAAATAATACAGACTATATAAATTAAGCGCTCTGCACCAAATCTAACTAGTGAAATAAAATAAGCGATTTAACACTTTAAACACTTCACAAAATACTAGATATTAATATAATATATTACCTCCACACAGAATGCACAGGCGATCGCACAACTTTAGAATTATATGCTTATATTTATTGGTAGTCTAGAAGTTCGGCAAAATATTTGCCAAGAACAAACTAAGACTTCGCTATACAGCTTATTCTCTTAGCACGAAACGTTCTGTCTACTGCGAATTCAGGAGCAAGAATGAAAATCTAGTTTAACATTCTGGTTATATCTATTACCAGACAAAGAGGTAAACGTTTATTTCACAAAACGAAGTACTCTCTCCTTTCCGTCTTTAACGCTTACGTTTAACACTTAAACGCATGCCGTAACTGTCACCTACTGACCGAGAGGGCGCATGTCAGTTGCGAATCTCAGACAACCCGTCTCCAGTGCAGAAGCAGTTTTTCACACCTCCCCGAGAAACTCATCCTGAGAACCATAACTGACACTTTGCTTTCTCGCACCTTACGCCAAAACTGGCCGTGGAGCGTGAGTGTCATATCACCTGACACTGAGAATCTACCTTGGAAACTACATGTCAGATGCAAACTACCAGACAAATGTCTCCTCATCATGTCTGACGGAGTGAATTCTCACACTTCAGGCCCAGAAACTTAGCCGAAGAAACACTGTCCCAGGGGAAACTGTAGACAGCTGTCTGCTCCCCTGTCTGACGGAATGCATTCTAACACTCTGCGTCTCGTGTAGGGGCTGACACGTTACGTCATAACTGCGTTCTCAGTTTTGAGAAAGAAAACGGTAAAATTGAGAATGGGAAAGAAAATATTTTTCGCAAACGAATGGATGCGAAAAATACAGGAAAAAGGTAAAGAGTGATAATAAAAATAGAGGATACGGGTGAAAGAAAAAGAAGAGGATATAGGCCATTTAATGATCATAAAACCTCTGTGACAAAAAGACTTTATTTTACCACCGATGAAAGGACAAATGCGGTTCTCTAGATACCGGTCGCGAGTAATCAAAACGATGAAATAGCAAATGTGGGATGAAAGAGCACACATGTGGGAGAAAATACAATACGAGAGATGTAGGAAAAGAGCTATAAGGCCATGGCGCTCGTTCATCACATTGCCTATGAGATTTTCTACACTCATTTCTACCTTGTGATTACTACAGCATGTCTTAATGTTTTGCCTCTGCTGGTCGTATTTTTTGCAGTTCACTGTAAAGTGTCTAATTGTGTTTGGTTTTTGACACTCTTCGCATATGGGTTCTTCTATCATGAAATATCCAGTTCCAAGCTTGAGCCGTAGCAATTTTTTTTGAGGAGCCGCGCTGATGTAATGGTTACCACACTGCGCTGGTGATCGGGCGATCCGGGCTCGAGCCCTGGCGAGAACATTTGAAAGAGTGTCGTCAACCAGGACTTGGACTGGAATAATTCGAGCCCTGGCGAAGACATTTAAAGCAGTGTCGACCAGGAACTGGAATAACCTGAACGACTCCTGAGCCGACCCAGCTCTAATATGTACCTCTGAAATCGAGTATATGTCTGAATGACGAGAGGACACCTGTCATTGTACAGGGAAAAAAGGGATACTCACGTAAGATCAGTCTCAGGCTAGACATATTAACCGGAGATTTCGTCTCGAGTAATAGCCGGCGTACGATAAAAAAAATTAAAATTTTTTTTATTTATTGGAATTTTTAGTTCATCTTGTACTTGACATTTTTTGCTTGGTTTTTTTTTCTTCAGGATTTTGTGTGCGTGTTTTCCTTTTTTGCTTTGATCCCATGCTATTATCCACTTTTTAGTTATTGCTTGGGCACTGAAGCTCTTGATTTCAAACTTCCCTAAGCCTACTTCAATTTTGTTATAACTAGTTCTTCCCCCTTTGACTTCTTTGTCTGCAAGCTCATTTCCTGCTATCCCAACATGTGCTGGTATCCATGTCAGTGAGACAACATCATTATCATTTTCGCTTCTTATGGAGCATGGAGACACCATTGGCGCTGGTCCCCTTACATGAATCCTGCAACAAGCACTCCCCTGTTCTAGCAGCTGTGGTTTCTGTAGCAACTTGTTATACACGATGACGTTCCCAGCTTCATCAACAACCTCATGTTAGTCACCTTATACGACATGCCTGTGGAAGCAGTATGTCTCTGCTTTCCGTGTCTCATCAGAGACCCCCTGGGTCTACTACACGTGGTTGCGTCACACATGCGTACACACAACAAAACGCACACCAAGAACAAACAAACAAACAAACAGACAACGAGTAAGCTTACCTGGACATCCTCGAAATTTGTAAAGAGTGAGCCCTGTGACGGCATGGCTGACGCCCTCTTGTCTGGCAACCCATAGTCCAGGCCCCTGGAAGGGGAGGAGTAGGGAGAGTTATTATAAACAATACACGATCCCAAGGTCTTGGCCACAGCTGTACGCTCGCGCTCGATAACCATGGTTACAGGATAATTTAGGTAAAGGCCAGCCAAAGGTTATTGTATATATTCAATCTAGTAAAGTAAAGATATTAATCACAGTTTTCGCTTTAGTACACTTGCATAGCCAAGAAATATTGGCCATAGCTATACATGATTTCTTGTTAATCAAATAAAAGACTGGGAACACAACCATAGTTTGGCGTCAAGTCTTTGTACAGCATGAAACAGGCATTCTAACACTGACCAAATCTAACACTAATTAAGTCTTTATAACAAAGTCTTGTGACTGAGTTCGGCAAGTATAGTTTTAGTTAACTTGGAAACACTACTGACAATTGAGCATCAAACATTATATATTTCATTGCACATTTGTGATGTTTGTTCATAGTTAACAATGCTAATAAGTCAGTTATTTCAAAATGGTATAGTTATTTGCTACTGTTATTATTATTATTGTTATTATTATCACTATTAATCTTTCATTGCCACCATTACCACAATCATCAATTCCGACAGAATTTGCTAATTACATCAACCGGTTATCAAAACGTGTTTATTACCTGTGCAGATTTTATGTATGTATGTATGTATGCTGTGGTAACAGCCCTCATTAACGCTGTATGAATTTATGTAAATTTACTTTATCTAAATTCTAATGATTCTCCTATATGCCATGTTGTATTTTATTATATCATGTCAGTACATATCAATGTATTTTCTGGAGAATAAAGATTCTGATATGTATGGGTCGGTAAAACGTAGAATGAATATGAGAAGTTGTTGACAGATTCAGAGAGAGAGAAGAAATGAACTGAGTAGAGGAGTGACAGAATGAGAAAGACAACAAGAAGGCGCCTTAGCAATAAACATGTCAAATTGAACCACGTGGTTGGAGTTCCGATTGGCTAGACAGTTAGAGTGCTTGCTTCTCGCGACAAAGTTACCGAGATCGAAACTTGGTACCGTCATGCAGCAGCCTACCCGGCTGTAAATTGGTACCTTAATCTGATCTTGATTTAGGGAAGGCAAAGGCAGTAAGGAAGGGAATTGGTCATCCCACCGCACAAATCTGGATTTAGTATGGTGAAGTCTCTAACACATCACACCTCTACGGTAGTATCTACTATAGGGCTACTATTACCTTTTATTACCTGATGCATTTCAAAAAGACGTACACTGGCACCTACAAAAAATGTAGTCCTGCGACTGCTGATAATGATGATGATTACGTTAGTATGATTTAATGCCAGATTTTGGTAAATTAATTTTGACTCCCATAATGATGTAAATTGTTTTTTTTTGATTGGGGTGGATTGTTTTTTTGTGTCTTTGTATTTTAATTTTTGTTTTATTTTTTTATAATTGTTTTTTGAGATTAGTTTTTTTGTTTTTTAGGTTTTTTTTTCTATAAAACAATTTACGGGTCTGGGTGGTTTGATATTTGTTTTTTTGTTTGAGATTGGGGTATTTGGGGTGTGGGGGGGGGTTTGGGGGTTTTTTTTTTTTGATTTTTTGGGGGAGGGGGTTGTTTGAGGTGGGTGTTATGGGGGGTTTTTTTTTGTGTTTTGGTTGTTGGGTGGTTTTTGTTGTTGGTGTTTGTTTTTTTTTGTTTTTTGGGTTGGTGAGTTGTTTTTGGGTGTGTGTTTGTTGTATAGAATTTGATCGGGAAATGGAGCAGGTCAGGGGGGGGTATTGACTAGGTGAGTTCTCAAGAGGATATGGCAAGGGGGGAAGAGACCTCATCATAATGGGACTTGTGTCAATGGTAATTCAAATTCTCTATATTATCCTTATTTTACATTTTCCTGAGTTGGAAGAGTTGTATGTAAATTATTCTTTCTTTTCTTGGGAAATGATCTCTTTTTTATTTAATTTCCTTTTTCCTATATTTTCTTCTTTTATTTTCCTTTCCTTTGTTCTCTTTCCCTATCAATCCCATTACTTTCCTCTACACTTATTTCTGTTGGGGATAATCTGTTCTTGGTTTGCTGATTTTGTTTGTTGGCTGTGGTTTTAGTTGTTAGTATGTAGTGTTTCTTTCAGTTGGATCTTGAAATATGAGGTTCTCCAATTCGTGAGACATGGGAGTTCTATTTCTTAGGTGGATGTAATCATCTTTATTGTAACTCGACAAAGATTCCTTAGCTATAATTCCTCTGGATTATCTTCAAATAAACTTTCCTTGCATGGATTAGTTCTTTTACTTTATATTTCTTGTCTAAATCTGTGTGGTTTATTGTCTTTTTTGCTTATTTTTTTTGGTACATGGGATGTTCTTTGTGTCGTGATCTTGGTCTTTCTTGTCTTTTAATGTTAGGGAGAGTTTTTTTTTTTTTTTTTTTACTCGTATTCATGTTTTAGTTTTGGTTTTATTGTCCCGATTGAACGTTATTTTTTTTTGTTGTTTTTTTTTTTTTTTTTTTTTTTTTTTTGTTTTTTTTTCTTTTTTTTAGTGTTTTTTTTTTATGCTTTATTTGATTGTTTAGGTTTTACAGTTTTTATTTTTTTTATCTGCATTCCTTTTTTTGTTTTGTATTTGCTGGACTAGCACTTTTAGTTGAGCTTTATTCTTTCTCAATTTTTATCCATGTTTTTTCTTTCTAGTATGGTCTGTAATGTTTTTTTTGTGCTTTGGATCATGGGGATGTTCGCGTTATCAGATGAGTCGTCCATGGGGGTTCATGGCAATCGTTTTATTATCTGGCTAGATTTTCTTATCGGTTGAGAGAAATGATTCACTAATATTATGTGAGTACGTTTATTCTATGTTTCATCTTATCGCATCAGTGATACTTTTACGCGCACTCAGTCATAGACTATTCAGCCAATGTAATCAAGATCGCTCTGCTTATGAGTCTGTATGATACTCTACCATAGTACATTTTGTGTTTCTGTCATGGATAATCCTACACACTCATAGGTGATTTACATGTTATTTG
Source organism: Oreohelix idahoensis (assembly GCA_024509875.1). Taxonomy (NCBI): domain Eukaryota; kingdom Metazoa; phylum Mollusca; class Gastropoda; order Stylommatophora; family Oreohelicidae; genus Oreohelix; species Oreohelix idahoensis. Next base: position 104,565 of record JAMPIV010005434.1, read on the forward strand.
TGAAGGGTGAGCGTTGCGTGGCTATGCAATTTGTCCTCGCTTATATTTGTCTGATTTGGACAACATTTCTAGCCTTAAATATCATAGATTCATTTTCTTTGTGTCTCGTTCCCATTTATTTTTTTTTTTTGCCATGGATCATAAAGAGCTTCTGCATGACGACATTTTCTGAAAAGAATTTTTCGATTCTAACTGCATATACAAGTTTATTTATTGAGGTCCTATTAATTTATTTTTTTTCATATTTACGCGCGAGATAGACAGGGTTTTTTTTTTTTTTTTTTTTTTTTTGGTTTATGCAATTTACACTTTTTTTTAGTTTGTTTTTTTTGGTTATGGCTGGCATATGAAATGCACGATAGCATATTTAGTGTGTATTAGAAGTCTTTGGTGGTGTGGTTTTATATTTAGATTGGTCGTATTGTTCCGAGTTCCCGTTGCAAGCTCTATTAGTGAATGTATACAAGTTCTAGTGTGTCTAGCCGAACTAGCCTAATATGCTCAGTTATGCAAGACTCTTATTTTTTTATACTCACTAATGCCCATGCTTTCACTATACATGGTCAACATGATACACCACAAAAAATTCTCGCGTTAGTGATCTTCAAAGAAACATTTGACCTATGTACATAGTTTTCTGTCTGATCTCTTTTTCTTCTAAAGTGCGTATGAATTTGACATGTGCAGAACTTTACGAAATCTCTATAGTAGATAATCCTACTATTTACTTGATCCTTTTATGCAATGTGATCTGCTATTACATTATAATTTATGTTCTTATTTTTATATTGTGCATTATATTGTTCTATATATATTTTATATTTATTTTTTTCTAGTGCTATGCGTTTTAATAAATCAAACATTTTTTCATGTCTATATCATTGATCACACTAGCGTGCGGATACACATTTTACCTATAGTATAAGTAGGATGTTATGTATGCCTATTCATATCCTTTCACTTAATGACAGCGTACAGCCTAGGTACTTAATAGTTGGTAATGAAATAGAGTATAATTTAGGTAACATGATTTGATAGGAAGCTATAAATGTTAGCTATTATTGTAGTATCCGGTCCGGTGTACTATTGTTCATAGAAATTTTGATATATACAGTGAGATGTATATTTTATCATCCATTGAAGCTTTGAGGCGTCGTAATCACGTTTTTCTTTTTCGTACTAAGTTCTACATTTATTCCTATTCAACTATAGTAATTCCATCGTTGCTACGATGGATTACACTAAATTGGCTACTTAAGGGTGTATTTTCTACTGAGCTTAAGTGTTGAGTATGACGAGGTTGATGTACTGATAGTTTCCATATTTAACCCTAGTAGACCATATTATTAGTATATAATTTTTAGTCAGCCTAATGTTCTAGGTAATGACTAATAATTATGGCATTATGTGTTTATAATATACTTAAGAACTAGAAGTTTACGAATAAAAGTAGCCATAATATCTTACAATAAAGAATTAATTCAATACAAACGCGATATAATGAGGAGCTGTTATGCTCTTAATATTACAGCATGACTTTAGGCTAGCATCTTGACTATAACAATTTAGCAGATAGCATACACATATTCATGTTGTTGGACAGTATGGCAGACCAGGATCATTTATGCGAAATTGATCCAGCTAGCTTTATTGATATGTACCTGGTTGTATGTACATTAGTGCCGAAGAATGCTCTAGTCGGAACTTGAGGTGATTGAGTGTTATGTATGGCTGTATAGCAATGTTCATAGAGACTTAAGAGTAAATAGATATCTTACATAATACTACCAAGTACATAATGTAATATACGAGTAGCAAATATCAATAAAACGCTAATACGCAGTTTAGATAGATACATGCTTAAACACATTCATATAGCATTGTCCTAAGCAATTAACTAAGATCATCTCACAGAAGTAGTCATACTGACAAGATAATTAAATAGTTTAATGGATAGCTGACTCAATTGTCAAGTAGTGTTTACCAAGTTAAAGTTTACACTAGATGAAACTATCACTTTGAAGCTCGTATACTGCTTTAGCTACAGCTTATGCACTCTGTAGTTATAACACAACGACTTAATCTACAGTCGTTCAAAACTAAATGTGTATTCGGTGATCAGATGTAGAAAAAATGCTCTGTTCATATGACATGTAGTTAAACAAGACTTGGCGCTGCCTAATACTGTATGGTATTCGTGTACAACATGCGGAGCACCTTTATATCTCGCATTCAACTCATAGAGCAGATCTCTATGTTTTAAGAAGACTATTGGCGTCCAGTATATTCATGCTTGGCACATGTCATTGTACTGTGTATTTTTGATTGATCTGAATAGGCAAAACTGTGATTAACTACTCTTTACTTTACTACAGATTGAATCTATACACATTATCCTTTGCCTTCTGTTTTTCCTTTACCTAAATTATCCTGTAACCATCGGTTTATGCGACGTTCTGGCGATCGTACTATTGCTGTGGCTGCAAGATCACTTGGACTACGATAGTATTGTTCTCATAATAATCTCTCCCCATAACTACCATCCTAAATTATTCCTGAGCTGCGGACTTCATGGGTGTCCCAGTCATTCAAGAGGGCTGCCTCCAGCGCATGCCGCTCCACAGGGTCTAGCGCTACTCTTATGACAAAGTTCGGAATGTCCAGGCTGTAAGCATTGAACTTCGTTGTGTCTGTTTTAGGACTGCTCTTGTGTCGTGTGCGTTTACTAGTTGTGTGTAAGTCACTGCTGTGCACGCACTACCAGACGTAGTAGTAGACACCGTCCAGGGGTCATCTGATGCAAGACGATTCGGAAAGGCAAGCAGTAGACAGATACTGCTTACCATCCTCAGGCATGTCAGGTATACAGGCATCGAACTGAAGCGGTGGTGGTCGCGCATGAGGTTCGTTGATTTTTTCAAGCATCTGGGAACGATGGCACCAAGCGATGCTATATCACTAAGGCTTGCTGACTAGGGCAAAGCTCTTACAGCTGACCGTGAGAACATATAGTGGTATGTCTTGATGCAGGATTCATGATAAGACGTGGACAGCAGCGCGACAGATGGTCTCTCAACATCCTCAGGAGTCTCCATGTGCTCTCATACAACGACAGACCCGAAAGTGATCGACATGATGTTGTCGTAGTTCCTAGACTTGTGGATATCCAACCACATGTGTGGATAAGACAGTGTAAAGAGCTTCGCAGGACCAAAGAACGACATCACAAGGGGGTGGAGAGCAGACGAGTAATATAACAAAATTGAAGTATCAGCTTAGGGAAAGTCAGTGAAATCAAGAGCTTCAGTGCCGCAGGATAGCAATAACTAAATAGTAGGAATATACGTGGGATCAAGAGCAAAAAAGAAAATCACGGCACACAATAATCCTGAGAAAAAAAAAACGCTAGCTAAAAAATGTCAATACAAGCAATCATAATTGAAACGTTACGACAATTATATAAATAATTAAATGTTTAAATTTTCTTTTTCAACCGTACGATCTGCGCATAGTACTATCGTGAGAGCTAAAGTCTGAACCTCGTTAACTACATGATGTCTCAAGCCTGAGAACTGATTCTTTCCGTGGTTAAATATTCCAGATGCTTTATCCCATTGTGACAACATGACGCGCGGGCGCGCTCCAATTCCACAGTACTTACTAATTATACGACACGTATCGGCGCGCTTCTATAGACGGTACAGATCAAGTATGCGCTAGGGTAAGCTGTCAAGCGAGTCGAAGATACTAGGACACTTATTCCGAGCATTCCTGTGTCACGTCGTACAGACTGCTTATGTCTTCGACCCGTAGAGTGAACTCATCGCTTGCACCTAGTAGGCTATCTCGCAGAATCCCAGTCCTGGTTGACGACACTACTTTCAAATGTTACTCGACCAGGGCTCGTACAACTGGATCATCCCGTTCGCCAGGCGCAGCCTTGTCTGGTCAACCACTCTGCACCAGTCGTCTGTCCCCTAGCCGCACTCGCGTGTAGCGTACGCCTTTTTCAATTAGACAGTTTTTAGTTTATAATGAATTCTACTATATACATCTTTTTGAGACAATGTTGTGCCTACCGCGCCTCATAACGAATTGGATTCTGCTCAGACACAGTATAAATTCATGTATCGCAAAGGTTCTCTCTCCAGGAGCTTCTTAGCTTGTTTTTTGGTCACGTATCCAGATGTACACTGTTTGATTACCATAACTGTAGTGAAACACACAAAGTTTCCCCTCTGTCTAGTGTCATATGTTGTTGGTCAGTGATGAGTTCCTCAAACAATCAAGCTATACGAGTATTTAGTCAGAGGCATCGGAGCCATCGGCCACACAGCGTTATGCATGTTGGTCAATCACTGAGTTCATGCACCACATCTGTTTCATACATTTAGTGTCAAATATCTCAGGTACACTGAAGACCATGTAAGTATGGTCAACTTTTAGCAGATTTTTTTTTACACTATCTCCATTATGGCATATGAGTATAGAACGATACTTCGCGCCAACCATGTCTTATAGCACTGTGGTCTACATTAGTCATCAGATCATTGTAACGCTTCTCTCTCCTACTTGATTGGTGCAATAGTTTCCACACGTTTATTCACGTTGTCTGCCACTTCAAATCGTTTTCTGCCAATGAACGAAGCTTACTTGACGGTAGTGTCATGTCTAACAGTTTCCGGGTTAAATGGCAACGATGTTTTACTGGCGTTCTCAGTCAGGTCATATTCGCATTTCCACGTTGCATCACGTTTCTGCAGATGAGTACAATTGACACGTTTTATATGAGCTTCTCTTACACTTTTACTATTTTTTGTCACATGTTTCACTGACCAGTCTTTTTATATTCGTTTGTGACTAAATGTCTGCGCATTTATGGCTGACACTGTCTATCTCTGAACTTCTTGTTGAATTGTCACCGAATAGCAATTGTTACTCACGATTCCTATTAGTGTGTTAGTACGTGTCATTTAGTTTTCAATGTTCTCCTTTTTCTTATTCCTTTATTAACGCATCGCATCGTTTTTTTTTATAAGTTTAGTTTTTTTTTGTTAATTGTTCCTTACACGTATACTCTTTTCACTGAACCTTTAGATACCTGTTATACTAGTCTTTCATCCAATATACTGCGTACTGATGAACTTTACTTTTGAGCTTTGTCAGTAGAAAGTTGATCCACACGTATACTGTTTAGTGAAATAGAGTTCTCACGTAGACCTTTAGGCGGGGGGTTTTTTGTGCTAGGGAGGGGTTATGGGTTTACCAGTTTGTTATATTAATTTTCGTTATTCACGACATCCGAAGTGCTTGCGAGATTTCTACTCTGCTACATTTGTGCACAATGTTTTTCCATATCACTTTATTTGTACGCTTTAGTCGCTAATGTTCTTAGATAGATCTATCAGTTTATTTAGCAGATTGAGTTGCTTAAAAATGTTATACCAGGGGGGAAACAGCTCTTAGTATTATACGAGCTTAGTGTCATGATCATAGTTTCAACACACAACACATGATCTTTTATACGTTGTTCTAGAATGTGTCGGAGAACACTCTTTGATACTGTTAGTCTAAAGTTTTTTCCTAAATGTATCTTACTGGTACTGTTTCGTCAGAAACACGTCTCACTCAAAGCTATTATTACAGTCTCAGTAAACATTCCAGAGGGGGGAGGGTCGTTAGACACACTTAGTTCTAAAGTCCGTCAAAACTTCTTATAGTGTTTAGATCAAGAAGTTTCCTTCTCACTTTCTATTAGCACGTCTAGGTCAGATCGATTACTGTACAACGTTTCTGGGTTACGAGTTAGTCCACTGTAATTTTGTTTCACATCTTATTGAGTTATGTGAATCAACTGTTCCTACGGAGATCTTTTTTTTTACTTTTATTTTTCTTCTCTGAGTGTTTTTGTCAACTGTCTATCTTGACTATTAAGATTTTGCATTCTGAAAGACTAAGTTCTTTATTCGGACTTGTGTTTTGTTCATATGGAAAGCTTTTCTTTTTTTTTTCCAACTACTTTTTATTTAACCTCGATTTACTTTGTTCACACTCTATATTTACATTTTTTATGACTTTTTAGTTTACCGTCTTATGTGGGATCGATAGTTCTACCTTCTGTATAGTTACAACTGTGTTTTTTTTAGCTGGAAATTATTTTTTGTCATTGTTTTTCCCACTATGTTTTTTGTTACGTTTTTAGACTTATAAGAGCTTTGTGTTTTCGTCACACATAATTGTTATTTCGAGCCTAAATAGTTATCGTTTTTTCACTCTAGATAGAACCCCTAGGCTTAACTATCATAGACATTTTCTTCTTTTCGACTGCTTTTTTTTTTTTTTTTGCACAGACTTAGTCCTGTTTTTACTGATGTTTATTTGAGTAATTTGGTTTATTAATACCATAAAGATTATTTTGGGGGTGGGTTTTTGGGTAGGGGGGTAGTAAGTTGGGTTTAGGAAAGTAGGGTGTTGGGCAGTTAAGAGTTAGTGTTGTTCTTGGGGTGGTGGGTGTGTGTTGGTGGGTTGTGGGGGTATTGGGGGGGGGTTTTTTTTTTGGGTGTTTGGTTTGAGTAGGGATAGGATGGTATATAGATGGGAGAAGGGTTATAAAGAGATGGTTTGGAGTTAGTTTAGTGTTCTTCTGGGGGGGTGTTTGAGTAATAGAGTATCTTTATTGGACTTGGGGATTTAGGGGGGATTGTTTGGTGGGGGTGGATGTTTGGAATTGTAGTTATTGTGTGTAGGGGCAGGGGGTTGGGGGGGGGGTGGGGGGGGGGGGTGGGGGGGGGGGGGGGGGGGGGTGGGTGGGGGTTTTGGGTTGTTTGTGGATATTGTTGGGAGTGGGGTGTGGGGGGTGGGGGGGGTGGGTGGGTAGGGGTTGGGGGGTTTTGGGGTTTTTGTAGGGGGGGGTTTTGTTGTTGGATGGGGTAAGGGGTGGGTTTGTTGTGTTTGTGGGTAGGGGGGTGGTGGGGGGGTTGTGTTGGGGGGGGGGGGGGGGTGGGGAAGGTTGTAGGGGTTTATTGGACTTTGGTGTGGGGGGGGGTGGGTTTATGTTGTAGGGGGGGTGGGTTGTGGGTGGTTGGGGTGTGGGGGTGTGGGGGGGGGGGGGGGGGGGTTTGGGTGGTGGGGGGGGGGGGGGGGGGTTTGGGGGTGGGTGGGTGGGGGGGTTTATTTTGTGAGGGATTGGTTAAGGGGGAGGTTGATTGGTTATAGATTTGTTGATTAAGATTAGGATTTATGTGGTACACATTATTAAGGACATTGATTTTATGAGTGGGTTTTTGGGGGTGGGGGGTGATGGGTTTTTTTTGAAATTGGGGGAAAGGTTATTGGGGGGAGGGGGTTGTGGTTAGGAGGTTAATGTTTGTTTATGGGTTTGGTGTGGGGAAGTGGGTGTTGGTAGGGGTATTTTATTATTAACGTTATAGGAGGTTGGGGGGTTGTTGGGTATTATGGGATGTGGGGGAAATTAAGTTATTTTTGAGTGTTCTTTGGGGATGGGGGATGTGGTGGGGTGGATGTGTATAAATGGTTATGGGTGTTATGATGTTGTGTTGGGTGTAAAATTTTTGTGGGTGATATGGGGAAGTAGTGTAGAGTAAAGGGGGGTAGGTTTAATGAATGTATATTTAGTAAATTTATGGAGATTAAAGGGGAGGTAAGGGTTTAGGGAAGTATGTATATGGAGTATTAGTAGGAAAGGTGTAATGATTGGATTGAGGGAGTGAAGGGATATTGAGAATATGGGGGGTTTGATTGTGAATTTGAGTTTTATTTAATGATTGTTTAGTGTAGTTTTTCAGTAGGGTTTTGAGTTAATTAGAGGTAGATTGCATGGTTTTGAGTGGTTTAGGTAGTTGGGGGTATGAAGGGTTTTAAGAATGAAGTGTAACATCTTTTGTGTGTATGAAGCAGTTGTAAGTTAGTGAGTTAATGAATGAGTGAATGTGATGTGAGTGTTTAGGGTAAATGTGAAAGTATTACTGGTGAGTGGTTGAATGAGGGATATATGGGAGTGAGTTGTCTTGTGTGAGTGAGTGTGATTTACGTGGTTTATTGAGTTAGTATGTGTGAGTGAGTTGTGGTGGATTATGAGGGGTGTTAGTTTGTTGCAGTGGATGGGTGGACTGGCTGGTTTGATTGTAATGTGAAATGAGTGATGAGCATGATTAGGGAACGGAAGGTAGGGTTATATATTTTGGTGACAGTGGTTAATGCCAAAGTTTTTCCGGTATAAGATGTCAGGACATGGGTATGAATATGAAGGCTGTTGGGGGGATATTGAGTGGTGCATTAGGAGGTCAGGAATGAAGGAGTGATGTGGGTATAAGGACCGTATGGAGGGAGAGGGTTGTATTAAGGTCATGACATGAGATCTCTACACAGTATGTTAGGTAAGATGTGGATTAGTATAACACCCTTGGTGACAGTAATAGTACAATGGGGTTTGGATAGAGGTCAGGGGAAAATAGATTGTCCCAACTTGGGCAAAATGTGTCCGTGGTTATTGGTCCACAACTGAGAAACAAAACGTTATATGGATTTCTATCAATGTTCCCTGGTTGCCCTTAATTATGTCGACTAGGGGTGTACTGGCCTGACTCGACCTATACAAGCTCACATTTAGTTGATAATGTTATAGTTGCCATGTTTTTTCGTGAAATGGCCATTTGTGCAAAAATCAGGGACCAGGAATTCACCCGTTAAGGTGGGGTAGATCGAAAGGGGGAAGGTGAAGAGTGATTATTTCCAATCTGTGAGCATATTAAGGGTTGAAATCTGTGTGGAGATTAAATGTTAAATGGATCAGTGTACAACCTAAAAGTTATAAAATTTACCTGAGCATATTAGATTAGGTAAATCAATGTTGGGAAAAGAGAGGCAGAGGTAAACCAAAAAACACATGGAGAAGAGAACTGGAGACAGAAGTGGAAATGATGAGGAAAACTTGGAAAGAACTTGATGAGACGTGATAGGAAGACTTGGCATGTATTTGTTGAAGGTCTATGCTCCTTGGGGAGCTAAAGGGTATTGATTGATTGCACTACTCGCACATTCATATCAATATATCCACGAAAAACAGATAGACTGAATAAGCATAGCCACCAGGTGGGTCTGAACATCAGTCTAAAGAAGACACTAGTCATGACACTAATTGTAGGCAAACCTGAGTTCATAGCAAGAAGGGACCAAAAGCTAGAACAGACAGACAGACTAGGATGCATAGTAACACCAGACGGCGGAACAAGCAAAGATATCAAAAACAGATTAAATAAAGCGAGAACAACCTTTGCTAGTCTCAACAACACCTGGAAATCTTCCTAGTACAGCACAAACACAAAATTAAGACTATATGAGAGTTGCGTACTTTCTGTGCTTCTCCATGGTGTAGAATGCTGGAGAGTAACAGATGAAATATCAAAGCTCTCGTTCCAAACAATCTGCCTCAGGAAAAGTCTCAAAATCTTTAGACCGAATACCATCACCAACCAAGAACTGCTTACTCGGAGTAACCAAGAGGACATGCACACCATCATAACTGGCAAACGATGGAGCTGGGTTGGCCACGTCCTCAGAAGAGACCTTGATGCCATCACAAGAACAGCTATGCCTTGGACCCCCAAAGGAATGCGAATGAGAGGCCGACCAAAAACAACCTGGCGGAGAAGTGTGGAGGCCGAGATGCAAAGAATGAAACAGAGCTGGGGCACTGCACGAAGGATGACAGCCGACCGAGCAAAGTGGAAGCAGTTTACTCATGCCCTTCAAGACGCTAACAGGCGTGATGGCCACTGACTGCTCTGACAGTCAGCGGCTAAGGATCAAGGAAGAAGACGAAAAAGCTCATTTGGTAACAACAACAAAAGTAGTTCATAAAAGCTATTTTTTTTTTTCTTTTTTTGTTTTATGATTTTAATTCACCACTGAAAAATAGTTACCGTGGTTTAAATTTATCTCCGCTGTGGAGAATTTTCCTTAGGCAGGTTGTGTGGAAAGAGGACAATTTGGACAATTCCTTTTCAGCTCCCAGCATTCCGCAGCGTACAGAAGTTCAGAAAGTCCGCAACGCTCGTATAATCTTAATTTAGTATTTGTGCTGTACTGAGAATGTTGTTTAGACTGGCAAAGGCTGTTCTGGCTTTATTCATTCCGTTAACGACATCTTTGCTTGTTCTGCCGTCTGGTATTACTATGCATCCTATATTTGGGAACATGTTTGTCTGTTCCAGCTTTGATTTCTTATTCATAAATAAGGAAAATAAAAGACAAGCTGGGCAGACACTATTCCGAAATAGACAAAAGGACCTTTACATGTCTTCCGCCGTGTGACTTCTACAAAAGAAATTTTCTGATTATTCCATTTTAATAACCTCACTTCTAAAACAACGAGGTGGAGAAACTCACAGAGAGACAGATGATTCGATCACACTCTTCATTCATTAAAGATGTGAAATAGACGTGGCAAGATTTATACTTTAAAAAATGTAGTCCTATGGCAGATACTGCCATAGGAGAGGGAATGTTAGAGACATCATCAAAGGTCCAGCCATATTAGGTGAGGTCACCAGTTCTCTTTCTCGCTACTTTTGCCTCCCGAACTCAAGAGCAGTTATATTTACAGCTGGGTAAACTGAAGCGTCACGGTACCAGTTTATGAACCGGTAAATTTGCACTCCTAGGACGCAATTGGACGCAATCTATAAATTACAGCTTGGAAAACTGTTACATTTAACATCTCAAAAACTTGACGAATCTTAAGCCAACCATGATTGCTGTCAGCTAGTGATGTCTTTCTTCCGTTTTCCTCTTCTTCCCTCCATTTATTATCCCCAGGTTCAATGATGCTTGTCGTTTTAGACTTGAGCTTATAAAGCTGGAATAAACAGATAATATCTTTCGTTGAAAACACTCGGCGGAAATGTAGCTGAGACAGCGCTCTTTGAAGATGTTGACACAGGGTATCCAGGTCAGCACGTTTTAGATCAGCAGACGAGATCGTAGGCGAGTAACAGGTTAAAGTTGGGCAAAATCAAACACAACAAAACGATGAGGTAATGAAATTGGCGCCATATATTTTGTCATCTCTGTGACTTAGCAGTCACAAGAAAGATGGGAAAAGTTGCAATCAAAGAGCAAAAGATGGACAGAGGAAACAGTGATTATAAACTTGGGGCAAGAGCCGGATTAGACGATTAGAAAGGGTACGATTGACTTAAAAAAAAGGTCCAGTGACAGGAAACGGCATTACGGCATGAACATCAAATTTCAAACGACTATGGGGTTAATTTATGTATTACACAGCCAACTTTGAATTACTTTGCTTTGGATGACTTTTGTTAAAGTTTTTTTTTTTTTTGAGGGGGGGGGGGGGGGGGGAGGAAATGGCGGGGGTGGGGGGAGTAGGGGGGGGGGGGGGGGGGGGGGTGTCATTTCATGTTTCTAGAGTCACCTTCTACGGAATGTCTGGTACATTACAAAGAAACGCTTAGAAAAAAGAGCTTAGAACAGACTTCATTACAAAGGGGAAAGAAACAGTGGCAAGATCTTGAGCGGACGGTGAAGTAAGGAGAGCATAACAGAAACTTATGCAAGATCTATACTCCACATGAGCGTCCGATTGACGGAGTGGTTAGAGCGCTGGTCTCTCACGGCGACGAAGGTGCCGGGTTCGAATCACGAAACCGATACGCTCCAGTCTACCCAGCTGTAAATGGATGCCTGACCTTGAGTTAAGGAAGGAAAAAGCAGCGAGAAAAGGAGCAGGTCATCCCCCCCCCCCGCCTCTCGATGCTGGATCTAGTATGATGAAGTCTCTAACACTTCACTCCCCTACGACAGTATCTGCTATTGGACTACCTTGACCTTGGAACTGAGAAGCACTGAGTTAAAGACAAATAAGGTCAATATACGCCATTAAGACATAAAAGAAGATTACCATGGAAACCATTGGGAAGGATCGGGAGATTGGAGACAAGAAACGACATAAGAAAGAAGCTGGCTAGTAAACATTCTTGTTTCAGAACTAGTACCTTGAGTCGACGAAATCGTTTCAATGCTATACAGGGAACAAAATAATTATTTCATCAGGGTAAAGAAATAGGCATTATTGAGTTATTACATTTCTGCCCTGCAATAATACAATTCTCAAAGTGTTTTTAAATTTAAGCATTCTTAACTTCAATAATAAGCAATCAATATTATCTTCGCATTTAGTAAATGAGCACATACACGTAAATTCATTCAGACATATATGCACTCACATAATGTTAGAGAGAGAGAGAGAGAAAGAGAGAGAGAGAGAGAGAGCGAGAGAGAGCGAGAGAGAGCGAGAGAGAGAGAGGAGGCAATAAAGCAATTATATATTTAAATTAAAGTCAAAGCTATAACTTTTACAAAGAAATTCTCATGGAAACATTGTATGGACAGAAACAAAGTTGTCAGTCGGTGCAATCTATATGGTTATTTAGCCGAAGAAGTCAGATGTACAGAAGTGCACAATTTTTTTTAGGAACAATGCCATTATCAGCTGACAGGGAAAATACTACATACAATAATTCCTGATAGACTAAAAGAGACCTCAGACAATTGAGGGTAGATCTTGTAGGTTTTCGACAGATCCTGAAAAAAAGAGCACACGTCTAAGAATAAAAAGAGGACTGAGTATTAAACAGTACTCACTGTTTGGCAGTTGTGGATTCTGAAAAGGCCTTCAACAATTTAGACTTTGAACTGCTCAGGAAAATGCAGAAGCATATTGTAGTCCTGCTTAAGTTCATTAGCCTGATCAGGAAACTATAGGAAGACAAGATATGTAGAATTTGTCAGGAAAGGCAGAGTTACAGAACCCACTGACGTAAGAATGTATGTGTGGCATGGATGCCTCTTTTCTTACTTGCTCCGACTTGATTATGAAATTACCAGTATTAGGCATGAAATATTGAATTTATTAGACTCTTCGACAATCTTAACTTTGCCAATAACCTTCTGCTTCCATCCTATAATCGAACCTAGATGGATTACATAATAAAACTACATGATAGGTCACAACCACTCAGTCGTTAATAAAAGACACAGATTATGACAATAAATCTAGCAAACAAGAAACATTGTTACGGGAACTCATGCATGTATCCAAACATCAACCGAGGAACACACAGTTCTATCAAAAATAAGGATAAAAACGAGACACGAGGTGCTTTCATTCTACCGAAAAATACATGACAATGAACATTAATCAATACCTGTTTTTTTTAATCGACATCGTCAACTCAAAACGTCAACAAAGTCATACCAACTAAAGTGACAACCACGAAGCTTCACACAGTCATAAATTATTGCTAGTGCAGAAAAAAAAGATTATGAATGGTAAGACGGTATCACTAATGTGGAACAGATGGAAAGAACTAGAAAAATACCTTTGGAAAAAGAGGTCAGAGGAAAATACGTTGGCTGTATATTTAACAAATAGTGAAGGAAACAAACTTACACTATTACAATGCAGTCTTGGTGCTAGAATTCACAAGGTAAATGAAATCGAGGGAGACCAAATAAAAACACTTAGAGTTTAGAAAACACATAGAACAGTTTTTTTTTTTAAATACATGTTGCCTCGCTTTGGCGAGACGCGCTCCGTTTAGCCTAGACACAGGGTCCGTCGGTTATATAAGGCAGCACGTCCAAACATAAAATATTGTTTGGTCTGGTGTATACATAGGAAGGGGAAAAAAGCCGTAAACAGAACTTAAGTGGATGGCGAAGTTCAGAAGAGCTTGGCAGAAACTAATTTCAGATCTATACTCCACATGGAACTGAGAAGCGCGGAGTTAAAGACAAATAAGGTCAATATACGCCATTAATAAATGAAAGTATGTATGAAAACATTTATAAATACAAATTTGACCCCCAAAAAAATGCAGACACAAACACACACAATTCTTAGAATGAGTTCGCAGCGCAATAGTGTTCATGAAGGAAGGGTGCAAATGTATAATATCCTCACCTTCATTAACTTCTGTTCCCCTTGGCGCACAGGTCTGCAACAGACATATGCCAATCATTCTTGTTGAGCTAACTAAAAGTACATGGTGTACAAAAATACAGTAACACGGTTTAACAATAGGAACAGTACAATTGTTTTCAAGAATAAGGAAATAAAAGAACAGAAAAAGGGGAGGAAAGCAGATCTGTATGGTAAACTCTGACATTAAAAAAAATTCATAAAGATTATATAACAGATTCCGTTCAATATTACATAGAAAGCACAGTGACAAAAACTACAGGTACGTATCAGCATTACGTGGTTACGATTGTAAAGTGTGAGCAGAGAGGAGCATGTCTTTACATAAACCATCATATTTACAGCTTTTCGTGTCGAATGTCTGTCTGTAATGTAATAGAAATCGTTCAGAGCTGTTTTTTAACGTATGTGCTTTTTTTCCCTCGCTCAAAGCTCCGCACATCTAATACCCTGTAACGTCAGAAGCGATCAGATCAGAGTGCGTGATGGCCTGACGATCAACTTTAGAACAAGATAAAACAAATAAAACATAAATCCATTACCATTACCCTACGGGAATGAAAGAAGAAAGAATCAACACGTAAATGAAGATTATATATGTAGAATTATTCAATTACCTTTCTATGTACGTCACTTGCGGTGTTATGTCTTCCCCCATGACGAGCCTGCATAGACTTAGCTTCCCTAATGCACTGACACAGATGATGCCGTAATGAAATAAAGAAATGTGATAATGTGCTCCGCCATGGAACAATGTTCTCGTTGTTCTTCATCGACCTTGGCTCTCAGATTTGCTGCTGTCTCTTCTGTTATCCTCAGCCTCCTGGTTGTCCGGCCGTAACCCTCAAGCACCAGCATGGAGATGCTAGTCACTCACGAGAATTACTCTCTACAAGGCTCGTCCCCCGCCCGACCTCCCACGGCTTATCTACCGGCATGTCGTGCAGTTCTTCCTCATTTTGTTAAATACTGCTTTATATAAATCACTAACACAGCTCCACCCACATCACATCTCACTTCCCTCTTCCAGATCACTTCCGGCTCCGGGATGGGGGAGGGGGGGAAGTAAGCTAGATTTTTAAAATTCCCTGCCATAAGCGGCAAAACCGGCTCTCGCAGTTAAGGAAGTCTCTGTAGAACGAAATCGCATGTCCTCGGAAACTAGCCGAGTTCGATCTATCTTCTCGTGACTGGCCGTCCTTTTCTGTGTTTCCAGGTTTTATGACAGCGGGTCATTAGTTTATTGATGTCCTTAATCTTAGTGCTAGTTGTAAGATTACGAGGAGTGGACAAACCCTTTGTGTCAATGGTTCAAGACCTCTTGTGTTAATTTTCCGCGATGTAGGACTTCCAGCATTTATTTTTTATTTTATTGTTTTAACTGATTCGTCCTAGTGGTAATAAAATAAAATATTTTAACTTCATCAGCATTCTGCAGAGCACAAAACTTTCTGCTAGTACACGCCAAGCCACCCTGTCGTTTTGTGTCATCCGTTCAACGTTCAATGTTTCTTTATTCCCGTTATATTTATAACTAATTCCCTTCCCCGTGTGACTTTTAGTCTCGCTCTATTTCTGTTATCTTGGATTTCTATCCGCCTGCTGATTAATCGAATTCAAATAATCGGTATTACATCTCCAGTCTAAGTCTGTATAACTGAGGCACAAACTTTGTGTTAATATACTTCAGATTTGTTTTTCTTTACTTCAGCTTTCTACGCGACGTCACGTGCTTGCCTTAGAACGTATAAATATATTTCTAATCTATCTTCCTCCAATTACACCCTCGCTGATACCAAATCGCTGTGTCTGCCGCTGTACTCTAAGCCAAATGCATCATTAATTTGCCCTGCCCCTGTCACATTCAGCCAACGATCGAGCGACTGGAATGATGGACGCTCAACCTTATTCAATTTAATATTCTTCTACTGCAAACTCACCGCTTCGACCGATCTATACGCTGATAAATGAACAGTAAATAATGCTGACGCTAAGACCAGCTTTGCCGTAATCCAACATATCACATTTTGATATACACCACATCAACGTGTGGTGTTTCTCTCTGTTTTTGCCTTCCAAATTTCCACTTCACTTAACATCACTCCATTAGTTGCGTTTTACGTCGTTAAAATTATGGGCATGGCTGAAACATGTTTTATGGCCAGGATTGGGGTGTCTGGTAAGGTGAGGAATATCTTAATTTCATTCTTAGGAAACTAACGCGTTATAGCGTGTTACTTTATAACACGTCCTTAGATTGTCTCCATCCACCGAAAACTTTATCTGTCCACCGTGGACTTTTATCTATCCACGAGGATTTTATCGATCCACCGAGGACTTTATTCATCCACCAAGGACTGTATCTATCCACCTAGGATTTTTTCATCCGCGGAGGATTTTTTTCTATTCAATGAGAACTGTATCTATCCAACGAGAACATTATCCATTCAAAGATGACTTTATCCACAAAGTAATTTATCTATCCACCAAGGACTTTATCTATCCACCAAGGGCTTTATCTATCCACTGAAGACTTTATCTATCCACTGAAGATTGTATCTATCCACCAAGGACTTTGGACTTTATCTAACCACCGAAGACTCTATCTATCCACGAAAGAACTTTATCCACGGAGGATTTTATTTTCATGCACCGAGAACTTTATCTATCCACCGACCGAGGACTTTGTCCATAAACCAAGGACTTCTTCATCTCCCCCCCCCCCCCCCCCCCGACACATGTATCTATAAATCTGCAGCTTCCACGGTCGCTGTCATGCACAATGTCACACAATATTCTCTGACAATATTCTCATAGTTTCCCTGTTTTTCTTCTTTCGCCAATAGCCAACCCTGTTGTTTTTCTTTAAACGACTCTATCTATATCCGAATCTCGTTCCCAACGAGATATGATTATCCCTTGTAGTACGTGATCAATGGAAATGATCACATTCTATCAGAATCTACACTAATTTCGGGATGTGAAGGCTGAAAGGCTGCGAGCTAAAAAAAAAAAAACCAAATAAATAAATAAAGAGGGTATCATATAATAAACGGTATGCGATGCTTGAAATAATGCTAGGATGGAAAAAAAATTGCTGCTTTTATGCGAAAAAACAAGTAAGAGAATATTTAATAAAAATCAGATTTCGCGTGGAGTGTTGAAGAAAAGTATAAATCTGAATTAATAAAATGGGGGGGGAGGGGGGGGGGGGGGGGGGGGGGGGGGGGGGTGGGGGGGGGGGGGGGGGGGAGGGGGGGGGGAGAGATTGGAAATACCTGTGGTCGAGTTTTGAAAAACAAAATGAAATTATTGGAATTAAAATAGTCAGCATGTATCTGCAGTCAAAGACTACGGTACTGCGGAATAAATTTTCTAAATTTAGAGGATGCGTGGCTTAAATCATGCTGAATGACTGAAGGTCTGGAAGTGCTCATGCATGAAACACAAGTGTACAAGGGCAATGGAAGTAATTTAATTTGGCGATGTCGTGGTTCACCCTAACGGTGAAAATCGAAAATAATACAGACATAAAACACAGAGGTACACTTAGGTAGGCACAGACGTACTGCCAATCATACACGGACACATATAGCAGACACGTTTACTTACCCCCTCTCCCCCCACCCCCATCCCAACCCACACTTCCCGAAGACACACCAGCGAGAAGTGAATTACATAAAGTTACGGTACTAAAACAGTCCAGTGGGGACGTCAAAATTTGGTTACATAAAAATACAAGTATACAGTCATACAAAATGTCATGGCAACATCAAGATGGCATGAATGAAGGTAGGAAAGATGACACTTCATGCAAAGATAGGCACCCTGTAGGAAAACAATAGCCTACGTTAGCACCAAGAGATCTTCTTTAGGGGCAAGACGCGAGAAAACAGTTTAGAAAAGAAGTGTAAACTAATCTAAAAGTATACAACGGATTTGAATTACTGCAGTAAATCGCTTAAATAAATTCCGGTCGGAGTTTTAAAAACGGCGGGTGTGAAGACAAAATAAATAACGTTAATCCCAAGATGCAAACTTTCTCAGTGCTCCCCTAAGTGGCGTAATTTTTACTGATAACTTTTTGGATATTTTCTACCAGATTTCCCAATTTCAGATTGTTTGTTCCGATCCTTTATTTGACTGCACCTTATTCATGATGCTACTTTCTCTACTACAACATCAACATTTGATGCCTCTTTTGTATTTTCAGTAATTATTTTTTTTTCTAAGGTCTCTTGGCAGCCTATTTCTTTATGACCCAAGTTGTTTTGTTTTATTTGTTTGTTTGTTTTAATGTAACTTATGGCGTAATCAACTATCTATTTAACAGCACAATCCGGGAGGTGTTGCGTCTCGAGATTGGCTAATCTTGTTAAAGGACCATAACTGTAAGAAGAGAGTCCGATTGGCAGAGTGGTTAGAGCGCTGGTCTCTCGCGGCAAAGGTTCCGGGTTCGAATCACGGTACCGACACGCTCCAGTCTACCCAGCTGTAAATGGGTACCTGACTCTGCTCTTTGAGTTAGGGAAAGAAAAGGCAGCGAGGAAGGGAACTAGTCACCCCACCTCTTGATGCTGGACCTAGTTTTGTGAAGTCTCTAACACTTCACTCCTCTACGGCAGTATCTGCTATGGGACTACCTTGACCTTTAACTGTAAGAAACAAATATATTTTAACGAGCAAGTAACCCACCAACACATGGCAGGAAATAATAATGTTGCCCTCTTCCTGCTATATGTCCTGACGAGGGCACCAATTATCCCGTGTTTATTTAATTCCATTCCATTTTCATTCAGAAGTAAATCAATGACATGCAAAGTTTTGTAATGTGCAATTGTGCTTCTCTGGCTATATATATAAGATGTGGGTACTTATTCATACTTACCCGCATGAACTCTGCTTAATATAAATTGGGGAAAATTCCAGACATTTTATAAAAAAAATAGGTAAGAACATTTCTTAAACGTCTTTTACGTTTGGGAATGTAAAGCCAGGTGAGGATGGAGACAAAATAACCGTTTTGAGAGCTACTAAAATGTAATATTTAGTACTGTTTGTTGTCATTATTTTATAACCTCAAAAATGAGGTATCTGAGGAAGGTGGTTGAAGTAACAAGAAGAGACATGGTCCGCAACGAAACGATACGTCAAGGCCTAAAAACCCAACCCCTGCAGCCCCAAGTAGAACAGTCCCAACTTAGATGGTTTGGCCATGTCTGCAGAATGGGAGATCAGCTACCACGACAAGCATGGGAAACTAAGAGCCAGGGATCCATACCTCCAGGACGATCCAAAGTCCGCTGGGAGTACAACGTTAGACAATCTTTGAAAGACCAAGGACCAGAATGGAACCAAGCCAGGAGGAAGACAGCCGATAGAATAGTATGGCGCTCTCTGTTACAAACCTCTACACCTCACGGCAGAAGAGGAACGACTAAGTAAGTAAGTAAGTCATTATCTTATATGCATATTATTTTCCATACAGCAAGAAAGGACGACATTAATTTTAACCTCCAATTATTCAAATTATGTGTACAGACGTCATTCGATTTATGCGAGGGTTATGTTCTGCGAAAACCTCGCATAAATTGAAATAGTATATAACAAATGCATTAAGAGTTTGTGTGAAAATGTAAAATATAATGTCTGTGTTGGGAGTAGAAAATCATTAGTTTTAACGCCCAGTTTTGGCACTTTGCCACTTCACCCAATAGCCACTCTATGTCACGTGATGAGACTGGCTGGGGAAGTTTTGCTAACAAGGCAGGTAAAAAACGAGAGAGAGTTAGCAGCGAAGAGGGGCAGTCAGTGACCAGCCGTTAGGCGGTACAGATGTGTGTTTGGGCGTGTGTGGATAGCCCTAATGTATATTCCTGTTTTACATGGAAGTATACTATTGTACGTAAAGAAAGAACCCTGGACATTACATTCCTACCAATATTGGATACACATAAACAGTCGTGCAAACGCAAAAGGCAGGAATAAGCACGAAATAGAACCACCCTTAACAGATGGGAAGCCAAGCCATTGTGCCTCGCGAATTTTATGCCTGAATTAATTATGTGCACCAAGTTTATCTAAAATGCATTTGCATCAATTGAACTATAACATGATTGAACATGAAACAGGAGTTCAGAAGCACTTTTAAAGCAACGTGTTTTAAGCTATTTTGAAGTGCTTGAAATGACTTTTTGTTCGTGTAAATAAACTTTCGTGCAAACGAACCTTTTTGCAAACACTGCGGTGAAACCAGCAATCGGGCAAATGACCTTACCGTGCAAGCGAAACTTTTCGACACACAGCGGCAAATTAGCCACGCCCCGTGACCTTTAACGGCAGCAGGAATTTAGGTCAACAAACACGCTCTTATCGATTTCTGTTTATGGAATATTTTAAAAACAAACGAAGTACCTGATGCGTGATGCCATATGATGATGGATGGCATCCGCATGTCTGGTTTTGTGTAGTGTGTAGATGTGTTCAGTCAAAACAATGTTCATGCAACAATAACAGGGCAATCCACATAGGACGTCAGTAAACTCACGACGTATAAAGTCAATGAGTCTTGAAACAGCCGTTGACGTTTTTCTTCATTATTTATTGTGGACGCCACAGTGACAAAAATGGTTACGCAAATGTGTAGGCACATCAAACAGTCATTATCACAGCAACATTCAATACAGCAATAAACGGTAGACAGCATTACAATGATGAGTCAGATGCATGTTATATTTCAAAGTGCTGTAAATGTAGTCAGTGTGAACAACTCCATCCTTTTCTATAACAGCCAGGAGATAACCAGATGTATGAGATCAGTTCACTCTCCTTAGTTTGACTTCAGCAAGACAGACACGTCTGCCGAAGTATAAATAATGTCCTCAAAAATATCCTCTAGATAATAAAGGTTTTCCAAACCTAGTTCATTTAACAAAGTAGCAAGTAATGGTCCTTGGTACCTGCATCAACCGATGCAGTACAATGCAGCGACATGTGAGCTAGGAAAACATCTCGTGACGACGACTTTCGCAGACAGGCTATGAATCGAAATCGCTCACGACCCAAAATCAATAGAGTTAATGAAAGAGTCAATTTACCTTGCTTTCATGAAATACACAGAAATATCACGCCTCCCGACATGTGGGAAACACTAGAGGTATTATCTCGAATAAACGAAATATCCATTAAGAGGACTACACATCCCTGACAGAACAAAAATAGCGGAGATCCCCTCTTCAACGAGGCATCTCTTTCGCCATTCCAAATCGCTCACTCCCACTAGTGGTGGGCGGAAACCGATCGACAAAGAAGCAAGACAAGTCATGCGCAGTCCAGCGCAAAACGACCACAGCTCAAACTTAACTGCATTCGATACCAACGCGAGAAGACAAATGCTTACCGAGAAAAGTGACTATAAATTCCAAGCAGTTGTTGCCCTTGCATTATAAAACAGATATTGAAATAAAACGATGTTGCGAGAATTTATCACGCAACATATCACCACCTCCTCCCGATAAAAAAAAAATGTGGAACATATTTTTTTTTTTCAATATCAAAGAGCAAGCGATAAGCGGCTCAAAACGCACGAATTATGCGCTGATAATTAACTAAATTGCCAAACAATAGGCTAATTATAGAGTGTCTGGTGAGGATATACCTCAACAGAAAAATAAATATGTCTCAAAAAATATTCACATCGGGGAGGTGTCACCAACACACATCACGTTAGCATGTAAACACAATATACGTATGCAAGTTACTATAATCATCATTAAACAGCATACTCTAATATTGTCTTTAAAAATGGATGTACAAATCTGATAGGAAAATTTAGATAGTACATTCTTTGACATGTAATGACATAAGTACATAGTAAAGTTAAACTACATGACGATCCAGGACATATGCTCTGGTATTCCGAGGGTAAGTACACAATCTAGAACTCGTAAGGTAAGTCCTCAGCTCAACAATGACATTCTGAGAAAGTACAAGCAATATAATGCTAATTAATAACTAATATGCTTCATAAGGTACAATACATTATTAATAATTGTGGCTGTTTAGTAAACTAACGGCCCTTATATTAACTACTCAGTCCTCCTCTATCATCTTAAAAAACGAACAGAAGAAGATGACAACAAAGCACGATAGTGTGTACATATAAAGTAAGTACAGATGTGCTAATCTATTGTAGAAATATAGGTGTGTTATGACTCTGTAATATATGGAAATATAGGACAGAAGTATTAGTTGGAGTCATGTGGGCATCTAGACAAAATGTCAGCCATCACATTATCCGCACCACGGATAGCTCGTACCGTGAAGTGAAAAGGTTTGAAGAGCTATAGCATATCGAGTGGATCTCGAACTCTTCAAATTCTTAGTCTGAATAGCTGTAAGAGCTTTCTGATCAGTCTCTAGAATGAAATGTGCGCCCAGGAGGAATCTTTGTAGCTTTAGAATTGACCAAACCATCGCTAACAACTCACGGTCTAAAACCGAGTAGTTCCTCTCTGCCGCATTTAGTTTTCTAGAAATGTACATAACAGGATGCAGAGTATTTGCATATTCTTGCATCAGTGCTGCTCCAATCCCAGTGGATGAAGCATCACTCCGAAGAACAAAAGTCCTATCAAGAGTAGGTAATCTTAAGATGGGAGGAGAAGAAAATATATTCTTGATTTGGTCTAGTGAAGATTGGCATTCTTCAGACCAACGGACCAGATTAGGCGAACCTTTCTTCAACAATGTTGATAGAGGTGCCATGATCGAAGATAAATTTGGAATAAATCTCCCATAAAATTGAATTAAACCTAAGAGACTCCTAACTTGTTTCTTCGTTTTAGGAACAGAGATGTTCAGTATTTTGGAAGTATTGTGGTCTTCTGTCTTCAAGAGACCATGACCAACACGATGACCCAGGAAAGAGATTTCACCAAAACCAACAAAAGCTTTAGAAGGTTTTGCTGTCAAATTATTCTCACGTAGAGTGGACAGTAAGTCATATAACCCTAAATAGTGATCTTCCCAGGTATCACTGAAGAGACAGATGTCATCTAAGTATGCGATGACATCCGAACGATGTGACAGAATTCGACGCATCATGCGAACGAAAGTGGCAGGGGCGTTCATGAGACCAAAAGGCATAACATTCCATTGAAATAGACCCCTAGGTGTAGAAAAAGCAGTAAGAGGTTTGGCATGCTCTGCTAAAGGCACTTGCCAATAACCTTTAGACAAGTCAAGTTTAGTGAAGAATCTAGAATTAGAAAGTCTAATCAGTAGATCTTCTAACAAAGGCATCGGTTCAGCGTCGAACTTTGTGACCTGATTCAATTTGCGATAATCAACGCAAATTCGTATGTTCTTATCCTTCTTCCGGACAATAACCATGGAAGAAGAATATGGTGAAGTCGATGGTTCAATTATATTTAATTGAATCATTTCATCCAATTCCTTTTCCACTTGCGACTGAAAGTGTATAGGAATAGGATACGGCCTAACCCTAATTGGATTATTGTCGGTAAGAATTATGTCATGTTCTATGACATCTGTGTGTCCAGGAATGTCAGTGAGAACATCCTGAAATGTTTGTAACATCGACAAGTCTCGTCGATGTTCGTCACCAGAAAGATTAGGAGAAACAGAAACGTTTTTCCAAGATTCCGTGGAATGTAATGGAACCACTGGAAGGGGAAGATTGACATCAGAGAAGGTAGCTTCCTCATCCTGAATGACAGACAGGGATGAATAATGACCGTGAGGTGCAGGAGCATCATCCGTTGCCTGGAAAATAGGCAGCAAATAGTCCGAACGTTCGTGAAATTCCGAAAGCATGTTTATGTGGAAAGTTTTATGCTTTCCATCAATATCGACCACATAGTCAACATCGGAAATCCGAGAGACTATTGCATACGGACCTTTCCATGCAATAAGAAGTCTATTTTCCCTACTGGGGAGTAGGACGAATGCTTTGTCACCTGGACAAAGTTGTCGTAGACATCTATTCTTGTTAGCAAACTGCCTTGCCTTCTCTTTAGCAATTTCTGATGAAGCAGTTGCTAGCTTACATGCCTCAATGATCTTTTGTCTAAGAGCAATGACATACTCATATGAGGATTGAGTTTCATCGCTAATATCATCGGCAGTGATGAGATCGTGTAATAAAGACATAGGGCCGCGTGGACGCGCGCCAAAGACAAGTTCGAAGGGAGAAAATCCTGTGTGTTCATTAGGGACTTCTCTATAGGCAAAGAGAGCCGCGGGTAAAACCCTGTCCCAATCTTGAGGATGATCTTCAGTTATCTTACCAAGCAAAGTCTTGAGCGTTCTATTCAGACGCTCAACTAACCCATTAGACATAGGATGGTAGATACTACTGAGAGATCGTTCAATATGTAAGGTAGACATTACCTGTGACATAGTGTCAGATATGAGTTGAGTGCCATGGTCTGACAATATTTCTCTGGGGAACCCCAAGCGAGAAAATATCAACCAAAGAGCATCTGCGATATCTGTAGTAGATATGCTCTTAAGAGGAATAGCCTCTGGCCAACGTGTGCACATATCGACACATGTAAGGATAAACTGATGTCCTCTGGCCGACTTGACCTTAAAAGGGCCAATAATATCTATGGCCATTTTCTGAAACGCCGAATAGGAATGTCAGCAGCCTGGATAGGCGCAGCATGTCGTGGTCCTCTAGATTTGACCTCCTGACATACCTTGCATGATCGGCAGTAAATACGAATGTCCTTATTGACAAAAGGCCAAAAGAAAGCCGCAAGGACTCTCGACTTCGTACGGGCAAAACCCATATGTCCAGCACATTGCGAGTCATGAGCATGTTGCAATATTTGGACTCTCATGCTCTTGGGAACAAGAATTTGCGAATGTGCCGACGTAGCCGAATCTTGTACCATACGTACAAGTACGCCGTTTCTCATTGCAATCCAAGATTTTCTATTTGTATCCTGATTCGGATCACCTTTCTTCGCAAGAACGAAGAATTTTTTTAAAGAAGAATCTTCTTTTTGCAATTTTATGAAAGAGTCACGAGTGATCACTAAGTGACTATCTTGGCTATCAACTTCATTATCACTATTCAGTGAAGTTTCGGGTGTTTGTAGAGCTTGTGCTCTTGTAACTACTGCATTTGTAGCTTGCATGTTATTATCTTCCCAAGCAGCAATCTGCTGTGGGGTACACTCCCTAACTCCGTGAATACGACCAATAATAAGGTCCGCAATAGGATTAGGTAAGAGACAAGCATGGTGGCAATGCGAATTACAGCAGTAGGATATTTTTCTAGAGTGCCGCCAAATGTGACACATTTAATAACCCTTCCTGTAGCACAAGATGGATCTACAAGCGATTGTCTAACACCAATAGTGGTGCATCCGGAATCGAAAGTAGTGAGACCGGAGTATCATTAACAAGACCCTTATGTAGAATTAAAGAACCCCTCCCGTCATGCGCAACAGCAGCAGGAAGAGCGGGAAGTGGGTGACCACAACTCAAAGTAGTTATGGTACCCGGTTCGAATAAAGTACTGCATTGGGGGCATTTGTTTGCTCTCTCAAAGTCAAAAGCAGAACTAGTGACAGCGTCAAAGTTTTTACTATCAACAACATGATTACAGGCTGCCTCAGTTTCCTGTTGTACAGCATTAGCCTGCTGATATCTCTTTTTTTTTTTGTGTTGAGATCTACCCCGACTATTATTACCTCTGAAGTTATCAGAGTTATTATTATCTCTGCAGTTATTATTGTCTCTATTGTAATTGTTATACTGGTTCGAATTCCAGTTTCCACGATTACTATCATGTTCACATTGATGCGAACATCTATTTGTTTGGTTCTGAGGTCTTCGGCAGGAATAACCTCTATTACCATATCCTCTTTTGAAATGCTTATAATTATTAGGGTGATAGTAACGAGTACTATCAGGTTGTCTCCAATTCTTCGAAGAAGAATCACCATGAAATTGGTTTCCATGATTTTGACAGAAATTACCGCTGCCCTTTCTATCAAAATTTTGTTGGGATCTACGAGCAAAGTTTTGACCATACGGAGCTGCCGAAGCAACTGGTAAACCTTCTTTCACCTTAGAGTTACCCATGGTTATGTGTGGGTGCGCAGTTACGTATTGGCAACAGAAATCTTCCATTTCTTTTATTGTTTTAGGTTTACGTTCATGAAGGAAAGCAAGGAAAGACTCATTGACAGACGACATGACTTTGTCTCTAAGTATTAAGTCCATAAGTCCTTCATAAGTTTTTTCCGTCTTAGATAGTTCAACCCATCGTGAGAAAGTAATGCGTATTCTTGCAATAAACTCGGAGAATTCAACTCCATTTTCAGGTAACATGTTTTTAAATTGTAGACGATAGCCGTCTTCGTTAAGCTGATATTTCTTTAACAAAGCGGCCCTGACAACCTCATAATTGTTCTTGTCAGGTTCATCCACCATATTTAATATACTTAGAGCTTTACCTGTCAGTATCCCTGATAACTGATAAACATATTTTGCTTTGTCTATGTTATGAGCTGTACATGCTTGTTCAAATCTGTCCAGATAGAACATTATGTCATCGCTGGAAGGACTAAATGTTGGTAACTTAATCTTAAAAGTATCATTATTAGCCTTACCAGAAGATGAACCCTTGTTTGAATCATTACCATTACTCATGCTTGTCAATTTCAATTTTTCCAACTCTAAAGCTAAGACCTTTTCTTCATGTTCCATTTTTGCTTTCTCTTTCCTCTCATCAGACTCTCTCTGTAATCTTCTTTCCTCAGCCTGTGCCTCTTTTTGAAGTCTTTCATTTTCAGCTTCTTTTTCAAGTCTTTTATTTTCAGCCTCTTTTTCAAGTCTTTTATTCTCAGCCTCTTTTTCAAGTCTTTTATTCTCAGCCTCTTTTTCAAGTCTTTTATTCTCAGCCTCTTTTTGAAGTCTTTCAGCTTCTAGCTGTAGCTGGAGTTTTCTCTCCTCAGCTTCTGATTCCCTTTTTTGTTTTTCCATTTCCATTTGGAATCTTTTTTCATCCACCTGCATCTGCAGTTTCTTTTGTTCAGCTTCCATTGCTTTATCATATCGAGCAGTTGCAAATTCTTCTAACTTATCACCAGTCTTCCCAAGCAATTTACCCTGCTCAATAAAGTGCTCAAATGTAGACATGTTGTCTAACATATGAGTCCAAAACCTGAAATAATTAACTAATTTATTTCAAACCTAAGTGTAACAAGTCTTAATTAAGCACTTGTATATTCACATCACCTTATATTATCCCAGTCTCTGTGGGAAACAAGTCTCCAATCAAAGAACTTGTATATGAAATATCAGCACTCAATTCTTGATCATAAGTGCACTTCTCATTCAATAGTGCACGACACTATTCATCATTCATTTATCATCAGTATAGTAGTAACAGTGCATTAGCATAGCCCATTAACTAATTACTATAACTGTAAACAATGACTATGTAAACACATGCAGAATGTAAACATTGAAAATGTAAACAATACAAACAATGTAAACAATAACAATGTAAACAATAACAAAGATCAGCAACAATACAAAAACTTTCGCAGAAATCAACTAAAAATAAAGCAGAAATTAATGAAATATCACAAAAAATGTGACGATATCTGCCATAGAATTAAACAAAATACATGACACCACAGTGTATAAACAAAAATGTTGTATGAAACTAAATTATAGACAAGAGTAGGCTAACAAACACAAACAAATCAAAACAAAACTAAAGAATGCGAAATAATAACGAAAACAATATTAAAACATGTCATCACAGCTAACATAAATAGCAACAGAAGTCGCTTAGCAAATTCCAGTATTGGAAATTTGCAAACCTTACAGAAAACGCTCACAATAGACGACCTCTATGACGTGGCATAATCTAACGGAGACACCACCCAACCGAGAACCCGCTGAAATATAAACATATAAATATACAAATAACATATAAACATATAACATATAGAATGAGATGATACACAGAAGACTCAGCAGAAGTATAAGGGCACAGTTTACATACAAACAGGCCACTTAACTTATAGGCTTCCAATCGTAGAACAGCAGAAAAAACGGATGTCAATCAACGTCCTAAAGAGCGAAGCTCCAACGATGATGGCACATCTGAACTGCTTCCACTGCTAACACGATGGTACAAGAGCTTCTGACATACTGTGTGTTGAGTTGTTTCGGCACTTGACCTTCTAATCCAAAAGTAAGTTGATGGAAATCGGTACTTGGCCTTCTTCAGAAAACAACCCGTTTCAACCGGCACTTGACCTTCTCAAAAAACGACAGCACTGGAACCTTGACAGCAGCAACTTGCTTGACTTGCGTAAAAGATAACAGCAGTCCGAGTTATCCGGCAACATGTAACAACGCCGGGTACTGTCAAATTCTTGTTTCCGTCAAAAAATTGAAATTTGACTTTTACCGGGCAACGCCGAGTACTTTGAAAATTTTGAAGATGTTGACTGTATTGAAGAATGTTAATTTCTTGAAGGATGCTGATGAATTCTTGTTGAAAATGAAGTGGGTAAGGGACCCCGTGTTTGCTAGTACCAGAATCAAACCAGCTTATGGCCACCAAATGATGCGTGATGCCATATGATGATGGATGGCATCCGCATGTCTGGTTTTGTGTAGTGTGTAGATGTGTTCAGTCAAAACAATGTTCATGCAACAATAACAGGGCAATCCACATAGGACGTCAGTAAACTCACGACGTATAAAGTCAATGAGTCTTGAAAACAGCCGTTGACGTTTTTCTTCATTATTTATTGTGGACGCCACAGTGACAAAATGGTTACGCAAATGTGTAGGCACATCAAACAGTCATTATCACAGCAACATTCAATACAGCAATAAACGGTAGACAGCATTACAATGATGAGTCAGATGCATGTTATATTTCAAAGTGCTGTAAATGTAGTCAGGTGAACAACTCCATCCTTTTCTATAACAGCAGGAGATAACCAGATGTATGAGATCAGTTCACTCTCCTTAGTTTGACTTCAGCAAGACAGACACGTCTGCCGAAGTATAAATAATGTCCTCAAAAATATCCTCTAGATAATAAAGGTTTTCCAAACCTAGTTCATTTAACAAAGTAGCAAGTAATGGTCCTTGGTACCTGCATCAACCGATGCAGTACAATGCAGCGACATGTGAGCTAGGAAAACATCTCGTGACGACGACTTTCGCAGACAGGCTATGAATCGAAATCGCTCACGACCCAAAATCAATAGAGTTAATGAAAGAGTCAATTTACCTTGCTTTCATGAAATACACAGAAATATCACGCCTCCCGACATGTGGGAAACACTAGAGGTATTATCTCGAATAAACGAAATATCCATTAAGAGGACTACACATCCCTGACAGAACAAAAATAGCGGAGATCCCCTCTTCAACGAGGCATCTCTTTCGCCATTCCAAATCGCTCACTCCCACTAGTGGTGGGCGGAAACCGATCAACAAAGAAGCAAGACAAGTCATGCGCAGTCCAGCGCAAAACGACCACAGCTCAAACTTAACTGCATTCGATACCAACGCGAGAAGACAAATGCTTACCGAGAAAAGTGACTATAAATTCCAAGCAGTTGTTGCCCTTGCATTATAAAACAGATATTGAAATAAAACGATGTTGCGAGAATTTATCACGCAACAGTACCTATTTTTCCAAAAAACATTGAAGGCTTTCAGGGACCAACACGTTTTACTAACAGTTATAAATCTAAAAAAGAAACTTTACGGACCTTATTATTAAGAATTAAATAAAACAGTTCGACCATACGACATATTATCACTCAAGTTTACAGAACTTTATAGTGTCTATTTTGTATCAGTGTTCCTGATTCACGCGAGACAGTGTTAACAACGTTACGCCGTGTTATGACCAAAATACTTTAGTCTGCATTTAAGATACGTTTAGTTTCATTTTGACAGCTTGGTTAAAGCATCTTGTACTTTCATAGCGTGCTCCATCTTCGCTAATTTTTTATTTTTTTCTATTCTATATGTTCAGTGTTGCCAATTTTTTTTTTAGGTATCATTTTTTTTCATTCATCTTCGGAAGTATGATGAAAGGTGATTTTCTATAGGTTTATGTGAGGTTTGCATTTAAGGAATTTTAGCACTTTGACGCATTCATACTGATAGTCCTTTTTTGCATTGCGAACATTTCATTTTTGTTTAGATGTGGCGTTAGGTATCACGTTTTGTTATCGTTTCATATATATGTCTCACATTGTCAGTTGTTGTGATAGTGCTTTCTATACCTTCTTCTCCTTAGTTGCTAATGTGATGGTTGTTTCGTTTTAGTTGTGAATTATTTGTAGTGTCTAATAGTTATTATTTTTTTCACATGTTAATATAGAATATTGTTTTTGTTGTCTTATTTTAGTTAATTTTGATTTGTTTTTGTGTGTTGTATTTGAAAATATACCAGCATCATCATCATTGTCATTGACATCATTGCCTTCATCTTTTCATTTGTACATTTGTCTGGATCCATTGATATACATGGCATAAATTTGCATATTTTTTTCTTTTATTATAACATGTATTGAGCACTGCAGTGTTCATTAAAAATTTCACCATAATTTAACACATTCTAATTATGTCCTTGGTGGATTGTACGACTTACATAGGTATTGAGTTTTGTATTGTTCATCATTATAAATATCACTATATTTTGAACAGAAAGTAGTTTCTGGTAGGAAACCATGTCATCGTTTCAGGACTTTATAGAAATTGGGATTAAATTTAATAAATCAGGAGCGGAACTAGAGGCGTTTGCTACTGCACAATTTGACAGATATAATGCAAGAAGTGAAAGACAGAATGGACGTGATTTAAAACGTCTTCAGTTAGAACATGATGAGAAGAAAAAGACACAAGATTTGGAGAAGGACAAGTTAGAACAAAAGAAGAAATTGGAGAGAATGAAGATGGAAGAGAAAGAAAAAGATCTTGCACAAGCTCTTGCGCTAAAAAACAAAAGATTGACGCTGAGCAAGAAAAATTAAGATTAGCTGCTGCAACTGCTCAGAAAGCAACTGATTTGGAGATAGAGAAATTGCATATTCAGAAAGATATAGATGTTGCTGTCGCCCTAAGAAAAGTGGAGTTGGACGCTCCAAACACATCATCTAGTACACCTGTGACCACAAACCGGATACGATTGCCTAATTTCAACCAACAAATCGACTGCATCGATAGTTTCTTACAACGTTTTGAGCTCAAGGTCAGTGCGTTGAAGATCCCAAGGGTCAATGGAGTGCAACATTATGCGATTTTTTAACAGCGGACGCTCTACAGGCTTATTTTGCTCTGGACGGCGGTAGTAGAGAAGACTACGATGTTGTCAAGGAGATATTGCTACGTAAATTTCAGCTTACGGAAGCAGGATTTCGTGATAAATTTCATTCCTGTCTGCCTAGCAGGAAAGCTGACTTTGGAGAATTTATCTCATTAATAAAATTATATTATAAAAGATGGATAGAATTGTCCGGAATTGATAAGACCTTCACTGGCTTACTTGATCTAATGTTACGTGACAAGGTGTTGTCGGCATGTAGCACCGATCTTGCCTCATTTTTTCAAGAAAGAAAACCGAAAGACCTTGAGGCAATGGAGATACTTGGGAGACAATATATGACAGCTCACCCAGATAAAGAGGTTCACAAACCATCTATAAAGGACGCACTCCCAGTATGTGTGGCTCGTCATGACTTTAGAGATGGTGGTCATAGACCTCGATCACAAAGTGTGGACAGCAGAGTAAGGCAAAGCTTTAGATCCAACTACCGGGAAAAATATAACTTCCCAAGGCAGAGGTCACCATCTAACTTCTCACAGAGGCGAGACTATGGTTATTCAAACCAAGGTCAGTGGCGGCACAATTCTAGCCGTAGTGAAGAAATACATTACAAACGGATGGATCATAGACCCGCACAAGACAGTGCATCCTACAGTGGTAATAGGAATAATGGCAGATGTTGGTCATGTGCTAGGAATAGACCTTACAAGAAATACTATGGAAACAGTACTAACAAACACTGTGGGCATAATGACAATAGCAATCATGATAAGGGTAATGCATGTGTAACTGCAAAGAAGAATGATGAGAAGGGAGCCGACCATGCCAATGCATGTATTGTTAGCTCACTTAATGATGAAAATTGTTATGGGTGCAAATCTTTATTCCAACCTGGTTCACAGCCCAGATTAATTTGCGGGCATGCTTTACCCGCTATGTCATCTTGTGAGAACGTTGGACGCCTCACATTATATACTAGCTTCCTGTATAACAGGCATGTAAGTGTCCTTCATGATTCTGGCTGTACCACTGTCGGAGTCTGTAGATCGTTAATTGATGAATCTGCCTTTACTGGTAAAACAGCGAAGTGAATAACATTTGGTAGGAGTATCGAGTGTTACCCAGTGGCAGAAATAGATATTGCCACACCCTTCTTTACAGGTAAGGTAAGGGCATGTGTCCTTGACCAATCAGTATCAGACATTATTCTTGGTAATATACCAGGTATTAAGGATTGCTCTCCAGAGGAGATACATGAATGGGTTGAATCTCACCCAATGTTGGCTAACGCTGTGGTCACTAGGGCCTAGCATGCTGCTGAATCCAAGGCAGAGCCAGCTATACCATTTAGTGAGAGAGTATCTCTTCAGAATGTTCATAATGTTTCCCCCCAGTCGTTCGCGACCAAACAGCGCGAAGATGTTGCTTTGCAACCATTGTTTGCTCTAGCAGAGAGCAAGCATGTGAAGAAGACAAAAACTTCACGTTATTGGTTTGAATGTAAAAACTCAGTACTGACTAGATGCTTTGACAACTATGTTTTAGTCAGGAGACAGGTAGTTATTCCAAAGAGTTTTAGACCTATTGTATTGAATACTGCCCATGACTTGCTTTTAGCTGGTCATATGGGGATTAAGCGTACTCTGTTTCGTGTCACCTCAAATTTTTATTGGCCCTGTGTTAACAGAGACGTAAAGCTATACTGCAGGTCATGTACAACTTGTCAAAAGGTAGCACGTATGGGCAAGCACCACGCTGCACCCTTACAAGTCACTGATGTGCCATTACTTCCTTTCACCAAGCTTGCAATTAACATAGTTGGTCATATGTCAGTCATGTCAGACAGAGGATATCGATATATCCTAACGTGTATAGACTTATGTACACGTTGGCCGGAGGCCATACCATTGAAGACTATCACCTCAGCAGCTGTCGCTGATGCTTTATTTGTTATTTTTTTGTCGCATAGGATTTCCTGATGAAATCCTATCAGATCGTGGTACTCAATTTATGTCTCAAATGATGAAAGATACTGAGAACATGTTAGCAATTAAGCATTCGTTCACAAGCCCATACCATCCGGAAAGCAATCGCGTTTGCGAGCATTTCAATGGCTCGTTGAAGCAGTTGTTAGGCAAAGTCACCGAGACATGTCCTCGTGACTGGGACCGAATGTTACCAGCAGTCTTATTTGCTTACAGAGAAGTGCCCAATGAGAGCACTGGCTTTTCGCCATTTGAGTTGGTATATGGTGCCAACCCTAGAGGTCCTTTGCACATACTCAAGGATTTGTTGTTGGGATCAGTGGAGGATGTTACTGTCCGCACCAGCTATGAACTGGTCATTGATCTCAGACAACGCCTTGTAGATGCATGTACTTATGCATCAGGTATGATACGTAATGCTTCACAGAGGTCGAGATTGCGCTGCAACCACTCTCGAAAATTACGTTCGTTCCTACCAGGAGAACAAGTATGGCTACTTCTTCCGACCAAGGAAAATAAACTGCTAATTTCCTGGCAGGGCCCTTTTAAGGTGGTTGAGAAGAAAACTGATGTAGATTATGCCATTGACATAAGGGGCAAAGTTAAAACATTTCACATTAATATGTTAAAATTGTATGTGGAGAGCCCTGCAGAGTTAGAACCTATCTTAGACAGTATTTCTGATGAACCGGTTCGACAGACTTTGTCAGCTGTTGTGGAATCTGATGATTCTACAGCGAGCGATATTTCTTTTAATTTTCCTCTGCTGCCTTTAACATCTTCCGAATCTTGGAGAGATGTAACTGTATCAGGTGATTTAGATTCTAGTTATCGAGAACAGGCTCTTGCTGTTTTAGAATCTTTCTCTGATGTGCTGACTGAACTTCCAGGTCGCACTGATGTTATCTCTCATGATATTACATTGACTGATGATCACCCTATCAAACTCAGACCGTATACTATACCCTTACACTACAGATCTCAGGTGGATAGTGAACTTAAGGATATGCTACGCATGGGCATCATTTCTCCTTCTGAATCATCCTATTCTTTTCCTATGGTTCTAGTTAGAAAGAAGGACAAATCTCTTCGCATCTGCATTGATTTTAGACGTCTTAACAGTGTCACTCTCACAGATGCTGAGCCTATGCCTGTTTTGAAGGATCTCTTATCACAACTATCCCAGGCTACATACTTTAGCAAACTAGATCTTTCCAAGGGATATTGGCAGATCCCTTTAACTGATAAAGCCAAACCACTAACCGCATTTATGACTCCATATGGTTTATTCCAATGGAATTATATGTGTTTTGGCCTTGTCAATGCTCCTGCGACTTTTGTTTTGTGCACATGATGCGGAGACTCTTAGGAGATAGGTCTGATGTCATCACATATATAGACGACATCTGTTTATTCCATAGTTCTTGGCAAGAACATATCACAGGATTAAAATCTTTATTAATGCTACTCAGAAAGCATGGTTTGACAGTTAGACCTTCAAAGGTTCAGATTGGTTGTCGAGAAATTTCATTTCTTGGTCACCGTGTTGGTAACCACATGTTATACCCTGATGAGCACACTGTCAAACGCATATTAGAATTAGATATCCCTCGGACAAAGAAACAGGCTAGGAGCATGTTAGGACTCATTAACTTCTATCACAAGTTCATTCCGAACTTTTCATCTATTTCTTCTGTCCTGTCATCTTTGACTAAAAAGGGAGCTCCTAATAAAATTGTTTGGTCCGATACTTGCAGTGGAGCTTTGAACAAAATTAAAACTGTATTTTCCAAGGCACCTATTTTGGTGTTACCTAATATCACTATGCCATTTCTTCTGAGGACTGATGCTTCTCAGACTGGCATTGGTGGTTGCCTGTTGCAATGGTTCAATGATACTCCACATCCATGCTTGTATGTAAGCAGGAAGTTGCTACCAGCAGAAACTCGGTATTCTACCAGTGAAAGAGAACTTTTGTCCATCATTTGGTGTATAAGCAAGTTATCACGCTATTTACTTGGCGCACACTTCTACCTCCAGACGGATCACCGTCCACTAACATCCCTAAATCAAAAAACTACGACAAACAGTAGACTACACAGATGGTTCTTGCTTATCCAAGAATATAGATATACAATTATCCCCATCAAGGGATCAGAAAACTTTCTGGCAGACTTATTGTCAAGAAATGTAACTGGAAAGTGAAATTGTTTGTGCCTGTCGTGAAACATTCTAAATCCACATATATAAATTAAAAGGTAAATGTAAAGCCTAACACATAAATTCAATAAAAGGAAAGAGAAATGGTAAAAGTACCGTGCTGTCACAATGGCGTACAAAAATCCCCCTTGTTTTCTACTTCGTCTGCAAAATGTAACGTTTCACGTTGATAGTAAAGCCTACTGCATCACTACACGCTTTCTACAATAAAACGTGTACTGCATTTCTAAGAAAACCTTGAGCTAGGCACACCGCGTAATGACCTAAATTAATACCTCCATTAATTTCATTTCATACACGGCGTGATGAAAAGACAGATGAACTTAGGATAGAGAGAAGGGAGGGCTGAAAGCAGGAACGCATGCAACCCTAACACGCGTCTCGCGATATACAATTAATGCCACCCTCCCCAAGCGAAAGGCCAGAAGCAATACTTTTTTTCAGATGGACAGTGATAAAAAACACTACCCATACGAGAGTTAGGTTTAAAAACCTGAAAAATTCTTATTGGGAAACATGACATTATACTGGTTTACGTTTGAAAGCCAGACAGTACCCAGACACCACATCGTATGGAAGTGAACAGGAGGTAGAAGAAAATGCACATTTTGAACGCAGCCACCTAGCTCCCTTAAATGTATATAATTGGGTTCCTTAGGACTTGCTGACAAAGAATATGTTAAACGTTACGCAAATAGTCTAGGAATTAACAAATTATAGCCAAAATAAAATGGTGGTGCTGTCAGACAACACCAAAATCAGAATTGCGCAGTGGCAGGTTTTGAAACCACCATTGTACGGGAAATAGGCCAACATGTTACCTCCTACTTGATTGGCGGGAAGTATATGTAAGGCTAAACATGATTAGTCGGTCTGCAAATACTATTTTTTGTTGTTGGGGGAGACGGAAGGAAGGGTACTTTTTTCAAACGCTTGTGTAAACATGGCTCGATTGGTTAGACCCGCCAATATAGGCAATTAGGAGCGTCAGTTCAGTGCCACATGTTAAAATAAACTTACTAAGAAACAGTGCGTTGAGAGCCAGATCATATTTTTCTAAATAAAAGCCTGGGACAGAGGCGGATCGGAATTTGTGCCATTATTCATCGCCAGTCAACGTATCTGTGTATTATTTCCATGAATTGTGGTAAGCTTGATATATTCAATATCTTTTTAATGAAAATTGAATGTAAATTGATAATTTATGTCTGTATATGTGTGTGGTTCAGTAGCGAACATGAGGCAAGGCCTATATAGTGCTCCAACCTGAACAGAAGGTGTCGGAGAAAAGTAAAACTGCATGGAATTGCCAAACAGTACACTGACACCTATCTTATTGACTAGAAAGAACTAATGCTGGAATTGCAGAGGCGTAGTAACCATTAGGGAGGAGTATACTGGTGTAAATTGTTTCAGATGAAGATGGCAGTTGGCCTACCGCTCTGAACTCAGTGTTTGTTCTGTATTGTGTTCAGTGTAGAAATAGATTATAAATTAGATCGGAAGTAGGAGGTACAACCTTCTTGTTTCAGGGACTGTGGTCCTAGTTATTGAAGCAGCACCTGGTCTGGGTTTTGCTGAATCCAGAGGCTGACAGCATACTCCTGTGTCCAGATAGCGACCAGTGAGGTGTCTCCAGAACACAGTGAAGCAATCGAGCAGAGGAGTCTTTTCCTGCCGCCATCACGAAAGTTAAGCTTCTGTGGCCAGAGTAGCTCAACATTATGTGCCCCCTCAAAAATTGACATTTTGTTAAACACAGAGGTTCAAATGACAGGAACTGTGAACTTTTCCCAATACTATTTCCCCGATAATCAAACACTTGAAGTCATGATGAAAAACAACAACCAAGCTTGAACAAAACCAGTATTACCTCATATTACTACTGCACAAATTACACACATAGAATAATAATAATAAACTATGTCAATACAAAGTTCATATATATAACCTGTGTACATAATACTTGTAATTACATTACATTTGATTGTGATTCCTGGTTCACTGTGTAGTTGAATCAGGATATCCATTATTGACAAGAATTAATACATATATTTTTAAACTTAAACACTTGACTCATTTAAGATAGTCTTTTAGAGTGTTATATGTGTGTGAGTGTCACAGTGTTGTAAAGTGTGGTGGAATAAATTAAATTGTTTATCTGTCTGTTGTTGTTGTGACTTACACTTCATCATTTTCAATACCCTAGACATTCAACGTAGTCATCACAATATTCCAGAATAATTCTGACTGAGGTATAAATGTGGTAGCAAGTAAGGTTATCTGTAATACACCACACTTATTAGATACAGATACCTTCACAGCTGATCTCAGTCAGTACACTAAGTCCCCTATAAATATTTATAACATCCCACTTTACCACAGTGCCAGATGTTGACATTGTCTGATCTTGTTTTGTTTTCAGGTGATATACTATTGAAACATTCATGTTACGACTTTAATTGCATTTTTTGAAAGATTGGATTATATTTTGTCTACACTGTTTAGATATATCTGTTTTCATGTCATTTGGTACTACAATTACTATTTCATATATATTATTCTAAGTAGTATGATTTTTCTTTCCTAATAGATTAATAGTTCTTGGGCTGGTTTCCGCTCGGGAACAGGGGGGCAATGTTGGGAGTAGAAAATCATTAGTTTTAACGCCCATTTTTGGCACTTTGCCACTTCACCCAATAGCCACTCTATGTCACGTGATGAGACTGGCTGGGGAAGTTTTGCTAACAAGGCAGGTAAAAAACGAGAGAGAGTTAGCAGCGAAGAGGGGCAGTCAGTGACCAGCCGTTAGGCGGTACAGATGTGTGTTTGGGCGTGTGTGGATAGCCCTAATGTATATTCCTGTTTTACATGGAAGTATACTATTGTACGTAAAGAAAGAACCCTGGACATTACATTCCTACCAATATTGGATACACATAAACAGTCGTGCAAACGCAAAAGGCAGGAATAAGCACGAAATATAACCACCTTTAACAGTCTGAAATGCACTTTAGCTAAATTGAAATTATATTAATATGTCAACAATTAACACAGATATTAGCAAAACGATTATTTCAGGCAATCGTAATATTATTTGGCTACAACTTTGAGAGGGGTGATGTGGGGGGAGGGAATTTGTGAAAATCAGGGACACACGTTAAAATAAAACCAATAAGATGAAAGCAGGATACAATGAATGCGATAGTAAGTGAGATTTCTGTGGCACATAACAGTACAGACCGTTCAGTAGAATTCTTCCTGCAAGAATAAATGGTACCAGAGGGACAATGTTGCTGCTCCTCAAACTCACTTCCCAAAGCATTTCCATAACCACTGATTCCTACAAACCATTAACATATTTCCACAAAAATGCCCACATCTTATTTTCGTGTATACTATCATATTCTTCTTGCATTTCACGATACTTTCCCCGTAGCCTTGTTGTTCTCACAAATTTATGGAAAACTAGCATGAAGTGGCAACACCGCAGCAGGACAAGTTTAGCATGAAACACGTAATAGCACGCGCATTGTTGTGAGACAGCAGCAAGTGCGGTGGCGTCCAGTCAGTTTCATCTCCACCACACAGAATCTCAGCTCCACCACACAGTATCTCAGCTCCACCACACAGAATCTCAGCTCCACCACACAGAATCGCATAACAGCGTCATTTTCTTCCATATTACGCGAGCAGCCGGAAGAATTTGGTCTCTCGCAAAATTAGCGAAATCGCGCATTGCGGAATTCGTATAAATCGAAGGTAGCCTGTATTTCAAACATGAAAAGGTATATGAGTTTAACTTCCACTCAAAAGTATCGGTCACTCATAATAATTCACGACTAGGTTCTTCTCGCTCCATGTTGTACCACCTGTGGGTCTCTAAAGAGACAAGAAAAATTATGACGATTGCTTTCTTTAGCATACAGTAAGGCTTGAACGCTATGAGATTACGCATCAGGCTGGCAACCTCATCATGTCAAACAAATAGCTACGAAGCCACTCTGAATATTTTTGGTACATGCTATCTGCTGAGGATAGAGAGCAGTGGAGGACCCTGTCTGCTGATGCTTCCACCATGGCACCCCTACGACCCACGACGGGTTACGGGTTGAGATGATGATGATCTACATGATGACCTGCTGTAGCGGTGGTTCGATAAAGAACAATAAATGAAGTGATGCAAAGTTGTTTATGGAAAAAAAAAGAAACGTTGTTTCTTCCTTTTGGTTGTTCGTTTGTTTTTTATTAGTTCATGTATTTAAATGTTTTGATGTCACTTTCGACCACCAAACAAAACTACGGAGATGACTCAAGAATGGCGTTATCCTTGTATACTCGCCAGTTGGGGGATCACTTGTTTATTTTCATTAACATTTGCCGCGATACACTGGTTGCGGGTCACTGGTCTAAAGAATAGTAAATTATCAGGTGGTCTAGGTAGACCTGGCTACAGCTACACAGTGTCACGTGTTTGCTGAGAAATTCAATAATATAGTGGCTTTATTAAGTATTGTAAAGAATAACAAATACTTATCAGCTAAATATACAGCTAATGTACCGGGGGACGAGACAGAGAGACAGAGAGAGAGAGAGAAAGAGAGAGAGAGAGAGTGAGAGAGGAAGAGAAAAGGGGAGAGAAAGCAAATATTAAAGCATATTATCTGTATATTATTGTAAATACTCAACACTATTAAGATCGCCAATTATCATTTAAATCCCGTCAATCTTTTCAAGTAATTTTCCTGGTATGTCCGCAAACGGTAAGGGGGGCTGTCATTAAAATTAAAATAGAAACGAGAGCCATAAATTTTATCCCTTTATAATACAAGCGAGGGAAAACAATTAAAGCACTTACCCAAGCCAGGCTAACAATTACACCCATTGACTATCCAAGTGAGGGGAAACCGTAAAGCCAAGCCCACGTAGCGGAAAAGAAACCTACTTAAGTTATTGCAGAAGGTATATCAGGATAAACACTGAGTTAAAATCACTTCAATCGAAGCTTTTCCAAAGTCCAGACCAACAATCTGTTTAAGTATTAATACAAGGGGATTGACATAAGTCTTGGGCCTGACCATGAAGGACATGTCGCAGAGAGCTGAAATTTTGTATAGTGTTTATTCCTTTTCAATATAGCCACCGTCTGAATTGACACACTTCTGCAATCTCTGCTTGAACTTGAAAAGACCTTGGGAGTAAAACACCATAGTTTTCAAACTAAACCAGTCATCACATGCCAGTATAACCTCTTCATCGCTGTCAAAATGATTTCCTTTCAGCTGTTTTTTAAGATTTGGGAATAGAAAAAAGTCTGATGGAGCCAAATCTGGAGAATATGGTGGGTGTGGAAGAATTTCAATATTCAAATTGTTGGCTGCTAGCTGCACAAGCCGTGCTTTGTGAGAGGGCGCGTTGTCTTGAAGCAATGGAAGATTTTGAGTGCGCGTTATCCCTCGTTTCCTGGTCACAACCTTTCTTAGTTTTGTGAGAAGATCTGCATAGTACTGTCAATTAACTGTGTTGCCACGAGGCAGATAATCTTTCAAAAGGACACCCTTGCCGTCCCAAAAAACAGCATCATCTTTCCTGCAGATTTCTGCGCCCTCGGCTTGACAGGTGTTGGGGGAACCCGGGGTTTTCCATTGCATGCTGGCAATTTTGGATTCGGGGTCATAATGGTGTACCCAAGTCTCATCTACTGTCACCATGGTCTCCAAAAACATTTTTGACTGACACTT
The DNA here is from genome assembly GCA_024509875.1 of Oreohelix idahoensis. Lineage (NCBI taxonomy): Eukaryota > Metazoa > Mollusca > Gastropoda > Stylommatophora > Oreohelicidae > Oreohelix > Oreohelix idahoensis. The sequence continues at coordinate 145,887 of JAMPIV010005434.1, forward strand.
TTTGAGCAACTGTTGACAGCAATTTACCCTCGTTTGCTTCTGTTCACGTAGTCGCGGAACCCAGCGTGCACACACTTTTCTCATGTTCAGTCTGTTGTGTAAAATTATATAAACTGTTCTTTCATTTAGTTTTACTCTACTAGCTATCTCCACAATTGTCATTTTTCAATCCTGGTCAATGATTTTCTTCACTCTTGTTGCATTTTCATCGTTGCACTCTGAGGCTGGTCTACCAGATCTTGGCAGATCAGCAACATTTGAGCGGCTGCACTTAAACTGTTGACACCAGTTTTTTACCGAAGTATATGAAGGACGAGAATCACGAAACACTGGTTCTATCTCCCTGTGTATTTCTGTAGGTGTTTTTCCCTGAAACATCCAAAATTTTATCACAGCTCTGACCTCCTTCTTTTCCATTGTTTTGTCAAATCTTTGGAGCAGCAGATCCTGTCAATAGGGTACATTGCGCCGTGCACCGTAGCGGGAAAACCCATTGAAGAAACAAACGCGTACTTTACACATTCAGTGCAAATATGATAAACTTTAAATGTGCCAAGTTTCATCTTCCTCCTGTGAATCCTTCATGGTCAGGCCCAAGACTTATGTCAATCCCCTTGTATGTTTCTTTACTATGGAATGTTTTGTGCTAACACTTATCAGTCAAACATATTTGTCAAGGTACATTATAATTATTCTGCGCAAAAAGGATCCATAGATGAACATGTTTTGACATTGTCGGTTGGTGCGATATCCTATAACGTAATTACACTCATTGCCAGCCTTACTTGTACTTCGGTCCACTGTTTCCATGAAGCGTAGTTGGGAGCTTCAGTTTGCGTTCTTGAGCCAAGTGTGTGGCGCTAGCTACTGTAAGCCTGTGTTGTTGTAGACTTCAAAGATGCTGTCTATCCATCTACTTCTTTGTCTTTCCCACGCCCTGAAATCAGATCTACTATTGTAGGCGGGTAGTGGTAATCTATCTGGCTCCATTCTCATGAGTTAGACAAGCGTCTTAATTCTCTGTCTCTCTATATAAATGATGCAGTATGATTTTGAGTATGACAGATTCTCGTCACTGACAGCACCGCAGTTAGCAGGGAAGAAATCCAGATGAGAGTGTAAAAAGTGTAATTTCAAAGACGTGTTGCACCCTAGTCTCTCGCAGCATTCCAAGCTAACTTTTCATCACCTGTGAGGATATCACCAAAACGCTGATCTCGGAAGAGCTGACGTATCTGTGGAACGACAAATACACCTTCCTTGATTTTGGCCTCACTAAGTCTTGGACATTTTTCACGAAGGTATAAAAATCCTGCCCCATTTCGATCCATGGCCTTTACAAAATTCTTCATTACTCCAAGTTTGATGTGGAGAGGAGGAAGCAAGATCTTGTGGGATTCTACAAGTGGTTCGTTAAGTACATTCTTTTTCCCCGGTTCAAGTGATTGTCGTTGGGGCCAATCCTTTTTCTTGTAGTGGGAAGTCCTGGCACGGCTGTCCCACAGACAAAGGAAACAGCAAAACTTTGTGTAACTTTGCTGTAGCCCCATCAAGATGACAATGACCTTCAGGTCACCACAAATCTGCCACTTATACTTGTCATAGTTGATGGTGTGTAACAGCTGTTTCATGTCGCTGTACGTTTCTTTCATGTGGACTGCATATCCGAGTGGAACAGTTGGTAAAACGTTACCATTATGGAGCAGCACAGCTTTTAAGCTCAACTTGGACGAATCAATGAACAGCCTCCAATCGTCGTCTGTGTAGTTGATGTGTAGTGCTGCCATCAGATCCACTATATCAACGCAAGCAATGAGGTTGTCTGTCATTTTGAAATATGGAAGCAGATCTTTTTGCCGAGCACGAAACACAGACACATACACATTCTCTTCTAGAAGATTTCATTGCTGCAGTCTGGACCCCAATAGCTCTGCTTTATGTTTTGGCAATTCCAGATCTCTCACTAGATCATTCAGTTCACTCTGGGTAATTTTATGTGGCTGTGCAGACTCTTCAATAGGCACGAAATCTTGATGTAGATGCTTTCACAGGTGACGGATGTTCATTGGCCTTATTATCTTCTTCATCATCCAGAGTATAAGATTCTGGTGGTTCCGGAACAGGAAGTCCTTTTCCGTAAGACACTGGCCGCATAGCAGAGGGAATATTCGGATAGGTCACAGGCCGCTTTTTCTTCTTAGAAATACCATGTCCAATTGGAGGAGTCATGCAAAAGTAACAATCATTAAGATGGTTTGTCGGTTCTCTCCACACCATTGGAACTGCAAAACGCATCGATCGTCCTTTTCGGTTCAACCAGCAGCGCAGATTCGTTGCACAGGATTGACATCATATGTGTGGGGCCCAATACCGGTCCTGGTCACCGATCTCACAACCAAAATAAAGGCCGTAAGTTTTCTTTATCATTGGTGTAATGGGTCGCCTTTGTGATAGCAAAGTTATTTGTCCGCAAATATAGCAAAAATAATCCGGACTGTTCACACATTCACGAGGCATCTTGAATAACACGTCTGCACTCACAGAATCCACAACACAAATGATGACAAGGAGGAAATGTGGTTGCAATGACTGCTACAGATTGCGTCATCCAATTGGCGCTCAAGGATATCCGTCTCGTGGGGAATCACGCGCCAGGGCTATAGAAAAGAGAAGGACTACGTCGGGAAGGTGAAGCCACCAGCCTACTTAACCCCCCCCCCCCCTCCCCCCCCCACCCCGGATACTAGAGCTAATTCGCGATTTTTACATTCATATTCGTGATCAGCATGTCCAAATTAGTTTTAAATAGCTACCTTTGTGTTGATACATTTTGGCTGTTATCCAGTGATATTAATATTTTTCATTTCAGATAATTCAAGTGCATTTATTGCTGGTAAATGTGAATATTTTTCATTTCCGAACATGTAGACACATTTGTTGCCAGTGCGTGTGTGTTTAGTGGAAATTTTTACGTTCTTTATCCAAGTCACACGGATGTTTGCAATACAATCTTTACCTGTTTACATGCTCGGTTAAAGGTGAACTGTGGAGGGAATTGAAAAAAAACAAACAAACTGGACACAGTAGAAATTATGCCTTCCTCAGGACATGAGGCAGAAAGCGCAGAGAAAAGTTCTTCGTCTTTGTTTATTGATGCGTTACTATATAGTATATTTATAATCAATTCTTTCTTCATTTTATGTGCAACTGAACATCAAAAGATGTGGTGTTATCAATATACGTGAGTTGTTATTACTGTTGTTGTTGAGCGTATCTGAATATACATAAATCATCTACGCAGCTAACTCTGCACTTGTGGGCTTGACCACCAGAGTACACACATTTTTATCTACACACGTTGTTCTGTCTGTGTGGTCATTTGTGTGTTGTCTGCGTGATTGTATGTTGAAATGATTTCAAGCATGGTTATCTTTCTGTATATGTGTGTTGGTAAATCTGTAAACATGAGTGTAGTAAAGCGCGCATAAGCGCCTTTATACATTTATATGTGTGTGTGTGTTTTTTTCCCTCGCACAAAGCTAACGTGACATTTAGCATGGTTAAGTATATACAGCTAAATATCTTAAATATAATATGTGTACAAAAGAAAGCATCTACGCCAGATTTATAAAAGAAACATCCGCAACTATTACAAAAGAATTCATTTCATAATATGACAGGCGTTAAGATCAGGGACAGAAACTCATTTAAATCTGTCGCTCTGTATGATTTATGTCAACGTAATTCTCATGCCAATATCTCCAGTCTCCCCTGTGTCAAGCTGACCATCTCGTACGCCCATTCTCGTTTGTACTCAGCTGCAGGAGAGTGCCAGATATTACTGCACTACATCTTCCTCAAAGTGCTTAAAGTTGCTCATTACAAGTACTTTGTCTCAAAAAAGGAACGTGGAAGATGGGACGATGGCTATACGTCTAGTTGAGATGAGATCAGTTAACTCGTGTTCCTGTCATATCTATCTATCTATCTATCTATCTATCTATCTATCTATCTATCTATCTATCTATCTATCTATCTATCTATCTATCTATCTATCTATCTATCTATCTATCTATCTATCTATCTATCTATCTATCTATCTATCTATCTATCTATCTATCTACCCATCCATCCATCCATCCATCCATCCCTATCTATCTATCTATCTATCTATCTATCTATCTATCTATCTATCTATCTATCTATCTATCTATCTATCTATCTATCTATCTATCTATCTATCTATCTATCTATCTATCTATCTATCTGTCGCAGAGAGATTTATGATTAATAAATTTCTATTTTTTTCTTTATTCTACCCGTGTCTTCTACTTTATTAGCGCTCTTTTTATCCTATATTTCGCATTCGTTTGAGTGTGGAAAATATAACTCTCCCATTCATACCTTTGCCTATTTCTTTTCTTATTTAGAAACGCATTTTTATTGCTGTTAAGCTAAGTCCGTGGCGAGATCGAAATCGTGTGAATTCGTTCTCGGCAGACATATGAGGGCAGACAATCGTCTAACATTTTCATCTGACACGAAGCTTCTACAGTTAATTTTCTCGGTGATGGGTGTGAGAGGCGCCAACATGCATCCCTCGGGAATGACCAGAAGTAGCGGCAGGTGTTAGAACGAGCCCTGGCAGTTTTATTGCCGGCGCTTGAGTTAATGCGAAGTGTTAAAACGGGACGCTAATTACGGGTTTTCGAGAATAGCGTGCATCCTTTGTCTGCTTTTAGATATTATACCAGAGTGGTTTAGACCTCATTCATTCAGTCCTCCTAAATTGCAGTAGACGGATCGCTTCGTGCTAGAGAATAAGCTTGTATAGCGAAGTTCTTAGTTTTCTCGACAATTTTGCCGAGCTTCTAGAATACCGATATAAGTAAATAATTATAGTTTCGTGGTGATTGCCTGTAGTTCTGTTTGGAGTATTCTGGGGTAAGCCCAACCTCTACCAGCGGTGTAGTACATATGAGTAAATCTGAGAAGAAACAAAAAAAATGTGTGTTCTTAAATACGTGGGTTTACAAAGTAAAACCTGTCTGGTTAGTGCGCCAGATTTAAAATCTTCCTATTAATCTCTAGTACATGCAGCCCTGTGGCGAACTATATTACAACAAATAACATTTCCGACATTTTTGACTTATTGTGGTGTGACCAAGAACATATATACATATTGAGAGAAGTTATCAACCGGGCATTTCCGAAGTACTGGAAACCTCGAGTTCTGACACTGTAAGCCCGTTTAAAATTTCTTATCTGACCTGAGTCAAGTGACACTAACAGAAATCTGAAAATACCGTTAAAGTGGAAGCTCCCCGGACCATTGGATGAAACCTGATCTGTAGAGCTGGGTTCCACTTTTACTAAACGAAATACAGATTTACGATACGGTGTGTGTGTCCTGAAGTTGCGCCAGACGGCGAACGCCAGCCAGATTGTAGGTAAGAAAGTACGACAGGGGCCCCTGCTGAATGAACCGAGTGAAAGCGGAACGAGTGATTCTTTCAATTTGTTTGTATTTATGCACCCACTTTGAAATTTCTTGCTAATGATATTTCCCTCGTAGAATAGATTAATGTATCAACTCTGTTCTTAACCTTAGAGGGAAATCTTAGACTATAGCGTATGAATCCGTGACTCTTTGGAGGTTATCACTTTTCTTCTAACAGGATCGTGGGCTAAACATCGGGGGAAAAGATAATACCTATGGGTCTATTGTTCTTTTGATAATTCATTAATCTATATGTAATTATATGTGCCTGATAAGCAACCTTATTTTTTGTGGACAAAATTTTCCTTATGTTAATAAAATTTACATAAACTTTATTCAAACGTGTCGGCCAGCTCGTTCCAACATATCTATTCCATCGTTATAGTTTTTTCACGTCTGTGCGTCTAACTGTCATCACTTATGTGTGTGTGTATGTGAGTGGTATATATATATATATTTAATATATATATATTTATTTAGACTGTCTGACTCCTCTAGATCTGTTGTAGAAGATAGGCTGAAAGAAAGAAGATTCTCGATTTCAGGGCCAGACTCTATTAATTTCTACCATCTCACTCGTGGAAATCTATTTCTAGTATTATCTCTCACTGTTGCTATCGTTTATTCTAATCTATTCAGAAGGGACTAACCCAAGTCTTAATTCCCCTATCTATCTATCTATCTATCTATCTATCTATCTATCTATCTATCTATCTATCTATCTATCTATCTATCTATCTATCTATCTATCTATCTATCTATCTATCTATCTATCTACATCTACATCTACATATATATATATATATATATATATGTATATATATATATATATATATATATATATATATATATATATATATATATATATATATATATATAGCTTTATCTATCTATATCTATCTATATCTCTATCTATATCTATCTCTTTCCAATATCTATATATCTCTCTCTATCTATCTCTATCTTTATCTATTTATATCTAACTCTCTCTCTATCTATATCTCTCTATCTATCTATATGTCTATCTATCTCTATATCTATCTCTATCTCTCTATTTTTATCTCTATCTCTATACATCTCTCTATCTCTATCCATCCATCTATATCTCTATATATCTTCTATCTATCTCTATCTATCTATCTCTCTATCTCTCTATTTATCTCTCTCTCTATCTATCTCTATCTGTCTATTTCTCTATCTCTGTCTATCTCTCTATCTATCTCTCTATCTCTCTATCTATCTTTAATCTATCTATCTATCTATCTATCTATCTATCTATCTATCTACCTATCTGTCTATCTACCTATCTACCTATCTATCTATCTATCTATCTATCTATCTATCTATCTATCTATCTATCTATCTATCTATCTATCTATCTATCTATCTATCTATCTATCTATCTATCTATCTATCTATAATCTGTCTATCTATCTATATATCTATAATCTATCTATCAATAATCTTTCTATCTATAATCTAATCTATCTATATATCTATAATATATCTATCTATCTATAATCTATCTATCTATCTATCTATCTATCTATCTATCTATCTATCCATAATCTATCTATCTATCCATAATCTATCTATCTATAACCTTCTATATCTATATATCTATAATCTATCTATCTATCTATAATCTATCTATCTATAATCTATAATCTATCTACCTATCTATAATCTATCTAGAATCTATCTATCTATAATCAATTTATTTATCTATAATCAATCTATCTATAATCAATAAAATTATCTATTATCAATCTTTCTATCTATGATCAATAAAACTATCTATAATCTATCTATAATCAATCTATATATCTACAATCAATCTATCTATCTATAATCAATCTATCTATATATCTATAATCTATCTATAACCTATCAATAATCTGTCTATCTATCTATCTATCTATCTATCTATCTATCTATCTATCTATCTATCTATCTATCTATCTATCTATATATCTATCTATCTATCTATCTATCTATCTATCTATCTATCTATCTATCTATCTATCTATCTATCTATCTATCTATTTATCTATATATCTGTCTGTCTGTCTATCTCTTTCTGTCTGTCTGTCTATGTCTATTTTTCTGTCTGTCTATCTATCAGTCTATCAGTCTATCTATCTATCCATCTATCTATCTATCTATCTATCTATCTATCTATCTATCTATCTATCTATCTATCTATCTATCTATCTATCTATCTATCTATCTATCTATCTATCTATCTATCTATCTATCCATCTATTTATCTATCTATCTATCTTTCTATCTATCTATCTATCTATCTATCTATCTATCTATCTATCTATCTATCTATCTATCTATCTATCTATCTATCTATCTATCTATCTATCTATCTATCTATCTATCTATATATATATCTATCTATCTATCTATCTATCTACCTATCTATGTCTATCTGTTTATCTACCTATCATTAAGGCAACCTTTATTTTTTATTAGAATTCACTAGCTTCATTGTTGCTGATTATGTTCTCAATACACATAACTGGAGACTAAGTGTGTAACTATCACATAACTAATTCTCCAAACCTAAAGGTATTTTATATTTGGACATGCGCCCTAATATAACCGGCTAGGTTGAACGGGAAGCGCCTCGCCAAAACGAGGCAAAATTTTATTTAAAAAAAAAAAAAAGCAGACTTACTCTTTCATGCATAAAGTAGAAAATAAATAATTAAATAAGTAGGTATATATGCATGTATGTTGTATGTATGTTAGTGTATGTTGTGGCAACAGCCCTCATTAACGCTGTAGGAATTTGTGTAAATTTACTTTATTTAGATTCTAATGATTCTCCTATGTGCCATTTTGTATTTTATTATATCATGTCAGTACATATGAATGTATTTTCTGGAGAATAAAGATTCTGATACGTATGTATGTATGTATGGATATATATATATATATATATATATATATATATATATATATATATATATATATATATATATATATATATATATATATATATATATATATATATATATATATATATATATATATATATATATATATATATATATATATATATATATATATATATATATATATATATATATATATATATATATACATTTGCATTTAAATAAAGCATTTCTTGTGCTCACAACTTTTCCACAGAAACATACTTCTAATGACCTGAACTACTATTTACACACAAAAACATGACACATCGGGGGGTGGGGGTGGGGGCAAGAGGGTGGGGGGGACAAAACAGAAATACATTGAGGAAAAAAAGTCTGATTAAAAAAAATAAAAAGAAACGGTCAGATTAATGTAGCCAATAAAAAATTAATCAAGAACGTAGAGACCATAAATGTTGCATATTTTGGAACCTTCCCAAAACATCGGGTCAGAATGAATCGTATTTTCAAAATAAATCATTGAATGTCTGTGGAGTGGAAAAAAATAGACACATATGTCTAGACGACAGAGGGTTTTCATCTAATCCTCAAACTTTAGTTCTGAGCTGTTTCATTATCACTTTTTTTTTCGCTCCTTGCGGAATAAATAATGGAGGAAACCTGAGTCCTTTGAATATTAAATAAATAAGGCAATAATTACAGGTAATTAACAGGCACTCGTTGGACAGAGAGGAAGACAACAGACAAGAAATATAAGCGTTAGGCTTACCGGGACCATCCAAACGGCGTCATTGCTTTCCTGTGACAATAAATCATGAAAGGACGCACAGCCAATTTTGCACTCCAAAAAAGTGCATCATTGGCTCACATGTCGTTCTCATGACATCAACACAACTATGGTATATAAGACCCGTGATCGACGCAGACAAATTAAAGACACAATCACTAATATAACTTTCCTGCATGGAACGATCACTACAGCTTGTCCGCTTACAGGAAGCCTGACCTGGCAGTTATGTGCTCTTGCAACAGTTGGTCCGTAGCAATTTGTTTTACATAGATGAAGTTACCGGTGCTATGACCAACCTCATATTAGTCGCCACGTACGACATGCCTGAAGGTGCAGTGGGCCTATTCTTCATTTGTCTCTGCAGAGATCCGGCGGGATCACGGGGTTGAGCAACATTATACTGTTAATGTATTTGTCAATACATTACGTTTGTTAACGCATTAGTGGAATGGTCACTTGACACCTTACACAAGACTATCAGATCACGCTCTGACCTCTGTGCCAGCCAGTAACAAACCAGGCAGTTAGCTTTAAAGAAGTACAACAAGTAAAAAGATGTGTACATAAATAATACATATACATGGGACTCGAACCCAGGGTCATGTGAAGGGTACCCCGATCCTGGCTGCGGGAGTGAATCTTGACTAACGGCACAGCTAAGCCCCACAAACATTTTCTTTAATTATTTCAAGGACACAAACAGTTTAGACAAATCCTGTTTGGATGATCACCGAAGGATGACAGAGACTGTAGCAGCGGATCTCCTTCAATGACAGGAACAGAATAATATATCCTTCAATGACAGTAAGTGAAGAATTCCCTTTCAGAAATGTGCGATGTATGTTTCAATAACAGTAGGAGAAAGTATTCCCTTTCAGAAATGTGCGATGTATGTTTCAATAACAGTAGGAGAAAGTATTCCCTTTCAGAAATGTGCGATGTATATTTCAATAACAGTAGGAGAAAGTATTCCCTTTCAGAAATGTGCGATGTATATTTCAATAACAGTAAAAGAAAGTATTCCCTTTCAGAAATGTGCGATGAATCCTTCAATGACAGTAGGTGAGGTATTCCCTTTCAGAAATGTGAGATGTATATTTCACAAACAGTAACAGAAAGTATCAATCACAGAGAACACGAAAGACGTGCTCTTTGAATGAGCAACAGGAATACTTGGTAAACGAAAGAAAATAATCAAACCATGGGTTACAAATGGCATTCTGAAGTTATGTGATATACGGCGGGAAATGAAAAAGGTTAAGAAAGAGGTTCCTGAAGCGGCATGGCAATACAGTATGGTGAATAAAAATATTAGAAAGAAAATGAAACAGGCCAAAGAAAAATGGGTAGCTGATCAATGTGAGTCCATTAATACGGGGCTAATAAAAGGTAACAGCAAGGCAGCTTTCGACACATTAAGAAGACTATCAAAACCCCAACAGCCCAGGGTAACTGTCATAGAAGATAGCAATGGGGCTCTGCTCAATGAAAAAGCAGCTGTAATGAGAAGGTGGACAGAATATTGCAAAGAATTATATAACTGTAAACTCGACACTGACTATAGCATATTAAACAACATTAAGTGTGAAAACAGGGAACTCGGAAATGCAGCAATATTACGGGAAGAAGTGGAAGAGGCTATATGTTCGATGAAAGGGAAGAAGTCACCGGGTGTGGATAATATACCAGCAGAGCTCTTGAAATATGGAGGACAAGATATAGTAAAAATCATGACAACAATTTGCCAGAAGATATGGAGTACAAAACAATGGCCAAAAGAGTGGACGCAGCCATTAGTAATACCGCTTCCAAGCAAAGGAAATCTAAAAATGTGCAAGAATTACAGAACCATTAGCCTTATTACTCATCCAAGTAAAGTGATGTTAAGGATACTTTTGAACAGAATAAAACAGAAATCAGAAGAAATCTTGTCTGAGGAACAGGCTGGCTTTAGGCCAAAAAGAAGTACCTCAGAACAAATCTTCAATATTAGATTACTGATCGAAAAACATCTCCAGCATCAACGCGATTTAAACCATAACTTCATCGATTTCACAAAAGCCTTCGATCGAGTCTGGCATGAAGGCTTATGGCAAATAATGAGAAAATTCAATTTTGATACCAACATCATAGATATCATTGAAGCACTTTACAAGGACGCAAGCAGTGCTGTTTTTGCAAGCAATGACATCGGAGAATTTTTTCAAAACAACTGTAGGAGTTCGTCAGGGATGTATCCTGTCCCCAGTGCTCTTTAATATATATCTAGAACATATTATGCAGGAGGCTCTCTACGATTTTAAAACAACCATATCGATTAGAGGCCGACCTCTTTGCAATCTACGTTTTGCTGATGATATCGATCTTATATCTGGAAATAAATCAGAACTTCAAGACCTTACCTCTAGACAGGAGAAAGTAACAAGAACGTATGGGATGGAAACTAATATAGAAAAAAGCAAGATGTTGGTGAATAGCCATAATAAACATGTTCCGACCAACATTACGTTAAATGGGCAAACGTTAGAAGAAGTGAACACCTTTAAATATATGGGGTCCACTATATGTAGTGATGGAAGAGCAAGTAAAGAAATCAAGACAAGACTTGAGATGGCCTCAGCTGCCATGACAAGGTTGAATGTGATCTGGAAAAGTAACATCAGTTTTCCTGTGAAGGTCAAATTATACAAATCACTTGTATTATCTATTCTCTTGTATGGGTGTGAGGGCTGGACACTTACTGCAGATACGGAGCGAAGGATTCAGGCTTTAGAGTATAAACGTTATAGAAGAATTTTGCGCATTCGCTATAAAGAGCACAAAACAAATGTCTATGTTAGAGAGAAAATAAACACGTATGCAGGCCACCAAGAACCACTCGTGTCAGTAGTGAAACGTCGAAAGATTGCCTGGCTTGAGCATGTAACTCGTCATGACTCCCTTTCGAAAACGATCCTCCAGGGAACAGTCGAAGGTAAACGGATAGGGGGAAGGCAAAGAAAATCCTGGGCTGATAACATCAAAGAATGGGCAGGACACAGTTTTTCCACACTTGTACACATTGCTGAGGATAGAGAGCAGTAGAGGACCCTGTCTGCTGATGCTTCCACCCATGACGGGTTACGGGTTGAGATGATGGCGAACAGAAAGTATTCCCTTTTAGAAACGTGCGATGAATATTTCAGTAACAGTAAAAGAAAGTATCACCTTTCAGAAATGTGCAATGAATCCTTCAATGACAATAGGTGAAGTATTCCCTTTCAGAAATGTGAGATGTATATTTCAATAACAGTAACAGAAAGTATTCCCTTTTAGAAACGTGCGATGAATATTTCAATAACAGTAAGAGAAAGTATTCCTTTTCAGAAATATGCGATGAATCCTTCTATGACAGCAATGGAATGGTAGATCCTTCAATAATTCTAAGAAAAAGAATTACTTTTGAGCAATCTGCGATGGATTCTTCAATGACAGTAAGAGAAAGGATTGCCTATAAGCAATGTGCGATGGATTTTTCAATGACAGTAAGAGAAAGGATTGCCTATCAGCAATGTGCAATGTATTCTTCAATGACAGTAAGAGAAAGGATTGCCTATCAGCAATGTGCAATGTATTCTTCAATGACAGTAAGAGAAAGGATTGCCTACCAGCAATGTGCGATGGATTCTTCAATGACAGTAAGAAAAAAAATTGCCTATCAGCAATATCCGATGGATTCTTCAATGACAGTAAGAAAAAGGATTACCTTTCAGCAATGTGCGATGGATTCTTCAATGACATTAAGAGAAGGGATTACGTTTACTCAAAATATCTACCGATGAGAATAACGCAAATTTATTCCGGGATAGATTGGTAAGGTGGTTTAAAATAAAATACAAACTTTCTTCAAGATAGTATTGGAAAAAAGAGTGAAAACTCGTAACCTAGGGGATTGGAAAAGTCAAAGTCAAGATAGTGCCTGGCATTGACCGAAATGTAAAACAACCAGTTCAAAGCTCACATTTGCATACAAAGTGATTATTAAGTTATTTGTTGTAAGTCACAGCTTTTAAAAGCTGGATCAGCTCAGACGATGGATCATCTTGTAATGTAGACCAGAATTAGATTCCCCCAGATGAACGCACATTGCAGGTGTCCAGAAAATTGTGTGAGAAATTCTCTTACGTCAATAGACAGAGAAAACCAATTTTGAAGCGATTAATAATGTCAAAGTTAGTTAACCCTCTAACGCAGCCTTTCTCAAACTTTTTATCCTGAAGGACTCCTTGAAATAATTTTCAGGTCTCAGGGAACCCCTGCATACAACTTACTTTATCCACAGCTCATGGTACGTTAGCGTTATCAGTGAGTTGTAAATATAATAATCTAATAATAATTGTCAATGCTATTTTGAGTAAAGAATGATATTTTCTATGGGTTTGTTTATTTTGGCCAACTTAATAGCCTACTACTTGTGTGTGGTTCCCTCATCCCACAAAAGGTATCGACCCTAATGTAAGTTTAATCACGATCTCTCGCGGGAACCCCTAGCAACCTCTCACGGAACCTTAGGGTTCCGTGACATCCCAGGTTGAGAAACTCTTTTCTAACGTGTGCAGTCGTGAGGAGATAAAATAACGAGGGAGAGTATATGGACAAACAGATAGGCAGACAGACAGACGCACGGACGAACGAAGAGATGGATGGATGGATGAACGGAAGGACGGACAGGTGATCGGGCAGATAGTTAGATAGACAGACAGACAGACAGACAGACAGACAGACAGATAGATAGATAGATAGATAGATAGATAGATAGATAGATAGATAGATAGATAGATAGATAGATAGATAGATAGATAGGCAGGCAGGCAGGCAGGCAGGCAGGCAGGCAGACAGACAGACAGACAGACAGACAGACAGACAGACAGACAGACAGATAGATAGATAGATAGATAGATAGATAGATAGATAGATAGATAGATAGATAGATAGATAGATAGATAGATAGATAGATAGATAGATAGATAGATAGATAGATAGATAGATAGATAGATAGATAGATAGATAGATAGATAGATAGATAGATAGATGGATAGATAGATAGATAGATAGATAGATAGATAGATAATGTAAGTATGTCTGTTGGTTGGTCAATAGATAGAATTTTGTGGCAAGTAGAAACCTGGACTTAATCGGACAGAAAACCTGAATCTGAGGTCCAGGATTAATTCGTCTAGCCTCGTTCTTACGGAAAATCTGATGAACTTAAGGTGAAATGTATCGCTTACTTTGTGAATGTATGTCGTGAAATGTTTTACGAGCAAGCACGGCAATTTTCCGATAAAGCTAGACACTCACACAATCACACATACACACACACACACATATATATGTATTCAAAGCAATCATTCTCTATCCAGTAACAAAATGTTACTACTGTGTTTTATGACGGCGAGACATTGTAAAATGTTTTGCGGCCGTAGAGAGGATTAGAACAGAGGCGGCTGTGGTTTTCTTGTCCATTCTGTGATCGTTTATGTTTGTATGTTTGTAAAACTCAAATAACGACAGAAGATGGCAGATGTGAAACAGAAATCAAGAAGAGATTAAGAATGACCGAAGCTACATTCAACAACATGATGCAAATACTGACATCTAGACAATTAACACACAAGTTAGAAGTGAGAATTAAAAAATATTACACACATTTTTCATTACTGTGTGATGTAGAAACATGGATAATAAACAAGCAATTGTAAGAAAGAGTTGAGGCCATTGACATGTGGATAGTAACAAGAAGAGACATGGTCCGCAACCAGACGATACGTCAAGGCCTTAAATCCCACCCCCTTCAGATCCAAGTAGAACAGTCCCAACTAAGATGGGTTGGCCATGTCTGCAGAATGGGAGAAGATCGGCTACCACGACAAGCATGGGAAACAAAGAGCCAGGGATCCAGATCCACAGGACGACCCAGAGTCCGCTGGAAGGACAACATTAGACAATCTTTGAAGGACCGAGGGCTAGAATGGAACCAGGCCAGGAAGAAGACAGCCGATAGGATAGTCTTGCACTCTCTCTTCCAAACCTCTACACCTTACGGTAGAAAGGGAACGACTAAGTAAGTAAGACATGTGGATATATAGTAGAATATGGCGCGTCTCATTGAAAGAGAAGAAAACAAATAAGGAGGTCCTAGGAAACCTAGTAATGAAAAGATAATTAATGAAGGAAATCTAAATTAGGCAGCTAAAATATTGTGGCCATATAAAAAGACATAACACTTTGATGAAGACCATAATAGAAGAAAGAGTGGAAGGTAAACGTGCAAGAGAAAGTCAACGCTTTAAGTGGGAAGATAACATCAAGAGATGGACAGGAAAGAGTTCATCAGAGTCCACCATCAAGAAAAGAGACAGAAAATATGGAGATCCATTACAGCCGACATTCGTTGTCGAGATGGCATTTGGTGATGAAAAGTAAAAAATGCTTGTGGAGCTTAAATAAGACACAAGCATAACGTATGACGAGGATGTCGTACCGATAGGTTTGGAAGTTATTTATGGTCCCGTCTGAGTAGAGTGGATGGTGATAAGTACCTGAGAAATAAAGGTGTGAGAAATAGATTTCACGGGTGAATAGTTTAAGTAGAAGATATGTCTCTGGAATGAGTAAGTTTCTCTAGTCCAGTCTATCTATACGACTATAATTTTAGTACAAGACAATCTTTCCCTCCTCATACATGAAATATAAGTTTAACTACACACACACACACAACTATGTAACAACAAGACACACTGTCACGACTAGTAATATTGTGGATTTATCACCATCAGCATATGGATCATAATACTAGCAATATCAAGACTCGTTATCTAATAGTACGACCACAACAGAGACTAGCTGAAATAAACTCACCATAACACCTGTACTAGGCTAAGTTCCCTTTAATAAATAATCATGCACACAATGTAGCCACACACGGCTAGAAATACATATGCAACACAATGCAACATGGATGCCAAAATAACTTGCGATAATCAACAACGCAATTTACCATTATCACAACTGCGGGTATGTCATACCGAGTGAACAACACAGTGACTTTCGCTCACCGGCTAAGTTCTGCAATCTAATAAAGCCATACTTAACTACAAATGACTTCTCATCAATGAATTACAAAAGAATGCTGCTAGAAACTACACCACTGTTCTAGACATATGCAAACTAAACTTGACCACATGAATAAATGACAAGCACGATCCATGAACAATAATGGCATCCAAATATCCCAGCGAAAATGCTGACAGGGTGTCACGAAGTGGTTTTATGTTTATAGAGTGTGCCTGAATGAAAGCAAGACCCTAGTATGAGAAAGTCTGAGAAGATAGAATTTAGATGGAAAATAACATGCCTGTGGACAGGTGAGACTATTGGCTCAAGAGATAGACCCAGGATTTGAATCTCCCCCTGCCGCTTCGTGACTAAAAAAAATGGCTATAGTCTCCCCACCTCTGACTGCCTTGAAACACAAGGAGATAAGGTGTATAATTACGACCACAAACACCACTATACAGACAACATAGAGTAAGTATAGTAAAGAATAGAAGCTGATCCAGTAAATAATATATGTATATATTTATTTACATACAAGAAAACATAAAATGGCATCATACGTCATCAAGTCAGTCAATAGCGTGCACTGTTGCACGGCCTGGAAAAACCAAGGTAACAATTAAATTGAGAGAGACTCAACCAAAAAAACCCCAAATCACATTCACTCTTCCTGCCACCCTGCTGAGGAACAATAAAAATGGTTAGTGATTTAAACCAAATCTACTTTGGTGGGGCTGTCAACTTTTAGCCTCCACTCTCTAACACTAATAAATTTCTGTCTTAGTCCTGGTGACTCTTCCTCAACGAACGGCTACACAGCTTGTTACTAGTTAGGCAATAGGCGCCGATAACTACACCACAAGAAATGCTACAATTAATAGACTTGGTTTTTCGAACGCAGACTCAGTGTCTATCCGTCCAATGGATACTGAACAGACCCTACTGGTCCTGTCTATTTTCTCCCTCCTTCTCTATCTTTCTCTCTTGATCTCAGTGTCTCTCTAACACTCGAGGGCTGATGATGCGGCATCTCCGTTACGCTCTTCTCTTGATTTCTATCAGGACCTAGGTATGGTAACCCTGTCACCTGTTCCTGATTTTGGTGATGACGATGTTCGGATATCAAGCATGAGGGACTTGATTAACTGTAGACAAAACTTTTCTGCTGCTGAATAGCTTCCCTCTTTTAAACCCGCCCCGGAGTTAGAGGAAAAAAACCAAAGCCTTGATTTCAGGCTGTACAAAATGAAACTAGTCTCCCGGCCACCTGCCGTTGCTAGAGACTATAATAGCGATGCTCTCGGCTGTATGTTAAATAAACCTCGGTCCAGCTGAAACATAGGGACTTCACTGCCAGAGACCATAGGGTAATTTTCTTTTGCTCCTGACGATACTCGAGTACTCTGACCCTGAGATATGTCTTTTGCCGTGGATAATTTTATTTGACAAAATTATGCTCCCCACTGTTTCCGCCGTGACTCGCTGAAATTAAAAGAAACAGCGTCTAATGTACACCCTCTCTAGAATCGCTTATCTCTAACATATACGATACATAAAATAATTCTATACACGTGTCTCTTCATTCTCACTTCTTCTATTCCCCTTCTCTCGTTCTTCACATAATACATGAAATACTATTATCCCACGTGGCACTAACATCACACTCATCCTCCCCTCCTTCTACTAAAATCTGCCAGGTAAAACAAACAATAGCCCAGACCCGTCTGACATGTTACATGGCCGTTACGCATGGCCGATCACGTGTTCAAACTTGACAAACATAGGGAAATCCTTTTACCCATTAACACAGGAGTTTCCCCGGCTTACTCTTATTAAATTAAATCTCGCTATAGGAATAGTTTCCTCCCCTAAGCAGTATAATTCATTTACAACGTAAATCTGAACCCTCTGACAATATTTCTCACATTTTTAAGGCTCAGAAAAATTAACGAACACACCAGGGATTTCCCCATAAATTTACATTAGAAAATATACAGGAATAAATGGTGGTTTTACATAACATCCTACAAATATGGCACACGTGTTTCTCATAACTTCACACTCTCCGATCTACTGCCAAAATCATAGAAAGAATAAGCACACTGTTGCATTACGTCGTTCTTCAAAAATAGTAATTAATGGCGCTATCGTTTATTTTAAAACTGAAAAGTTAATCTTTACCTAAGGGCGAATTCCTGAAAAACCCACTAATAAGTAAAACGATGAATAAAATAGTTACATACCGATTATCGTTTGTTTTCCCCACGGTGGAGAACGATAATTACGACGTCCTACGGCCAGGCAATAATTTTTCATAGAGACCGAATCCCCGTTTTTGTCTCAATATATACAAGAGCAACCGCCCACGTGGATTTCCCTTCCTACGCAAATCGCGGACCAATGGCAGCGCTAGGAAAAATTAGTACTATCAACCCACGCAAACCCCGCATGCTTCCGGCCGCGTGCTTCCGGCCTCGTCATATCGCGTGCCGGAAATGGCGATTATTTCCGTAAACAACGAACTTTACGGGAATCGCGAAAAATCAGAAGAAAGTAAAACTGGCCGAGTGAAAAATAAACCTACCGACCTAAAACGAACCCATTTAAATTACCTTCCCAAAAGTACCGAACACGATATATTCACATGAGAAGAAATAAAATGGTGGAAAAGCGGGCCCGAAAATAGCGATTTCCGTAAACAACGGAAAATCGCGTGATCAGAAGAAAATAAAACTGGTGAAAATTCAAAATAAAAGAACCGGATCGGGCCGGTTGAAAGTCAGAATTACAGTGCCACATCACATAAGTCCCCCCTTTCAAGTACGGGAACCGTGCTAAATCACTGAAATCTCTGGAATTCATACTGGCCCGTATCTAGATCTACCTCTCGATCTAATCACTGTCATAATTAGCATTATCATCCAGGCCCATCTCCATATCCTTGAGAATCTTGGCAAGCCCTGGATCGTGAGGGTCACGCCATGGGATTTCCTCCTGGCGACTGCAACATGACTGGTCGCCCTTCCTCCTCCCTCTCATGTGTTTCCTTCGCCCACGAATTTTCCTGGCGGCGCGTGGTAAATAATGATTACCAGCTGGTGCAACCTCCCAGTGTTTTGAAACAGTCTGACTGGCTTGGCCAGACATCGCCGTATCAGGGCGTAACTGTTTGCGGTTGACTGAAGAACCGTGCACATGTTCCTTCTTGTAAGTATTTCCCTCCCTTGAGAGATGTAATACCATCGGGGGCCTAATTCCCGACGACAAATAAGATACTTCTGAAGTAAGAGGCGTCACCACTGTTTTACCTTTAGGCTGAACAGGGCTGACAGGCGAATACGCCTCTGTAAATAACATTCCACTGTCTTTAGAGGCGTCTCTCCTCCTCATAACAAGACAAGGATGTTTGAGCTCCCGTGGGGCTCCGTGAATTTGGGGCTTTCCCCTTTCACTTCTCTGGCCTGCAGGAGGCCCTCTTGCATTAGCAAGAATCGGTGTGGTTGGGTTTCCCAAAACTATGTATGGGCTTCCCAGGATGAAATCATGTGCTGGCTGTGCCATTACAGCTGCCTTAATGGTGCCAGACACAAACTGACATTTCACCTCAATATTGGCTACAGGCAGACGCTGTGAGATCCCTCTTCTCAAAATTCCACCAATCTCAACTAATTCTCCTGTCCACTGCCCTGGTTTCACCAAATGACGAGCGATGATACTGGGGTAAGTAAGCCCGCTGTCAAACAAACACGTAGTGGCCGTCCCATTCACTACGGCTGGTCCACTGTTAGAGAACAACTTCTCTGCCTGGACTGGTTCCCATTTATTCCCTTTAGTCCATCTCACCGGCCTTAAACAAGCTGCATGGTGTTCATGCACCGTGATGTTCAGTGGGAAGTGGTTCTACAATTCTGACAATACCTCTCATTATCTCCTCTGTTCCTAGCAGGTTCCTGAGAGGTTGTTGTCGGTGCTCTGTTATGCTGCTGGGGGCGCAAGTTATAACCAGAATGAGGCTCCTTGCGAGAAGGTCCTGGTTGCTGATAAGCTGGTGAAGTAGCCGACTGCGATGACGAAGCTCCTTTGTCTGGGGCTGGCAGGTCTGGGTTTTTCCGTTTCTGTCCCAGTACTTCGGCCTGTGCCGTCTGGTACCTTTCCGCGAACACGATAATCTGATCAAGTTGCTGGGCACCCTGCTCCGCCAGATATCGCCTCAAGTCGGGGGACATGTTTGCCTTAACTTGTTCACACAGAACTAACTCCTCCAACCCTTCAAAAGTCTTCGCCAGTCCTGACAGTTCCCTCCAGCGAGTAAGGTAATTTCTCACCCGCTCGGCAAACTGTGCGAAACTCTCTCCCTTCTCCGGCCTGCTCTCCCTGAACATGGTTTGGCATTTACGTGGAGTCCACTGAAATCTTTGCAATAAAGCGTTTCGCAGTGCCTCAAAGTTGTTCTGGTCATCTAGAAGCATCTTGTTGTAGACTTCATACGCATGACCTTTGAGGTATTGTGATAATTTTAGACACCACAAACTCTCATCCAACCCGTATGCCTTTGCCATTCTTTGAAATTTCTCCAGGAACACGTCAATCTTCTCATTCCCATTAGGGAACGAGTCAAATGGGAAGCTCATGGCTGCCATCTGGGGTCCTCCGTTTCCTGAGGTGTCTGTCGCTCCTGCTCCGGGTGAATCTCCATTAGCCGAACTGCCTCCCGAAGCTCGGTACTGCAGTTCCAGAGAACGCAGGGCAAGTTCATGCTGTCTCTCCGCTGCCTTCTCCCTCTCCTGTGCTTCCAATTTCCGAAGTTCCATCTCGGCCTGCCTCTCCGCTGCTTTTGCGGTGGCTATCCTTTCCTCTTTTGCTGCTTCTGCGGCGGCTATCCTTTCCTCTTTTGCTGCTTCTGCGGCGGCTGCCCTTTGCCTTTCCTCAATTTCTGCGGCGGCTGCCCTTTGCCTTTCCTCAATTTCTGCAGCGGCTGCCCTGTCCTCCTTCTCTTTCTCTCGCTGAATATGCCTATCAGTTTCCCTTATCAGGTAGGCCTTAATCTCCTCCTTATCCATTCCCATATCCTGAGCAGATTCACGCCAGGCAGCTCGTAACTTGGCCATATCCGCCATCTTACCTGTAAACTGCTGTAAGTTCACAAATACAGAGAAATGACAGAAAAGGAAAAGAGAAGGAACAACCTGTTACGAAATATAAAATACTCCCTCTATAACCGCGGTTCCAAAAACCCGACCTCAGACTAGCACTAAGTCTGAATAATAACCTGGAAAAAAAAATTTTTTTTAACAAGCTAACCAAACCCGAAATTACCTTCCTGCTAAAGAAAAATATGTCGGTATGCCAACAATTACCTTTATGTCATATACATCAAAATCACCACAAATCTACTAGACTGCAACCTGTGGAAAAACTTATAACTGGATCAGTTCTAATATAGCTCAAGTCTAGGGGATATTTAAAGAAACTCTATTCTCAGAAAACTTTCTAGAGACAATCTATGAATATAGATCACAAAATTGATCTCCACAGAATGATCCACCGGACGATTGCCGCCCACTTGTCACGAAGTGGTTTTATGTTTATAGAGTGTGCCTGAATGAAAGCAAGACCCTAGTATGAGAAAGTCTGAGAAGATAGAATTTAGATGGAAAATAACATGCCTGTGGACAGGTGAGACTATTGGCTCAAGAGATAGACCCAGGATTTGAATCTCCCCCTGCCGCTTCGTGACTAAAAAAAATGGCTATAGTCTCCCCACCTCTGACTGCCTTGAAACACAAGGAGATAAGGTGTATAATTACGACCACAAACACCACTATACAGACAACATAGAGTAAGTATAGTAAAGAATAGAAGCTGATCCAGTAAATAATATATGTATATATTTATTTACATACAAGAAAACATAAAATGGCATCATACGTCATCAAGTCAGTCAATAGCGTGCACTGTTGCACGGCCTGGAAAAACCAAGGTAACAATTAAATTGAGAGAGACTCAACCAAAAAAACCCCAAATCACATTCACTCTTCCTGCCACCCTGCTGAGGAACAATAAAAATGGTTAGTGATTTAAACCAAATCTACTTTGGTGGGGCTGTCAACTTTTAGCCTCCACTCTCTAACACTAATAAATTTCTGTCTTAGTCCTGGTGACTCTTCCTCAACGAACGGCTACACAGCTTGTTACTAGTTAGGCAATAGGCGCCGATAACTACACCACAAGAAATGCTACAATTAATAGACTTGGTTTTTCGAACGCAGACTCAGTGTCTATCCGTCCAATGGATACTGAACAGACCCTACTGGTCCTGTCTATTTTCTCCCTCCTTCTCTATCTTTCTCTCTTGATCTCAGTGTCTCTCTAACACTCGAGGGCTGATGATGCGGCATCTCCGTTACGCTCTTCTCTTGATTTCTATCAGGACCTAGGTATGGTAACCCTGTCACCTGTTCCTGATTTTGGTGATGACGATGTTCGGATATCAAGCATGAGGGACTTGATTAACTGTAGACAAAACTTTTCTGCTGCTGAATAGCTTCCCTCTTTTAACCCGCCCCGGAGTTAGAGGAAAAAAACCACAGCCTTGATTTCAGGCTGTACAAAATGAAACTAGTCTCCCGGCCACCTGCCGTTGCTAGAGACTATAATAGCGATGCTCTCGGCTGTATGTTAAATAAACCTCGGTCCAGCTGAAGCATAGGGACTTCACTGCCAGAGACCATAGGGTAATTTTCTTTTGCTCCTGACGATACTCGAGTACTCTGACCCTGAGATATGTCTTTTGCCGTGGATAATTTTATTTGACAAAATTATGCTCCCCACTGTTTCCGCCGTGACTCGCTGAAATTAAAAGAAACAGCGTCTAATGTACACCCTCTCTAGAATCGCTTATCTCTAACATATACGATACATAAAATAATTCTATACACGTGTCTCTTCATTCTCACTTCTTCTATTCCCCTTCTCTCGTTCTTCACATAATACATGAAATACTATTATCCCACGTGGCACTAACATCACACTCATCCTCCCCTCCTTCTACTAAAATCTGCCAGGTAAAACAAACAATAGCCCAGACCCGTCTGACATGTTACATGGCCGTTACGCATGGCCGATCACGTGTTCAAACTTGACAAACATAGGGAAATCCTTTTACCCATTAACACAGGAGTTTCCCCGGCTTACTCTTATTAAATTAAATCTCGCTATAGGAATAGTTTCCTCCACTAAGCAGTATAATTCATTTACAACGTAAATCTGAACCCTCTGACAATATTTCTCACATTTTAAGGCTCAGAAAAATTAACGAACACACCAGGGATTTCCCCATAAATTTACATTAGAAAATATACAGGAATAAATGGTGGTTTTACATAACATCCTACAAATATGGCACACGTGTTTCTCATAACTTCACACTCTCCGATCTACTGCCAAAATCATAGAAAGAATAAGCACACTGTTGCATTACGTCGTTCTTCAAAAATAGTAATTAATGGCGTTATCGTTTATTTTAAAACTGAAAAGTTAATCTTTACCTAAGGGCGAATTCCTGAAAAACCCACTAATAAGTAAAACGATGAATAAAATAGTTACATACCGATTATCGTTTGTTTTTCCCACGGTGGAGAACGATAATTACGACGTCCTACGGCCAGGCAATAATTTTTCATAGAGACCGAATCCCCGTTTTCTGTCTCAATATATACAAGAGCAACCGCCCACGTGGATTTCCCTTCCTACGCAAATCGCGGACCAATGGCAGCGCTAGGAAAAATTAGTACTATCAACCCACGCAAACCCCGCATGCTTCCGGCCGCGTGCTTCCGGCCTCGTCATATCGCGTGCCGGAAATGGCGATTATTTCCGTAAACAACGAACTTTACGGGAATCGCGAAAAATCAGAAGAAAGTAAAACTGGCCGAGTGAAAAATAAACCTACCGACCTAAAACGAACCCATTTAAATTACCTTCCCAAAAGTACCGAACACGATATATTCACATGAGAAGAAATAAAATGGTGGAAAAGCGGGCCCGAAAATAGCGATTTCCGTAAACAACGGAAAATCGCGTGATCAGAAGAAAATAAAACTGGTGAAAATTCAAAATAAAAGAACCGGATCGGGCCGGTTGAAAGTCAGAATTACAGTGCCACATCACATAATGCACAACACAGCGACCTCTCCGGTCTGTATCCAGAAACTCAACTAACTTTCCGCACCAGAATTCGGGCGTACTTCCTTCCAGGTCACATGACCAAAACGGGTTTTAAATTATCTCAATGTCACCACTCACAGCGTGACCAACTTAATACCTTGTATTTTGTAGAACATCTATACTGTGACACACACAAACGTGAAAAACTATGGTTAATTTGGTATGGGTCTGACCAATACACAAAGTTAAGTTTCTTTTGTTGTTTATTATCATTTAAACTTGACAACACCAAATATCTAAAGAAAGATCAAATAAAATCAGATTTACATACATAGGAAATAACTGAATAAATGTGCCCTCCCACTCTTGAGAAAAGAACCCAAAAAGTTAATAACCCAAAGGTCAAAGGTTAGCAGTATGTTACAGAATAGACAGTAAAGAAAACAAGTTCCTACTAAATGCTACCCAGTAAAGTAAACAATTTTTAAGCAAAATCCAGGTTAGTATGATCCTGTAACAAAGAAAAATATTCTCTCTCTCTCTCTCTCTCTCTCTCTCTCTCTCTCTCTCTCTCTGGCATACAGTGGCCACTCAATCGCCCTTACCTAATCTTGGTGATATCCCTTGGAATTACAATGGTTCCTGAATATACAAATTGTCAGGTGTATTTCCCAAATTGGCCCCAGTCCATCCTCAAATAAATCAGATTTATAAGGTGGACGCCTAATTTGGTGGTTTATTCCTGGATGGACAAATGTCACTTCCAATAGTTAGTGTAGAAAAAAAAACGAGATCTTGGGTTCACAGTAAGCAGAGGAAAATACTTCCAGTATTGGGAAACATCTGGTTGCTAAAAAAACTGTTACAATTGATAAATGATGGTAATCCTATCGGCTGGCTCTATGGTGAGTGCCGATTCGGAAACAGCGTAACTCTTCTGGATAGAAATCCACTTAGATACGACTGTCAAATGTCGGGAGTAGTGTTATTGGTTTCACAATCCATTGGGCTGATAAAATTGAACAAAATATTTCTCGGTTTTGTAAGTCAAGTTAAACTTATAGTTCAAATGTTTCTTTGTCTCTTTGGCCAATCCTGTTCACAAATGAACTTGGGGACGCACAAGCCAAGAAAAAGATAACATTAACCATTCAGTAAAATGATGAAAAAACCGCTGGACGCCCTTTGATCAGGTCTGCGTGGAATAAACAAAACATTTATGAAAAAGAAATGCTACTATTCTATATAGCTCTCTCTCTCTCTCTCTCTCTCTCTCTCTCTCTCTCTCTCTCTATATATATATATATATATATATATATATATATATATATATATATATATATATATATATATATATATATATATATATATACGGACGGGGACAAGACGATATCTTATCCACTCCGTCAGTCGTGATTAAATTTAAAAGGCACACGGTGACTTTCTTTACACCTATACGGTCAGCTTTTCGCCCGCGCGGCGATTTCAGGTCGGATGAAGGTATGCAACCCTCCCCGCCCCTTACGCACGCGTTAACGATCAGTGTACAATGTCAATTATTATTTAATTGTCCATACGCGCACTTCCATAAATATCGCCTGTCGTTAATAGCTATTAAATTGTCGGCGTCTGTTGGTTATCGTATGTTATTAAATAATAGTCACTTACTATAAATACACAAAATGAAATATAACGTGAATTCTATTCTCCCACTATCGGTCGCGCCTAGCATATATCAGTCAACTAAACCGTCTCTTCTTGTGTGAGAAAGCGGGTTGTAAAATTAACATTATAACTGAAACATCTGCTATAAAATAGCTACGCGTTATTTTGTTTTAATGGTTTTAACAGCTAGAACTATAAGTGAATTATAATGGTAAAATCTTTAACACTTTAACACGTAAGCACTAATTTTCTATTACCAGAACATCAGAATGACAGTCCCCACGAATGCTATTAACACATCTTCCACAATGGTTCTAGACTACGTGTTTAGACTATCCGAAAAATTCTGAGTGACAACTGATAGCTGGTTTCGGAAGACACAGTTTATATATCATCATGTTTATCTGATCTCTAGAGGATGCTACTTTTCACACTATTGTGCGTAGCAGAGAATCAGAAGCATGAGTCCCCCAGATGAAAGTTTTCACGGTCGCTCTGTCGGGCGTTGCTAATCGACATCAGAGACTTAAAACCGTGTAATGGGGTTCTCGGAGATTTTGCTCGTATCTGAAGATCAAAGAGTTAACTCTCTTCTGTGTACGAACTTCAAAGGGTACTCGGAGAAATATTTTTGCCCGATCGTCTACTTCAAAAGGTTTCGGTGTTTTCCACGTGAGTTCTGTCAGGTATCCGATGATTGACAGATCAGCTCGCGTGAGAAACTTGATAAACAAACCTGATTCGCTCCCTGTTATGACTGGCAGGTCGCGAAAGTTGGTAAACGACTTCAATTGTTTATGTTCAAGGAAAAGAGGCGGGGATGAAGAATAAGCTTGTGTGAGTAAGACAGACAGAAAAATGCGTGGTTTTGCGAGCAAATCCTAGAACGCTAACGGGATTACAGAGGCCGTCGGATTACTGCAGGCTATATTTCCATTATACGTCACAGAGGACAATAGCTTTATCAAGAACAAAAGAGACATGAGCAAGTGGGAAACAGAGCATTCGGGCCGTCAAAAAAAAATTATAAATATTACCAGCTCGGCAGAAGTGAACAAGTGGTAATCTTCAGACTTCGAACAGGTCACAACCAATTGGGATACCATGTATTCAACAAGTTAAGGTTAGGAACTACTGATGAGTGTAACTGTGGCACTGATAAAATGATTCCTGAACATTTACTTCAAAGGTGCCCACCATATGGAGGAACATAGACAGCGCATATGGCCATCACCAGTACCATTCCTTGAAAAAACTCTAAGGAGATACCAGTAGCCTCAGAATGACCGCTGCATTCTTTGAACATATTCAAGTTGACGTCTGACAGTGAACCAAGAAGAAATAAGACTATTGTGTGTGTCTGTACGTGCACGTACTTCACATGTAAGATTTCACGATACACTGCCACATGAAAAAAAAATAACTGTCAAATAAATGCTCACTTGGTAAATGTAAGCGATACAACCTGGCATACATGATTTTTTTCAAAATTCATCGCCGACAGTGGTAAAATATTAGCACGGCTAAAACAAAGTAGAGTTAAGTAATTTTAAGTCTGTCATATTGTACTGTTCTGAAACCACGATGTTACAGACATAAATGGATTCACGCGTAGAACAGAATGATTGAAATAGCACGACAAGGTTACCAATGTGAAATTGCTGACACGAATCAGACAAGTGTCAGCGGAACAAGAGATGAGACGAAGACGCTGGCGATGGATTGGACATACAATGAGGAAACCTGTTGACATCATTGATAGCGATGGTCTGGGCATACACTGAGGATATCTGTTGATAACATTACCAGACAGTACTTACTCTGGGATCTTCAGGGTCAGAGAAGCAGCGGGATAACAATAAGAAAACTCTGGGATCTTCAGGGTCAGAGAAGCAGAGGGATAAAAATAAGAAAACTCTGGGATCTTCAGGGTCAGAGAAGCAGAGGGATAAAAATAAGAAAACTCTGGGATCTTCAGTGTCAGAGAAGCAGAGGGATAAAAATAAGAAAACTCTGGGATCTTCAGGGTCAGAGAAGCAGAGGGATAAAAATAAGAAAACTCTGGGATCTTCAGGGTCAGAGAAGCAGAGGGATAAAAATAAGAAAACTCTAGGATCTTCAGGGTCAGAGAAGCAGAGGGATAAAAATAAGAAAACTCTGGGATCTTCAGGGTCAGAGAAGCAGAGGGATAAAAATAAGAAAACTCTGGGATCTTCAGGGTCAGAGAAGCAGAGGGATAAAAATAAGAAAACTCTGGGATCTTCAGGGTCAGAGAAGCGGAGGGATAAAAATAAGAAAACTCTGGGATCTTCAGGGTCAGAGAAGCAGCGGGATAAAAATAAGAAAACTCTGGGATCTTCAGGGTAGAGAGGCAGCGGGATAAAAATAAGAAAACTCTGGGATCTTCAGGGTCAGAGAAGCAGAGGGATAAAAATAAGAAAACTCTGGGATCTTCAGGGTCATAGAAGCAGAGGAATAAAAATAAGAAAACTCTGGGATCTTCAGGGTCAGAGAAGCAGAGAGATAAAAATTAAAAAAAACTACACAGAGAAAAGAGCTGGAGACAGAAATAAAATTACAATGTAGACATGGAAACATCTTTAGCTGATGTCACGTGACAGAAGGAATAGGGATATATTTATAGAAGATCCATGCTCCTTAGGGACCTTAAGGATGTTGACTAAATGAATCAAAGAAGCAAATGTCATTTAATTAAATGAGTTAGTCTTTGCAACTATTATTTTCGTACAGAGAACAGATGCAAACACATTTGTAAATCATCAAATATAATTTGTTGCGTGTAGTTCATGGGGGTCTATGAAGAGCCCAAAAAAAGAGCAGAGGTCTATGAAGAGACAAAGAAAGAGCAGAGGTCTATGAAGAAACAAAAAAGAACAGAGGTCTATGAAGAGACAAAAAAGAACAGAGGTCTATGAAGAAACAAAAAAGAACAGAGGTCTATGAAGAAACAAAAAAGAACAGAGGTCTATGAAGAAACAAAAAAGAACAGAGGTCTATGAAGAAACAACAAAGAGCAGAGGTCTATGAATAGACCCAAAAAAACAGAGGTCTATGAAGAGACAAAAAAGAACAGAGGTCTATGAAGAGCCCAAAAAAAGAGCAGAGGTCTATGAAGAGACAACAAAGAGCAGAGGTCTATGAAGAAACAAAAAAAAGCAGAGATCTATGAAGAGACAAAAGAGCAGAGATCTATGAAGAGACAAAAAAGAACAGAGGTCTATGAAGAGACAAAAAAGAGCAGAGGTCTATGAAGAGACAACAAAGAGCAGAGGTCTATAAAGAGACAAAGAAGTACAGAGGTCTATAAAAAAACAAAAAAGAGCAGAGGTCTATGAAGAGACAAAAGAGCAGAGGTCTATGAAGAGACAAAAGAGCAGGGGTCTATGAAGAGACAAAAAAGAACAAATGTTTATGAAAAGACAAAAAAGAGCAGAGGTCTATGAAGAGACAAAAAAGAACAGAGGTCTATGAAGAAACAAAAGAGCAGAGGTCCAAGAAGAGACAAAAAAAGCAGAGGTCTATGAAGAGACAAAAAAGAACAGAGGTCTATGAAGAAACAAAAGAGCAGAGATCTATGAAAAGACAAAAGAGCAGAGGTCTATGAAGAGACAAGAAAGCAGGGGTCTGTGAAGAGACAAAAAAGAACAAAGGTCTATGAAGAGACAAAAAAGAGCAGAGGTCTATGAAGAGACAAAAGAGCAGAGATCTATGAAAAGACAAAAGAGCAGAGGTCTATGAAGAGACAAAAGAGCAGGGGCCTATGAAGACACAAAAAAGAACAGAGGTCTATGAAGAGACAAAGAAGAGCAGAGGTCTATGAAGAAACAAAAAAGAGCAGAGGTCTATGAAGAGACAAAAAAGAACAGAGGTCTATAAAGAAACAAAAAAGAGCAGAGGTCTATGAAGAGACAAAAGAGCAGAGATCTATGAAAAGACAAAAGAGCAGAGGTCTATGAAGAGACAAGAAAGCAGGGGTCTGTGAAGAGACAAAAAAGAACAAAGGTCTACGAAGAGACAAAAAAGAGCAGAGGTCTATGAAGAGACAAAAAAGAACAGAGGTCTATGAAGAATCAAAAAAGAGCAGAGGTCTATGAAGAGACAAAGAAAGAGCAGAGGTCTATGAAGAGACAAAACAGCAGAGGTCTATGAAGAAACAAAAAAGAACAGAGGTCTATGAAGAAACAAAAAGGAACAGAGGTCTATGAAGAGACAAAAAAGAACAGAGGTCTATGAAGAGACAAAAGAGCAGAGGTCTATGAAGAGACAAAAAAGAACAGAGGTCTATGAAGAGACAAAAAAGAGCAGAGGTCTATGAAGAGACAAAAGAGCAGAGGTCTATGAAGAGACAAAAAAGAGCAGAGGTCTATGAAGAGACAAAAAAGAGCAGAGGTCTATGAAGAGACAAAAAAGAGCAGAGGTCTATGAAGAGACAAAAAAGAACAGAGGTCTATAAAGAAACAAAAAAGAGCAGAGGTCTATGAAGAGACAAAAGAGCAGAGATCTATGAAAAGACAAAAGAGCAGAGGTCTATGAAGAGACAAAAGAGCAGGGGTCTATGAAGAGACAAAAAAGAACAAATGTCTATGAAGAGACAAAAAAGAGCAGAGGTCTAAGAAGAGACAAAAAAGAACAGAGGTCTATGAAGAAACAAAAGAGCAGAGGTCCAAGAAGAGACAAAAAAAGCAGAGGTCTATGAAGAGACAAAAAAGAACAGAGGTCTATGAAGAAACAAAAAAGAACAGAGATCTATGAAGAGACAAAAGAGCATAGACCTATGAAAAGACAAAAGAGCAGAGATCTATGAAGAGACAAAAGAGCAGTGGTCTATGAAGAGACAAAAAAGAACAGAGGTCTATGAAGAGACAAAAAAGAGCAGAGGTCTATGAAGAGACAAAAAAGAACAAATGTCTATGAAGAGACAAAAAAGAGCAGAGGTCTAAGAAGAGACAAAAAAGAACAGAGGTCTATGAAGAAACAAAAGAGCAGAGGTCCAAGAAGAGACAAAAAAAGCAGAGGTCTATGAAGAGACAAAAGAGCAGAGATCTATGAAGAGACAAAAAAGAACAGAGGTCTATGAAGAGACAAAAAAGAGCAGAGGTCTATGAAGAGACAAAAAAGAGCAGAGGTCTATGAAGAAACAAAAAAGAACAGAGGTCTATGAAGAAACAAAAAAAAAGCAGAGGTCTATGAAGAGACAAAAAAGAACAGCGGTCTATGAAGAGACAAAAAAGAGCAGAGTTCTATGAAGAGACAAAAAAGAGCAGAGGTCTATGAAGAAACCAAAAAAAAAAAAAAAAAGAGCAGAGGTCTATGACGGGACAAAGAAAGAGCAGAGGTCTATGACGGGACAAAGAAAGAGCAGAGGTCTATGACGGGACAAAGAAGGAGCAGAGGTCTATGACGGGACAAAGAAAGAGCAGAGGTCTATGACGGGACAAAGAAAGAGCAAGGCTACTGTACGCTACCCTCATGTATGTCGTACAAGTCGACTAATATGAGGTTTTTCTTGAGGCTGGCAACCTCATCGCGTAACAAAAATTGTCACAGAAAAAAGTGTGAATGCTTGATGCAGGTTTCCTGTAAGGGGATTAGCTCCAGGGGTAGATCAACATTTCTTGTAGCGCACGCGAAACAGATGATAGTGGATTTAGAAAGGCACAAAGACAGGCACAGATAAATGAAATATTGACGTGCTGGTATAGCTTGCGGTCTACCGTCAGTTACGTGAACCACCGGTTCTAGTATCGTATTTGCGAACTAAGCATAAATGACATTAGCATGTAAGTAAATTTTATTGTAGCAATCACATATCTGTTCAGCATCCCGTGACGCAAAAAAAACTCTTTATTTCCTGCGTAGTTTAGTAATATTAACCAAACTTAAACATGTTCTGGTCGGACCCATGTCTTCCTGCCAAAAACATCTCTCAGTGTTTTTTTTTTTTTTTTGTGTTTTTTTGGATCAAAACTATTAAGGTCATAAACACAACCCCAAACAGGTAGCTTAAAAATAATGTTCATGATTCAGTCAAATACTAATTATGAGGTATGGCATTTCCGGCATCGCTGGAAGAAAAACAAATGTTTAAAAACAGAATACCTACGTTCTCAACTGCAGGAATATATTGACATAACAGTTATGTGCAAATATCAGTTTTTTAAAAAATGTATGATCTGGCTTCTTAGTTCATGGAACATAAACCTGGATAAACACGATAAGGCTTTGTCACGGAGAGTTTTATAGAACCCGGATATTAAGGCAGACGAGAAGAAAACGAAGCACAGCATGCAGGGCTCGGGGAATGACATTTTAAAAAAATGAACATGAAGGTCAGAAGCTATCTCAACCTGCTGTCATCCCTGGTGATCACCAGACACAGGGTGCCGCTAATCCCAGCGTCTAGATGGCCCCAGCGTCTAGATGGCCCCATCTTCCTTACTCAGGATTTGAGGTACCTCCAAACCATTCCAGAAATGATCCATGAATTGAGAGTAACTAGGGTGCTCTGGAAAGATGCAATAAACTCAACAATAATACGAAATACAGTTTCTTGCTGTTGTCGCTTGTTCATGAATGTGGCTGACAACAGTTAAACCCCGAAACGTCCAGTCGTTTGTTGTATCATTGAACTGTAAAACTGGCTTTATTTACCTATTTTGTTTTCAACGTATTTGTTTTAAGTTTTATTTTGCGTTATCTTCCTATTATACAGCAACCCCCCCATCTCTCCCCCCCCCCCTTCCTCCTCTATTACACATATACATATTGAACAAAAAAACAATTATCAGAAGGACTAATACAGAACAATACAAAGAGAAACACAATCAGAAAATTTATCACAAAACCCGTCCTGGTGTATCCGACAATCCCATGCAGGCAGTGCAGGTGGTCAGTGGTTGAAAAAGGTGGTCGCGTTGCGTGCAAACAATTAGAACAGCAACAAGTCACAAACAAACAAACAAAAAAAACACAAGGATATTGTTACATGGAGCATAGCTCTCCGTTGTGTTACTGGGGCCCGAAAAGGTAGCAAAGAATTTAACATTGTAACCTATCACGCACGTCATAAGAGGCGACCAACGAGAGTTGCGCACAGGCCGACTACACCATCCTGAAGAAATGTCAACCCACAATGAAAACTTCATCAAAACAAAATGGACGAATCAACTAACGATAGGAAGACTTGGCAAACATTTGTTGAAGACATATGCGTCTTAGAGCGCTGAAGGCTGATGATGATGATGATGATGGTGATGATGATGATGGTGATGATGATGATGATGGTGATGGTGATGGTGATGGTGGTGATGGTGATGATGATGATGATGATGATGGTATGGTGATGGTGATGGTGGTGATGGTGATGATGATGATGATGATGATTGGCATAACTAAGGCAGTCATTATAACAGGAAGAACTAGTAGGGCTCTGAACAAATAAAAACTTGCAGATGCATACTTAGGGGATAGGGATGGAGAGGTAAAGATCTGAGAACTGAATGGACAGCTAGAAATAAGCTTAGATCCACATATGGACAAACAATAAAAGGTTAAAAATGAAATCGAGTTTTTTAAACATTTCATGAATAAAGCCACTTTAAGATAAAAATACATTATGCCAAACAATGTATGGCCGTTTGGCAAGCTCTTAAATATGAAAACGCATTATATTGGCTCTTTAAAGAAAAGCGATCAAAGTAACCCGCTAAACCATCATCATCATCAGCCGCCATCTCCGCACCGGAAGTCGGATGCAATGGATCTCCAACGTTTTCTGTCTCTTGTCTTAATGGTGAACTCTGATAGATTCGTTCCTCTCCATCTCTTGATGTTATCTTCCCAATTATAGCGCTGTCTTCCCCTTGCATGTTTGCCTTCAACTCTCCCTTCTATTATGGTCTTCATCAAGGTGTTATGTCTTTTATATGGACAACATATTTTAGCTGCCTCATTTTGATCTCCTACATTCTCTTTTCATGCCTAGGTTTTCTAGGACCTCTTTATTTGTTTTCTTCCCTTTCTATGAGATGCGCCACATTCTTCTATATATCCACATCTCGAGAGCCCCAATTCTTTCTTCCAGTTGCTTGTTCATTCTCTATGTTTTTTACACCATTCAGTAATAAAGAATATATATGATACTTGATGATTCTCAGTTTTAATGTGTGGGTTCATTGTTTAGATCTCAGTATTTGTCTCATATTAAATGTAGCTTTGGCCACTCCTATTCTCTTCTTGATTTCTGTTTCACATCTGCCATCTTCTGTTATTATATAACCAAGATACGAGAACCTCTTGACTTGTTCCATGATTTTCCCTTGTGTGCTTATCTTTAATGTTGGCTTATCGTCTCTTTTGCTGATTATCATAGTTTTCGTTTTCTCAATGTAAATTTTCAATCCACATTTGTGACCTGTGCTTTTTACTTGCTTCACTAGTTCTTGTAAATCCTGTTTACTTTCAGCTAACAACACGGTATCATCTGCATATCTAAGATTGTTTAGTGACCTTCCACTGATGTTCAGACCTGGCATTTCCTGTATCTGTTTGAAAATTGTTTATGTGTATAGATTAAATAGACTGGGGGACAATGCGCAACTTTGTCTCACACCTCAGCTAAACCATGACAGGGAAATAATTATGATATGTTCTTTCTACTGCATGTTCTAAAGAGGGCGCTAATTCGCAAGAGATCATTTCAATCCTTCCCATTCAATTTCAACTTCATTGGATGTTTGTTGTCAAACTTATCATGACCTATGACCAATGGTCAGTGTACCATGAAACAACTGAAAGTCATGTGGCTTCTTTCAAGGGT
The DNA here is from genome assembly GCA_024509875.1 of Oreohelix idahoensis. NCBI lineage: Eukaryota > Metazoa > Mollusca > Gastropoda > Stylommatophora > Oreohelicidae > Oreohelix > Oreohelix idahoensis. The sequence goes on from JAMPIV010005434.1 coordinate 180,854, forward strand.
TTTCAATTTAGCTTTCACGGTACAATGCACGTCTTTTCCATACTTTCCCGAAAAGGTGGCAGATTTCATCATTGGTGTTTCAGACGTGTCAATAAGACAGTGAGTATAAAGAAGATTATTGTGCATCGTCAGTTCGTAAATAATCTATTTCTGTTCAACGCATCACATAATAACAGATGCATAACAGTTTTAAAGGGAATAAATAAGTTGCGAAGAAAAAAATTAAATATTTAATGTGCTATATTTTCCCCCCGCATCTTCTACCTACACTGATTGATAGATTTTCCAGCTTCTTCTAAATGTTTCGGCGTTTACTGGCGACCAGGTGTTCCTCGTGCTGAAATGTTTACGGTCCTGAACGGCCCTGTGATAAACCCCTGTGGATAGCAAGGACAGGTGAATACATACTCAACATTTCTTGGCGAACTTAACGATAATTGCTTAAGTGTTCTCTCCGCCCACTTCTGTTTTTTTACTTTAATGAAACTATATATGCAGATAACTGAGCATTAACCTGGACATAACAAGTAGCAGATTAATAACTTTCATCCAAAAGTGAGAGGTTGTAACAAAAGGGTCGTCCACATATGACGTCATGCATTGAGGGGGGATGGGTTTCCACAATTTTGTGACGAAGTGTGACGATAGGGGGTAGGGGGAAATGTAAAGAAATGTGGTCACTCAAAAGAAATACGATGGATGATCGCTTCTTGTCATATGTGACGTCGGAATAAAATAGATTTTGTAACATCATTTATCAGTCTTCTCCTTCGTAGATGGCTTTACTTATTATTATTATTATTATTATTATTATTATTATTATTATTATTATTATTATTATCGCAGCTGAAATGTCGGATAACTATAATAACTTTTAATTGATTTAAACTGATTTTTAATTATATATACATATACATACATATCAAACTAAATAAACTGTTCTGTTGATTAAAATCTGATTTTTGAAAGAAATAAAACAATATCAAGTCAACACCTCCCTGACAACAGTCCGATGAGATGAAAGACACAGACGATTAACATGTAGAAAGTCTTACGGCTGACGTGAACGTAAAAATGTTTTATGTATTTAGTTATTTATTTATTTTGGTTTGCAAAAATGCGGAAGCATTTAGCTGTGATGTGCAATGTTTGGGCCCTGCCTCGTGCTGGGATGCGGCACATGAAAGGAAAGAAATTTGTAAAAGCCGGATTAATTAGATACTATTTCTCTACAAAAAATGGGGAGGGAGTGTAAAGAGATATATGACGTCACATGGGAAGGGGGTCTGGGTTTTTGTGACGAAGTGTGACAAGGGCGAAGGTGTGATTTTAAAATGGCAAAAATTGCGTAAGGTTATATGTGGAATCTAAAAGTGAAAAATTATAATCCGGTCGTAAAATGTGTTTCACGAAGGCGAAACAATAGTGGGGTGTCTATCGTTTCGTCAGCAATGTCTCCAGTGCAACATAATTCGCAGTATTTGTGTTAGTGTGTTAGGTCAAATTGTCTCTTGTCATTTATGTGCATGTATGTGGGTTACATTCTATCGCACATGCACATAGTCGGTCATTAAGGTACCCCGCTTCCAGAACAAGGACTGCCTTATAATACCATCAACAGGTTTCCTCAATGTGTGTCCTATCAATCGCCAGTGTCTTCTTCTCATCTCTTGTTCCACTAGCACTTGTCTGCTGCGTGTGGCACAACTTTGTGGAGACTTCAAACAACTATGGAATTAACAGTGAGCATATCAATTCAGGTCCCGTATAGACCCTGGGGGATTTCTGAAGATACTTAGAAAGAATACGACAACTACACCCTCAGGCATGTCGTACAAAGCTACTAATGTGAGGTTGGGCATGAGGCTAGGAACCTCATCATGTAAAACAAATTGCCATTGAAACCAACCCTACAAGAGCATGTGAATCCTTGGTGCAAGCTACCTAGGAGCACGGGGAACAGCTGTATTGGTGACACTGTCGTAGATTTGTGATAGGTGATTAAGACTTAGTTTGGTCCCTTCTGAATAGACATAGAAATAAGTGATAGCTCAGTGGGATGATAAAATAGAAATAGATTTCACGAGTGCGGTGGAGGAAATATAATAGATTCTTCTTCTTCTTCCTCGTTCGTCCTGAAAAGGACGGTGGTTGCGTTGTGTCTGTTTACGCCTAAGCTGTGATATCTGCATCTTTCGGTCGACACATCCGACTTCTGCACGGCATTTTTTAGGACCGGGTTTGCCTTCCCATTGCGATCCACACTCGCTCAGCCAGACTGCACTGCTGCAGACTGTTTCCAGGACCACCACGTGGAGGTGGAGTGCGGTCTTGACCAGCTCTGATTCGCTGGTCCTGACGCAGGCAGTCAAGCTATGAGTCGCTGACTGCGTTCTCTATTGCTGCAATATAGAATAATAGATTCTGTCTCTGACACTCGAGAAGCGTCTCTCAGTCAGCCTATCATCTACAACAGAGTTAGATTAGTCAGACAAATCTAATATAATATATTAATATATACACTCCTCACATACACACACACACATAAGTGACTACAATAGACACACAGACGTAAAACTATGACAATGAAAATATAGATATTTGGGAACGAACTGACCGCCACACTGATTAAGTTTAAATGTGAAGTTTAATTATCAAGATAAACTTCCATCACAACATATGAAATTACATCAAACATATACAAATAGTCATAAAGTCAATGAATTGCTACAAGAATGATAGACCCGCTGGTATGATCTTTTCCCTCGATGTATAGCCCACAGTCCTGTTAGAAGAAAAGTGATAGCCCCAAAGAGTCACGGATACATACGATTTAGTCTAAGATTTCCCTTTAAAGGTATGAACAGACTTGGATACTCTGATCTATCCTAAGGAAACATATTGTTAGCAAGAAAATAAACTTGCATAAAGAAATTTAAGACAGCAAAATGGGTGCCAAAATACAACAATAAAGGAATCACACAGTCCTGCATTCACTCTATTCAGTCAGCCGTAATCACGTGCTTTCATTCGTACTTACAGCTTTGGTAGCAACTTCTGGACAAACAATTTTTAGGACATGCACATACAGAATCTCCAGGGTTAGACATTGGCCAAGGGAACCCCAGCTCCAAAAAGATAGGTTGAATTCGCTTCTTCAGGGAACGTTTCCTTGGTATTTCTTATTAGGGATATCTGGTTCTGTCACATTAAAATTGTCCAGGCACGAACGTTAACAGCGAGCACAGTGTCAATAGCTTAGATTTCTAGTAACTAGGAATGTCAAGTAACTGCCTTCTCTCAGTATAGGATTTTATTTGGTCACACCACATACTGGTCACAACTCCGTCGGAATGTTTATTGATTTTAATATTACTTGCCACAAGGGCTGAAATGTACTTGAGGTTTCTCTCAGGAAGAATTTAAATCTGGCGCGATAGGCCCGTTACTTTATTTAAATCTTAAAGTTTATGGAATGGGTACTCTGTCGTTCTGGATGCCAATGCAATCTAGATAGGTTTTACTTTATACACCCAAGTCTTTAAGAAAATGTGACGTCACACTCGCTTCTATCATAAATGATGTTCCTACTTTTATCCACAATAGTTAACTTTTATCCGCGTAAGTTAACTGTTATTCTCCAAAAGTTAACAAGTCCTTCGTGGACGACTTATATTAGTATTATGATCTCAGCTGAAATATCGAATAATTGTTAAAACCTTTAACTGGTTTAAATTATTTTTAATGAATGTTCCTTTTTTAAAGAATGTAATACACATCTTAAAAAAACAAATAGCTGACTAAATAAACTCTACTGTGTAAAATTAGATTAAAAAAAAATAGAAGTAACAAGTTATCACCATCGCGACAACAATCCGATGAGATAAAGACACAAACGTTTAGCTAGTTGAATTAACTGTGTGTGCGTGCGCGCGCGCGAGTGTGAGTGAGACGGGGTTACGGTAAAATGTAAATGCTTTTATTTAAGTACGGCAACGGTTGTGCCCTTTCTCGTGCTGGGACGCAGCACGTGAAAGTGAAGATCTTGGTAAAAGCCTAATTAATGAAACCCTATTATTACTATTTTGAATGCACTTGGTAACACGCAGTTAACAAATGTCCCAAGAAACTGGCTCTTCTGTACATAACCGTAATCAGATGCAAAACAAAATGCAAATACTTGATGAAAGGTCAAAGCTAGTGGGTCTGAAAATACACAGGGATGTGACATATTATGAAAATAGCTTTCATCTATCTATTTCATTAGCTACACTTTTCTTTTACCTAGCTTTTACCTACGCCTGTTTTTTTAACATAAAACCATCCTATACTCAGAGATCTGTACCTTTTTCTAATTTAGCACGCATTTTATTGCTGTTTGCTATTTTCTTTGATGTATGTTCACGAGCAGACCTATTAGCTAACGTTGAGCTGTGTATTTAACGCCAGCGATTGAAAATCGTTGTAATAGATCAGACAGCGATCAAGGGGGAATTACTTTTAGTACTAAGAGCAGATAATTTTGGAACCAAGGTGAGCAAATTTCTATTACCTCCCTTGTAATCCGTTCGCTAGAAAGTTAATTAACACGGTGAATCGCCAGATCAAAGGACGAGCTCGCGCGATTTCGTTCGATGACCATGTCTGCAGGCAGTAAATAGTGTGATTTTTCGATCGAAGAAATCTCGCACGGTCTGGTCAATTACGTTACGCCTGATCTAAGAGAGAGAGCCTGAGTTCTGGTTTTCGGTTCTAGCTTGAAATAGGGCTTTGATTTACACACAAGCCGAAATATGAACGAAGATTTAAACGTAGCTGCTAAATCTGGCAGAGAGTCTGGTTTCGGTAATAATGTAACATTCCCTTTGATTTCAGATATATATATACCCCAGCATTCTAACTTAAATTTATCCAGTACCGCCAGAATTTCAGAGAACATCTAGCTTTCGATTCTAAAGATCTCTTATAATAGTAGTATCACTTAGTTTTTCGATTGGAGATCGTTTTATTTCTGGCTTGTGGTAATTATTATACTAGTAGTTGGAGTGATTTAACTAGTTAAATCGTCAATTATATTTCTCTAAGATTTTTGTGCAGAGTGATTCACTAGATAGGTCCGTCATTGATATTTCTCTAGGTTTTACTGTATTACAGTGGCAAGCCGAACAAATAAATAATTTCTAGCTAATCTCTTCCAGCTATAATATAAATTTAATTATAGCTAGTAACCAGTCAGAGAATATTTTAACCAACTATTAATGCACTGTTCATCATGAGTATTGACGAAATATGTATTTATTTCTAATTCATGATGATTGATTTTTTTAAATGACTAGACTTTATTTCACGGGAGTTTTAAACGATAAGACAAGCTCTAAGCTTGTAGTTTATAATTTAAAGTTAAATAACCGAAGTGGATAAATATCTTATATTTTACGCGGGTTAAGGATTGGATTGAGAATACTATATTATGGTTAAGTATTTGTATTTTTTCTCCTTTACACAGTATTGGGTCAAACCTTAAACCTTACCAGCGGCTTCCATGTAAATATGAGAGTAACCATACAAAAGAACAATTTAATTAGTATCTGGGTTTCTTCAAGGTAAAAACTGTCTGAGGTTGTGTTTACACCCAGAAAGAGACAGAATACCACCCAAAGAACATTAAGAGTGACTTTGTAACTGGGCATATAGATCCAAATTTCTTTGCAAATTTCATTTACAGTCAGCCCGTTGCGGTGACTTAATAAACATTAACATCTCCCGACGTTTGACCAGTTGTGGTGTGACCAAGAATTTTATACTGAGAGAAGTTACCAACCTGTCATTTCTATGTACTGGAAATCTCAAGCTAATGACAGTGTGAGCGCCGTTAAATTTCTTACCTGGACAAATTAAAGGTGACATAAACAGTAATCTTAAATAAAAATAACAAAGGGAACGCTCCCCGGAGGATTGAAGTTAATAGCTCTTTGAGGAGCTGGGGTCCCCTTTGCCAAAAATAACACTGGATTTGCTGTGGGGGTGTGTTCTAAAGATTGTTCCAGAAGATACCACACAAGTATTAGGTAAGAAAGAATGCTCGTGGCCACGGTTGTCTGAGAAGAGAGGAAGAATGAATGAATAATTCTCACATATATCTTGTAGAATCCATGTACTCACTTTGTGTATTGTTCTATGCAAGTTTCGCTGATGCTGCCCTTTATCAGAATAGATTAACGTATAACTCTGTTCTTTACTGTAGAGGGAAATACCAGACCATAACGTATAAATCTTTGACTCTTTGGGGTTAATAACGTTCGTCTAACGGGATCTTGTCTCAACAGAGGGAGGGAGGATTGCACCTATGAGTCTAACTCTTTAATTAATTCATTGACTTATGTTTATTTGTATTTGATTTGATATTCAAAATATTGCTGTTGTGAAGTTCTTTATGATAAATAAAATTTACATAAACTTTAATTACGTGTGTCGGTCAGCTTGTCCCAAAAGATCCATATTCAATAGATATAGTTTTCACGTCTGTCTCAGTCGTAACCGATAGGCTTGATAGATTATCTCTAAATCCAGGGACAGACGTTACTTTTCACCACTTCACTCGTGAAAATCTATTTTCTTTACCTTATCTCCCACTGAGCTATCACCTGTTCTAGTTCTATTCAGACCGGACCATAATTGATCTTAAATTCCTATCAAAAAATCTACGACAAGGGAGAAAACAAAGATAATGAGAACAAATGCAGGAAACAATAACAATACTGCACTTGAAGAAACACCACTACAAGATGTAGAATCGTACATATACCGATGCCTGCAATATAGACAGTTGGATGAACAGACAATGATATCAAGATAAGATTACAGGTTAGACGAGCTTACAAGGGATTGAGAAATATCTGTAGATCAAAAGAAGTCAAGTCCAACATAAAAATCAGAATCTTCAACTCAAATGTCAAGTCAGTTTTATGGAATGGCTCTAAACATGGAGAACAACGAAAACAACGATCAGAAAGCCTCGGACTTTCATAAATTGGTATTTGAAAAAAGATAGTCTCATAGCAGATACTGCAGTAGAGAAGTGAAGTGTTACAGACTTCACAATACAATGTTGATCTTTGAGACGTGGGGTAACCAGTTCCCATCCTGGCTACCTTTACCTTTCCTAACCCAAAAGCAGAGTCAGATATCCATTTACAGCTGGGTAGAACGTAGCGTGACGCCACCTGTTTACAAGACGCTACTTTTGCATCGGGAAGCCTGCGCTATAACCACAGACGCTCTCATAAATGGGTCCTTCTCTAAAATAGAAGGACTGTAGTGGTATGACAAGATTATTCATGTGGAACTGATGACACGAATCAGGCAAGTGCCAGAAGAACAAGACATGAGAAGAAGACGCTGGGATGGATAGGACACACACTGAGAAAACTTGCTCATAGCATTACCAGGCAGTCCTTGTTCTGAAATCCCCAGGGTAAGAGAGGCAGAGGAAGATCAAGGAATACACAGAGAAGAGAACTCGATACAGACATGAAGAGAATGAGGAAAATATGGAAAGACCTTGAGCTGATGTGGCACAGGGCAGGAAGGCTTGGCATAATGCATACGTTCCTTTGGGAGTTGAAAGGGATGATGATGATGATGATGATGACTAGTTAACTGATTAACTTTCGATTATGTAGTTTCTTTTCAGTATTACAAACAAAATAGGGAGAAAACAAGGGTAAGGGTTTAGATATTTATGACGTCATGTAAAGGGGGGGGGGGGGGGGCTGGCGTTAGTGACGAAATGAGGGGTCAGAAATTGGTAAAAATTGAGTGACGTCATATGTGAACGACCGCTATAATTACTGTTACTGAACGGACGCCCCATCCCTTACGGCTGCACAAATTTACCTCTCATAGTGAAGCTATTCATTTTTGTTTAATGACAGCGGAATGAGTCTCGTAACGACACATATTTTCAACGGCTTTAATTTACTTTGTCGCCTTATGTTCCAAAAGTTACAAACGGCAAAAACTCTACGGAGATACCAACAGCTTCAGGCTGACCACTGCATTTTTGGAACCTATTCAAGCTGACGTCTGAGAAGGAACGTAGAAGAAGAAGACAGCAGACGCAGAGATGAAAGAATAAGTCTACTGGTCTCTCTGGCATGTCGTAAAAAGTGATTAATATACGGTTGTCCACGTGACTGGCAATCTCGTCATGTTAAACAGATTGCTACATAAACCACTTCTGCAAGAGCACATGCATGTTTTTGGGGCAGACTTCGTGGGAAGGGGGCCAGCTACAATAAGTGCCTCCGTGCTGCACATGGCGGGGAAAAGGAGTGTGATGATAGTGTATACGAACTGCGCCATACCGTATAATGGCAGCAAGGTAACCAAGAGCTAACGCTCAGTGACAGTGGATCAAGTCAAGTCCAGTCAAGTCCAGTCAAGGCAAGTCCAGTCAAGTCAAGTCAAGTCCAGTCAAGTCAAGTCCGGTCAAGTCAAGTAAAGTCAAGTCAAGTCCAGTCAAGTCCAGTCAAGTCCAGTCAATGATGAATACAGTGTTAGTCTAGTGTAGTTCCCGGGGGTCTCTAGTGAGACAAAGAAAGAATAGGTCTACGCCTCACCTTAGGAATGTCGTTAGAGGCGACTAAACTGAGATTGTGCGTAGGTGTTGGCAATCTCATCATGTACAACAAGTCGTTATAGCAACTACCACTGCAAGAGTACAAAAATGCTTTACGCAGTGTGACATAATTTGTGCGCTCTCTTCTCCTCTCCGGCAGTATTGAACTACACTTGCTGTGCGTACTGAAATAGGTGCATTATTCTGTTGTTAGCACTCTCTTTTTCCCAACTGTCATTCTTTACGTTTCACGCGTCGATGCATGACAGGGCCAGACACGCGTATCGACCATAACTGAGAGATTAACTGAGTCCATAAAACGTGATAATACCACATTGACTCCAGGTAAATGCGAGCACGAAGTGTTTGCTTAAGATTGCATAATTAATTTCCGACTCGACAGGAAAAATGTAAGAAGTTGTAACGTAACCATTACCTAGAACTGTCGGATGTAGCAACTCCATATACGGAGGATGACTGTTTGAAATTTTTAAACGCATGAGTCATACAGAATACAGCATGAGGAAAAGTTTTCATAATATGAACTTTGAATGTATTGGCTGGCTTCTGAGGTGCAAATAAACAACCGCGCTGATTGGGAGTTTGTCAGAAAACGCCAGATGGAAGCGTGGGCCGGGAACTTACGATATAACGTAGGACAAGTTTGACACACGGTTCTGCATTCCTGAAATCGTCAAAGTAGACAGCTAGGACCTTTCCACAGAAAAAAGTAGAGTCAGGGTTCTGAATTTTTAGGAACGGAAAAACGTATTAGAGCATATTTTACCCACTGGAAAAGAAAACTCGCCAATATTAATACGGAACCGGACTCCTACATAAACTACTCAGAAGTCACAGAGGAATTCTAGAATAAGAAATAATATCCCAGACGTGTGTTCGAGGCATCTGTGTTAAGTTACCAAGACTATTTACCTGAGCAAGACATCTAAGATTTACCTTAGTTACTAGGTTGGCGGTACGGATTGGAGAGAGCATTTGAGGTTCTATCCACGTTACTAGCTGTAATAGTATGTGGTTCGAAGCTTGAGATCGACACGTGAAACCTACATCCTATGGGTGGTGAAGATCCCCGCCTTGACCAGAAGCGGTTACCTCTAGAATACTTCAGAGAAGTTCCCTTGCCACAGAGACGAAGTGACGGAACAAGCAGCACCAACATTTAAGAAATTTGGAAGCTAAGAGCAGACGACAATTTCTAATGCTAGTGGCAGAAAATGGATACAAAGTCAAAGTGTATGTTAATTTCACAGCTTTGGAATGAAGGAAATCAAACATGTTCCAACATTTCTAAAACCTTGAACATTCCTGAGCAGACTGTCTACAGAGTTGTGAGTAAATTAAAAGCAGGTAATGGAATCGAGCGAAAAGAAGGTAGTGGGAGGCCAAGAATTTTGGTCACAAAGGACCATCGGTGTCTCGCCCAAATCGTTCGGGCTGGGCCAATGAAGAGTGTAGAAAACATACGGCAGCGCATGATCGAGTTGGGAAGCCCAGAGGTATCTAATGCTACTGTCAATCGGGAGCTACACAGGATGAATTACACAAAAAAGCGGGTAATTTCGTCACCATTGCTCACAGAGACTCACAAACAGATGCGCTTGAACTGGTGCCACGAACACCAAAATTTGTCATGGGACAATGTGATTTTTTTCAGATGAATGTTCTCTTTGGTCTTATCCTGCTCAAATAAATATTTGGACGAAAGGCTCTGTAACGCCTGTGTACCAGCGACCGAAACATACCTAGAAATTCCATCTTTGGGGAGGGGTGTCAGCAAGAGGTGCCACCCCACTGTGTGTTTTCACAGGAATTCTCACGAAAGAAAGGTACATCGACATACTAGAGGGACACCTTCTGCCATTTATGCAGGTCATGTACCCCGATGGGTGCACATTTCAACATGACAATGACCCAAATCATACAGCTCATACCTCCAAAGCATGGCTGCAAGAGAAGAATGTGATAGTGCTGAAGTGGCCCGGCAACAGTCCCGATCAAAACCCAATTGAAAACGTTTGGGCACTACTCAAGAATCATTTTAAAAAGAGTGGACTCAGAGACGTTGAACAATTGAAGAAGGTAGCTGAAAAATACTGGGACAGTCTGACTCTCAATTACCTACAAACATTTGTGGGAAGTATGCCTCGCCGCATCCAGGCTTGCCTTGCTGGAGAAGGCAACATTATATTGTACTGAAACCACTGTTAATAGATAGGGGAGATACCAATCTTCCTCTGGACATACAGTTTTTATTATTATTTGCTTCTATGAGTGTGCTGCGTTGCGAAAATATGACTGCCATTTTTTTTGCAAAGTACAGTATATATATATATATATATATATATATATATATATATATATATATATAGATATATATATATATATATATATATATATATATATATATATATATATATATATATATATATATATGTGTGTGTGTGTGTGTGTATGTAGTGTGTATGTATATATATATATATATATATATATATATATATATATATATATATATATATATATATATATATATATATATATATATATATATACATATATATATATATATATATATATATATATATATATATATATATATATATATATATATATATATATATATATATATATCGAAGTAATAAAAGGAATTTCGCTGAATTAAATCAGCTGGGGGCTTCAACGAAGAAATCATTTATGTCCATCTTTACAAAAGGTGGCGGTCAGATACAAAGTTAACGTGCTAAGAATCATTCACCATTGTTCTTGAATTCTGAAATATCTTGCGAAAACTCCCTCGAGGTAGAAGCACCATTACCCTTCTATCTGCAACTCTGCCAAGAGTAATCTTGTGCGAAGGTAGACACCTTTGAAGACCCACATTAGATACTCTAAGTTTTGGCCACTGTTGAACCACTACTGCAGAGCAAGGGGAGGCAACCCGTGACACGCAGGCTTCATGAAATTTTGAAGGGGCTGGCACCTGTATCATCTAAAACTGGTGCCTTAGAAATCACCACTGTAAGAACACGTATATGTTGGTGATGGGTTACTGGTGACACTGCTGCAATGTTGATTCCGTGTTCCTTATGGATGTGACGGTGCCTAATATTGTTACTTCCCTTGAGTTAGTCAAGGGGATATAACCGTAACCCTTTCTTTACTTGGAATACTTCTGCGGATGACTGGTTATACCCCAGAGTTGTTACTTCCAGAAGTAAGGAAAAAACCCAGGTAGTAAGGAGTACTCGTAAATGCTTATAGTTGGTAGTACCATGATTAAAGATTTGATTATTAACAGCAATTCCAACACTGTCAAGGAAAATTCTAAAAGCAGAATATTGAAGGAGTCCAAGTATTTATATTAAATTTTCTTTTATTATTTGATTTCTATGCTGGCAAATAAACATCTCCAGCACATCTCAGGTGAGGCAATACTGCCAGCTTTAGCCTCGATGGCAAAAGGTCAATTACTTATAGAAGTCGTGTTAAGGCATGTCTAAATTATGTGGAAACCTATCGAAATAAAATATCGATTCGAAACTTTGGAAAAACTAATTCGAGACTCACTTGTTGTGGAAAAAACCACAATAAAATACGTGGCAGGGGCCAGTGCTGGTTCGCTGGTGGCCCTGGTAGGTAGTAGGTGTCTGGACGGTTATGTACTTGTCACAAACGTAGGAGTCAAAGGATTTTGTTCTCACAATAGGGGATGCGCCAGGCTGCTCCACACCTCAAGTGAGTACGCCTTATGTAGGTTTGACTCTGGTCACTGAGATAAGTGTCTCAGGCTCTGGCTGGTTACTATGATGCATCAGTCTATATACTAGTCCGGTGCTATGGCTTGCCGGATGAAATTATTTCTAATTGGAGTAGAGACCGGAAACCTTCTTATGATTGGTCTTGGGGCCTTGCTGACTGTTATAATAACACTAGTCAACAACCAAAATGTACCACACATGAAAATAGCTGATCTTAACTAATTTTGGTGTGCTGAAAACGAAAATGACATTTTAAAATGTTGATTGGCTCTAGTTTTCAAGATATATGCTACTAGTTTATTTAATTACGGTCAATTTATATATATCACGCAACTGTTGTGGGCGATTGCATAATTTTTTCTAATGACCAATAAAAATGTAACTAGAAGTTGATGATGCAATCCTACCTATGATTACATCACCTTTGTGTATAAATATCTTATCTCTGATAAAATTTTGCCATTAGTTAGTGCATTTGTCCTTATCAAAAGTATCGTAGTTAGAAATGCCTAGGACATGTGTGAACAGTGCTAATAATTTCTGTTATATATGTGGTGAGGTGACATTTCTATCACAAAAACGAAATATAACTAAAGTGATTAAGAAGGCATACAGTTTGTATTTTGGCTGCAGAATAGGAGATGAAGACATATGCTGCAATACATGTGCAGCACATCTTAAACTGTGGTTGACTGGCAAAAGGCAAGCTATGCCCTTTGCAGTCCCATTGATTTGGAGATAGCCCACTGATCATCTCAACAACTGTTACTTTTGCGTGGTCCCTCCAATTGGGAAAGGCATATCAAAGAAGAAAAAATGGACTCTGGAATATCCAAACATCCCCTCTTCAATACGTCCGGTACCACATGGCGATGACCTACCAGTTCCCAAAGTGCCAGAATCATTTTCAGCTGCTTCCACTGATGAAGAAGAGGACATTGGTGGTCCTGAACTATCAACCTCAAGCGACCCAGATTTTGAGCAAACTACATCCACTAAACCACACTTAATAACCCAAGGTGAACTGAATGATCTTGTAAGAGATCTGAATTTACCAAAGAACAAAGCGGAGCTTTTGGGTTCCAGATTGCAACAGTGGAATCTCCTGGCAGAAGATGTTACAATTTCTGTGTACAGGAACCGCCAGAAGCCGCTTATTACATTATTTTTCAAAGAGGGTGACGTTTCTGCGTGCCACAACATTTCTGGTTTAATGGCAGCCCTCAAAATCAATTACATACCGGAAGAGTGGAGGCTTTTCATTGATTCATCCAAGACGAGTCTTAAAGCTATTTTGTTGAATAATGGTAATGTGTTACCGTCAATTCCAGTTGGTCATGTAGCCGTGTACAGTCACGCAGTTCATATGAAAGAAACTTATGAAAACATTAAGCAGCTTTTGAAGTGTATAAGCTACGATCATCATCATTGGTCACTTTGCGGTGACTTAAAAGTGGTCGCTCTTTTGCTTGGACTACAGGGTGGATACACCAAGTACTGTTGCTTTTTCTGTGAGTGGGATAGTCGTGCACGAAGTGACCATTACATCAGAAGACATTGGCCAATCAGGCAGTCATTGCAGCCTGGCAGTAAGAACGTTGAGAACCCAGCACTTGTCGACACCAGCAAGATTTTGTTGCCACCCTTGCACATTAAGCTGGGTCTCATGAAAAACTCTGTCAAGGCAATAGAGAAAACAGATGAGGCTTTCAAATACCTCATCAGAAAATTTCCAAGACTGAGTGAAGCTAAAATAAGAGAGGGAGTATTTGTTGGTCCGCAAATTCGAAAACTTCTTCATGATGACGAGTTTCTTTGCGAGTTGCATGGGAAGGAAAAAGCAGCATGGCTAGCATTTAAGTCAGTGGTGGACAATTTTCTTGGAAACAACAGATCTGATAATTACAATGAAATTATAGAAAATCTCCTTCTGAAGTAAAAGAGTCTTGGCTGCAACATGTATTTGAAAATTCACTTTCTGGATTCTCATCTGGATTTCTTTACGTCAAACTGTGGAGCGGTCATTGATGAGCATGGTGAACGATTTCACTAGGACATTGCTGCTATGGAGACAAGGTATCAAGGCAATTGGAGCCCTTCAATGCTTGCTCATTACTGTTGGACTGTGACAAGAGACACCTCATCGATTGACCACAAGAAGCAAGCAAAGAGAGCTCGAACAGCGACTGAATAATGACGGAATGGGTTCAAATGTGCCTTTTTAAAACATGATATGTGAACTTTAAATAATGTTTTTATTTTTTCTATCATTTTATGTTGAAATATCAATTAATTGATTATGTAACCACAATTTTTATAATGCTTAAGTAGAAAGACTAGCTGTTCACCCCAGAGAATTAAACAAACATACATTATTTGTATTACTGTAATGTAAATTCATCATTTAAAAAAAAACCCAGAGCCAATTGGTGAATTTCATTATGATATTTGAAATCAGCATGTCAAAATCAATAAGAAATGGTATATTTAATTTCTGGTACAAATAACTTTTGAAAATTTGTTGACTAGTGTAATCTTTAACCTAACTAACTACGAAACCTCTAGTCTAAAATTATTGTTACTAAGTAAGTATGACCAACCATTGTTCGAGGTTCTCTCTATTCTAAATGTCTTCCAGCCTAACTTGTATGGAGGCCACACAAAGTTTGATGACATCATGGGTTCATGTGTGCCATGACTGATGATGTCATTGGTTTATGACTAGTGTTTATTTTTACTAACGTCATTCTTAAGTACTTTACTGTAATTCTAATAGTTGTAGCGATGTAGTAGGCCATACGGTCACATGGAGCACATGAGCTAGTAGAGGATCTCTAAGAACAAATACAATGCTGACGCCATGCTCCGTTAGCAGCGCCAAGGAGGCAGAAAAAGAAGAAGCAGCTGTTGCATGAGTAACAAAAAGGAGAAAAAGATGAATAAAATTGTTTTTTTTAAACTTTTTTTAAAGACTTGTTTTATTATTACTACCCTGTGAAACGAACGTGGATCCCTGAAGAAACAAAGAAGGAATGCGCCTTGTGCACACCCAGGCATCTCGTACAAGGTGGCTAATATGTGGTTGTACGTGGGGCTGGCGTCAAAACAAATTGATAGAGAAACCACCTCTGTAAGTGCATGTGAATGTTTGGTACAGGCTTCCTGCAAGGCGACTAGCTATAGTTTTAACTCTATGCTCCATAAGGAGCCCAAAGGAAAATGTTTCCAGAACAAGGATTTCCCTTAATGATGTCAACAGATTTCCCTTAATGAAGTCAACAGATTTCCCTTAATGATGTCAACAGATTTCCCTTAATAATGTCAACAGATTTCCCTTAATGATGTCAACAGGTTTCCCTTAATGATGTCAACAGATTTCCCTTAATGATGTCAACAGGTTTCCCTTAATGATGTCAACAGGTTTCCCTTAATAACTATTTTTGTATTATTATTATTATTATTAGTGCGCGATGTTTTTCTCTGTTTTTTTTTGTCAAAGGACGTAAGATATTTTGTCAGTCTGTATCATTCTTACTAAGTAATTAGTCTTCCTTCTCCGTTCTTCATTACTTCTATATGAGAATCACATATTTACTTTCAATTTTCATATTTATCCTTGTGGGACTTTCATCTTCTTCTTCTTCTTGTTCTTCTTCTTGTTCTTCTTCTTGCTCTTCTTGTTCTTCTTGTTTTTCTTGTTCTTCTTCTCGTTCTTTTTCTTCTTGTTCTTCTTCTTGTTCTTCTTCTTGTTCTTCTTGTTCTTCTTCTTGTTCTTCTTGTTCTTCTTGTTCTTCTTGTTCTTCTTCTTGTTCTTCTTCTTGTTCTTCTTGTTCTTCTTGTTGTTCTTCTTGTTCTTCTTGTTCTTCTTGTTCTTCTTCTTGTTCTTCTTGTTCTTCTTCTTGTTCTTCTTCTTGTTCTTCTTGTTCTTCTTCTTGTTCTTCTTCTTGTTCTTCTTCTTGTTCTTCTTCTTGTTCTTCTTCTTGTTCTTCTTCTTGTTCTTCTTCTTGTTCTTCTTCTTGTTCTTCTTGTTCTTCTTCTTGTTCTTCTTGTTCTTCTTCTTGTTCTTCTTCTTGTTCTTCTTCTTGTTCTTCTTCTTGTTCTTCTTCTTGTTCTTCTTTTTCTTCTTCTTGTTCTTCTTCTTGTTCTTGTTCTTGTTCTTCTTCTTGTTTTTCTTCTTCTTCTTCTTGTTCTTCTTGTTCTTCTTCTTGTTCTTCTTCTTGTTCTTCTTCTTGTTCTTCTTCTTGTTCTTGTTCTTCTTCTTGTTCTTCTTGTTCTTCTTCTTCTTGTTCTTCTTGTTCTTCTTCTTGTTCTTCTTCTTGTTCTTCTTGTTCTTCTTCTTGTTCTTCTTCTTCTTGTTCTTCTTGTTCTTCTTCTTGTTCTTCTTGTTCTTCTTCTTCTTGTTCTTCTTGTTCTTCTTCTTGTTCTTCTTCTTGTTCTTCTTGTTCTTCTTCTTGTTCTTCTTCTTGTTCTTCTTGTTCTTCTTCTTGTTCTTCTTGTTCTTCTTCTTGTTCTTCTTGTTCTTCTTTTTCTTGTTCTTCTTCTTGTTCTTCTTGTTCTTCTTGTTCTTCTTCTTGTTCTTGTTCTTCTTCTTGTTCTTCTTCTTGTTCTTCTTCTTGTTCTTCTTCTTGTTCTTCTTTTTCTTCTTCTTGTTCTTCTTGTTCTTCTTGTTCTTGTTCTTCTTCTTGTTTTTCTTCTTGTTCTTCTTCTTGTTCTTCTTCTTGTTCTTCTTCTTGTTCTTCTTCTTGTTCTTCTTGTTCTTCTTCTTGTTCTTCTTCTTGTTCTTCTTGTTCTTCTTCTTCTTCTTCTTCTCCTCCTCCTTGTTCTTCTTCTTCTCCTCCTTGTTCTTGTTCTTCTTCTCCTCCTCCTTGTTCCTCTTCTTCATACACTCTCAGACGTCTGCTTGAATATTTTCGAACAAAAAAACCGAAAACATATCACGTGCTGTTAATAATAAACAACGAAGAATTGAGGAAACCTGTTGACAGCGTTACAAGACAGGCCGTGCCCTGTAATCCCCCGGGTAAAAGAGGAAGAAGGATACCGAAAATCACCTAGAGAAGAGATCTAGAGACAACAAAAGGAAAGAGATAAAGAAAACACGAACATATTTCAAGAGGACGGCACAACTTTGTGGAGCACCTATGCTCTTTGTGGAAAGAGTTTTGAATGAATGAATTAAAAATACCAAATTAATTTTTACCTCCTTTCCCCCAATTTTACCTCAGGTAATCAATTAAATTTCACCACAGCTTCCCACGGAATATCCAGTTCGCCTTTCAACGATGGACCAAAAAAATCGATAGATTCGATACCAATCTAGTGGCGACCCCTAAAATAGCGCCGTATCAGGACTCACAGCGCGTGCTAACGCCACCGGTGAGCGTGGAACTGGTGGAAAACTTAATGCAATAAAATAACTACTTTACTTTAGAAGCGGTTATGTTGACATTACTTAACTCTAAGTACGGAGATACTATTTACTTTAGAAGCTGTTATGTTGACATTACTTAACTCTAAGTACGGAGATACTACTTTACTTTAGAAGCGGTTATGTTGACATTACTTAACTCTAAGTACGGAGATAGCATCTTTTGTATTTTATCATAATCATCATCATTGACCTTTGTACTTCTTACGGAGCACAGAGTCATCACTGCAGATGGGCTCCTTGAAAGAAGTCTGCAGCCAGCATTCACATGCTCGTGTTGTGGTAGTTTCTGTGGCAATTCATTGTACATGATGATGAGGTTGTTAGCCTCATGCGCAACCTCATATTAGTTATCTCGTGCGAGATGCCTGAGGGTCTTTAATCGTATTCTTTTTATGTCTCTTCAGAGACACCCTGAAATACGCGGGGTTTGTCCGTATTATGGCGTATCAAAACAATATTAAGAACTTGGTTTTCATACATCGCTTTCATTTTTTTGGAACTTTAATTTTAAAATGTCATTTTTGTTGCACAGTTAATTGGACAGTTTAAACGTCCTAAAAATAGAGTTTAATTATATCCTCGCGTGGTGTAAAACACACAATGCAGTAATTTGATTTAGCGACACATTTATTAGAATGGAAGCAGACAAAAAGAACACAGCCCAAAAGGATCGTTTGGCGCTATGTCTTCCTACTGCTACACGTCACAGTAGAAGTGGAACGACTAAGTAAGTAGATACATTTATTTGAAAGTTACATGCTTTCCATGAGAGCAGGACCAGTTAATCCACGACCAGACTGTTAATTTCACATGCCAAAAAAATTTTTAAAATCTAATCCAGAGGGTTTCGTATTGCACAGGTTAATATATCGAAGGTATAATTCAGCCTAGGTGATTTATCCCCCTGTGTGCTATAAGCCAGACTAAGCCAAAATAACCCCTTGATTAGACCTGGCGAGCAAAAAATGTAATTAGGCGGCTTTATCTCCTTTTTAAAAAGAAATAAAAGTATCCCTCGTGTTGGCGAGGCGCGTCCCGTTCAACTTAGTCGGTTATATTAGGGCGCATGTCCAAATATAAAAGACCTCTAAGTCTGATAGAAGTATACCTTTATCTCCTGAAGTATAAACCAGACTAGGGTAAAATATAATCCTCATATTTACAGGTTAATGGAAAAGTCGCTATTTTAAACTTGTTTATGTTTTCAATTGAATCCACTGGGTATACATGACACAGTTGTCAAAAAAATGATCAGAAACTGCCATTTGACAAAGAATTTTTTTTATTTATAATTGCCAGAAAGAGATAAATCAAAATAAAATATCTAAAATACCTAATAAATTGACGTAACAAGAGACAGCAACAATTGGTGCCCGCTACCAAATCTTGTGTTGGAGTGTTGGATCTCAAGTTGAATGGTAATGTTTAATGAGACATATCCTTATATGCTATAAAACTTCGGTTAGTTGTCCTTATTATGAGGGTTATTCCATGTAAATCCGTTTGGTAGAAGTTAACAAATAATTTAAAAACAGGCAGTGACTTTTCAATCGCACTGTACATAAATCAGTGGTAGGTACGATACGGAAAAATATGTTATATGTTCAATAAATCAACCAATCAATACCCTTTAGCTCCCTGAGGAGCATACGCCTTCAACAAACACAGGCTAAGTCTTCCTGTCACGTGCCATCGACTCAAGTTCATTCCACGTTGCCCTCATCAGTTTCACGTCTGTCTTCTGTTCTCTTCTCCATGTGTGTTTTTTTTTTGGTCTACCTCTGCCTCTCTTTCCCTAGGGATTCCAGAACAAGGACTGCCTTGTAAGGCTATCAACAGGTTTCCTCAATATGTACCCCATCCATTTCCAGAGTCTTCTATCTCTTGTTCCCCTGGCACTTGTTTGGTTCTTGTCATCAATTCCCTAATGGTGACTTTGTCGTACCATTTCAATCCATCTATTCTACGCAAGCATCCATTTATGAAAGTTTGCAACCTTTTTTTTTATTTATTTTTTTTTTTAATTCTTGGCGGGTTACTGTCTCGTATAAAAAAGAAAGTCCTACAAATACGATATTACACCATGAACATTGTTACATTCGTTTACCCTCCTCAGTTACACAATCAACGCTAATAACGCTGTCGTATTTTTTTGGCTTTTTTAATCATAAAAATCTGGACGTTTCTTGAGGCACCATTGTACATGTAGTTTATATCGTGTTCGCATAAAGCTGAGTTCTTGTTGAAGGACGTAAATACAGATTGAGGGGGGTGTAAAAAAAACTACTGAAAACAGCATTATGGAACAAAGTCACAATCTCCCCAACAGCGAAAAACCCCAGAAATATCAATTCACATGTTAAGTCAGAGCTATTGTATAGCTTGGAAGCATGGGGATCAACAAAAACAACAACAAACAAGCGATAGACTTTCATAAATGACTTGCCTGGACTTGACTTGACTTGACTGGACTTGCCTTGACTGGACTTTACTGGACTTGAATTTAAGAACTGATATGATTACCGCCGCTAATCAAAGTTATATTGGCAGAGCTACAGAAAAGATATGAAGTACGGACAAAGACATCTAAACATTGGAAACAAAATACCATTTACTGTTCTAAGAAATAAAAATCATGACATAGAACATCAAAGTATTACACAAGAGAATGAATTTTAAATTCAAAGATTAAATTACTGGAACTGTAAGACTAAGAGGTATGGAGAAAAACATCAATGTTATTCAAGACGGACATGATAAATACGTAAAGCTGGAACGTTACTGTGACAGGTTATGAGAATAGACTACATTGATCAGTCCACTGGATTCCCATCGTTGCCCCTCACCGTTGTTTACCACCTTTGCTTTCCTAAATTAATATGCACGTTTGTTACGCATAATCCATGCCTTCTCGATAGCTGTCTAACTCATAGTTTTAGCCACGCCTATTTCTTTTTCTCTGTCTTACAGGCACTAGTGAGTGTTTACAAACAGACCTATTAGCTAGTCCACGACCGGACAGGTAACAGCCAGCGAGTAAGAGCCGTTAATTGAATTATCAGGCGAGCGATTGGGCAATCGTCGAATAGTGAAAGTCAGACAGAACGCGTGTAGGAAGAGAACGGGTCGTCTATTTGTAGAATCAAGGGCGATAAGACAAAAGTCGTACCTTTGATAGTTACATTTCTCAGGGGGAATTAAGCGAATGCAAAAAGGGGCGATAACCACAGTTACCGACCACATCCGTTTGTTCGCGTTCCCAGGGACGTTATTAGCTACAGAGAGAGAAGAGATCAAAAGACGGGCTGCTCTCTAGCAAACGTGTTGCTGTCGGCATCGGTGAGGAAGAAATCTCTGATTCGGTAATCGAACCGTGTTAAAAGTTCTTCATTATATTTCACTGGGATTTGTGTGTTAATTCACTAGCGTATTAAATAACATACAGCTAATTTTTCCAGCTGGAACATAAATTTAATTACTCCGCTCTCACCCAGAAAGAGATGTTTTAATTGACTAGTGAATGCATTAGGCGATTGACTACTGACGGAATCTATATTTATTTCTAAATCATTAAGTGTAATTTTGTAAATGAATAGCGCTTATTTCATGTGTTAAAAATGATAAGATAAGCTAGACACTTGTGGTTTCTAATCTAATTTAATAACCGAGTGGATAAGAGATTTTACCTTTACGCGGGTTAGGATAGAATACTGATATTATGGTTAAATGTTTTGTATTTTCTTATAGAGAGCAGTGGAGGACCCTGTCTGCTGATGCTTCCACCATGGCACCCCTACGACCCATGACGGGTTACGGGCTGAGATGATGATGATTTTCTTCCTAAATCTAGTACGGATCACAAACCAAACCTACCAGCGGCCTAAATCTGAGAAAAGGGGTCTAAGTCTAAGTCAAATAGTACCAAAAACATTCTTATGTAATATCGGGTCTTCGAGATTGACCTGTTCGGCCCTCTTGTTTCACCCAGAGAGAGAGAGAGAGAGAGAGAGAGAGAGAGAGAGAGAGAGAGAGAGAGAGAGTACAAACATATGACAATAAGAATAACTATAACTGGACATAAAGATATCCAGATTTCTTTTTATTTTCATTACATTCAGCCCGCTGTGGCGAAATATAAAAAAATCTAACACTACCCGACTACTGACCACTGTGTTGTGGCGAGGATTTATCCAGAAAGATTTACCCACCTGACATTCTTTTTAACTATCGGAATTACTAGCTGCTGTACAATGTGAACACTAGATCTCGGTAATTATTTTCCTACCTGGACTAATTGATGTGACATAAACTTATCCAATTATCACCACCAAAGTTAGCGTTCCCCATTAGGAGAATTAATCAGTCTTGGAGGAACTGGGGCTTATTTCGGCGAAACCCAACACTGGATTTGTATATGTATCATGGAGATATGTTCAAGATGTTGTTAAAACAACGAGTAGGTAAGTGAGATTGCATGTGGCCACAGACTGACAGAAGTATGAATCAGAGGAGTGAATAATTTTATTTGTATACTCATTGTACGCACCTACTGTTATCTTTTTTCAGGGATAGATTAACTAGGAACTCTCTTCTTTACAGTATCATCTATTCCTATACCATAGCGCAAATCTTTGGACCTTTTGTGGTTATTAACTTCTTCTGGCGGGATCTTGTCTCAACAGAGGGGATTGCACTTATGGGTTTATTTTGTTAAATTTCTGTAACCTATGATTTTGTCTATTGATATTTATGTTGGATGTCGTGAAGAGTTTTTATATGATAATAAACTTTAAACAAAACTTAATTACTTGTGTTGGTCAGTGTCACAGTGACTGTTAATTTATTTTACCATCACGTCCGATTATTTATTATTCTTTAATGTCCTGGTTTCCTCGTCATTTTGTATTTTTCTTTTCTTTCATTTTCTACCTACGGAACCCCACCCGCGGTTTGTTTACGTTCTGGCCTTCAGAATAAAAAATGCCCACTGGACCAGCAGACGGTCATATAACGTAATGTTACCTAAACGCACCTGTGGTTCGTTTGACCAGAGAAACATTTCTGTTACGCTTAAAGTGTTTGAACGAGCGAAAGGGTTTCTGTGAAAGAAACGGCTTGTCTGTGGTAGGTAACTTCTGCGGGTGGTCTCTGTGTTTGGCCTTCAGAACGCATTAGTGATTGTCGTGGTTGAGTAAAGTGTAGAGTATTTGTCGAGTTGGACAATAGTAGTGAAATCGACAAGGGATAGTGGACTGACAGAGTTATAGATTACACACACAGGAAGGTGTAAATAGGAGATGGACTTGAGACAACCTGGAAGAAGATTTATCAAAGTGATCTCTCTCTCTCCAAGCCTCAACTCACTTTACTGTCTAAGCATCTCCGGCTCTCACTCTTTTCTCTTATCATACATAGAGATTCTAGTAAAGAGCTAAACCAAGTTAATTATGGATGAAAAGGGTCGGGAACAGCGCATTAATAAATGTGTAAACTTTATTAAAGAAGAAAAGCATGGAATTAATGCATATCATCATACACAGCATAAATTACATCAATAATCAAATATTCATCAATAGTCATAAATAATCATCAATAACCACCAATAATGCAAATACACACCCACAAACACACACACCACCAACACTCATAAAACCTGTAGAACGCGGAGAAAATAACTAAGCTGTCCGACAGAGGGTCCGCTTTCGGGGACCAAAGGCGCTAGCTCCAGAAAGTGTCTTACCGATAAATATCCTTCAAGATGACTGAAGTGAAATACCGAACTTTCCTTGTCGGGCTAAACGTTGGTGACCCCTAATTGCGCGAGGGAACACTGGAAGACGTTGTTTATCTCCTGCTGACCAAATAAACGAACTGAGCGACAGCCTGTCCGCTTTTTTCGTGGGACCAAAGGTGCTAGCTCCAGAAAGTGTATTACATGTAGATCCTTCGTGAGGGACTAGCCTACAAAACTTTCCTTGTTGGTGCTAAACGTTGGTGACCGCTACTTGCGTGAGGGGGGCTGGAACTCTGTCCATAGATGGCTGCTCATACGTGCGAGGTTTAAGTATCCAGAAAATACACCAGAAGAAGTCACTTGAGGACAAAGAGTCCCAGGCGCGCTTATCCGGCGCTAGGCTCTGCTTGGCTGTAAATCCTGTTTAAACTGGTTTGGCTGTGGTTTGCTGAGTGCCCCGTTTAGGCACAAAAAGGCGGGTGATATGGAATTCTGCTATAGGCATGCTGGGCGGTTTTGATATTCTGGAAGCCGCAATGCTCTGGCTGGTAATCCAATAGGCGAGTAGAGAACTACTACTGCATTTGGTGATTCCAGATTTAGCGTTGGCTCCGTTGCACTGCGTGAGCTTAACTTGGCGTTGACAAAAAAGGGGTTTTGATTCAGGAACGGGGTTGACGATTCGTTGCTAGATGTATACAGAAACCCTCTAGATCGAAGAGTATATGACTTTCTTCGCCTGACTGGAGTCTGCTCTAGCGATTCGGTCTCCCTGAAACCCGAAAATGACTAGAACATAGGCAAACACATTCTAGTACTGTGTTAAAGTTTGCCTTATCTCATGATGGTCATCTACGGGCCAGGAAAATTCACGAATGTCCTTGTCTTATTAAACCCGTCTACTTCTTATAGATTACAAAGGACGCTCTCCCCGGACAACTGGCCTGCATATTTCTACAGATGTATCGGCGTAATGCGTAATCAAGAGAGTAATACAAAGGTTATTCTAGAGACATCAGAAGTCAACAACCGCAAGAAAATTCCCTCAGGTCGAGAAATGCATAATATTATGATCGCTAATGCGTTCTAAGGGGCAAAACCCGGAGACTGACAGCGATTGTTATCTCCCCCTGAAACAGATCAAACTCGTTACCCAGGCCTCAAAGAGTACTAGCCGCTCGTGATCAAACGTTTTAAAGCGACCAGAGAAATTCCCCTGTTCGGACCACAGTGGCGTTTTGTATTGTAATATTGCCGCTACGCTGACCGTTTCTGACCAGTGGGGGATTTCTACTGAAAGCCAGATCGTAACCAAACGCGGGTGGGGTTTGAACAGGTGAAAAATGAAAGATAGAAAAGAAGAATTTCAAATGTCTAGGAAAACAGAACATTAAAAGAGTTAATAACATATGGAACGAAATGGTAAAATAAATTATCGGTCACGTGACAGTGATCATAATATTATGTCTATATGGGGAAATTTCTGGCGGCTGTTGGCTCTGATGTAGTCTTTAGAATAACCTTTGTCTTACTAATTGTGATGGGGCCGAAAAGGAGACGCCCGCCCCCTTCCTGTTTTTGGGCAGATTTATCGCCCATGTATTTTAGAAGTGCGCGCATGTATTTTAGAAGTGCGCGAAGCATGCTGAGATGTAAATTCTTCAAGATTGATGAAAAGGCCACAATAAAGCCTTAAAAATAGAGTTGTGGTGTAGAATTGTGTTTTTGCTCTAGAAATAGTGTATATTTCTGTGTTTTCGCTATTCCTAAAGCGATAATCGCGTGTGATATTTAAGTAGCCAAGATTAATACGCCTAGCGCGCAGTAAAGTGAGTGATTAGACCTGGGCTTATAAAAGAATGCGATAACCAGTACCAGCCCTTCTTAAGTATCAGCCCAGGCGAAAGAGAACGAAACGAGGCGCCCTGTGTACCTACACAGAAGAACACAAAGACATGACACGTGAGTTAATTTAAATTAGAATTAGTTTTATATAATTCTGAAATTATATTCAGCACGAGTCTGTTTTAATGTTTAGTGATATAGATAGATGTGTTTCCAAAGGAAATGTTTTTTTAGGACATTGCGATTTAGTCTCGAAATGATAGATGAGTGAAAATAATGTTTGATCGGTTTTATTAGGCACGCAAAGCCCAAATCACAGATGTGAGAGTTTAAGAGCAATTATGTCAGTCATCAGACCGGGCAAGAAAGGCAAATTTAGTAGGGAGCTATTTCATACATGAAACTGGACAGAGAAGCGATTTTTTACTTTAATTTAGATGATATTGACTGTTATCAGGATGGCAACCACGTGGTCATGAAAGGCGGCGCGTCACCATGTGTGATTGTATAAAGAAGACGCCAGTTTTATATTGTGTGAATTGACACGTGGGTGGGAAGCAGATTAAGATAATTTTCCCCAGTAAAGGAAAGAGATAGTTTTCGTGTTAATGCCAGTTTTGTTAAAGTCAAGAGTAATTATTTTATTTCTTTAATGTTAAAGTAATTGAGTGTATTTAACGATAGCCTACTTATCATAATTCTACTGTATATTTAATGGGTTACTGTGAGGTGAGAATATGTATTTAGATTTCTGGAGAGCGCGAGGCCACTCCTTTGTTGAGACATGTGTTTCTCTGGTTGCTCCCGGCGGAGCATGGAAACACCAATGTGGCTGGTGTCTATCACAAGCCGACAAGAAGCATTTTTATGCTATTGCAGTGGTTGTTTCGGTAACGATGTGTTTCATGTGATGAGATTCCCAGTCGCACCAGTGGTCATATACGACACGCTTGTTGCCAGGCGCACCAGTCGTCACATACGACATGCTTCAGAATGCAGTAACGAATACTGATGTGGATCGGTTACGAGACAGTGGTTTATTCTCGTTATTGAGAGTATTTGTTGTACATATAGTTGAATATTATTTTATGTCCATTTTATGATTATTTAATTATGGTTATGTGAGGAATGGTTGTGAGAGCACGTGGGCTCACTTCAATGTATATATTTCTCTTCTCCGCTCCTGAGGGAGCATGGGGCAAACAGTGTGGTTTGCCTCCATATTAAGTATTCATATGCTAGGGCAGTAGTGGTTTCGGTAGCAATCTGTGTTACACGATGAGGTTGCCAGCCTCATGCACAACACCATACTAGTCTCATTGGACGACATGCATGAGTGTGTGTGTGTGTGTGATAGCTGAGTGTGTGCTCTTGTAGTAGTGGTTTCGGTAGCAACCTGTGTTACATGGTGAGATTGCCAGCCCCACGCACAACACCTTACTAGTCGCATTGGATGACACGCATGAGTGCGTGCGTGTGTGATAGTTGAGGGTGTCAGGTAGTACACGTGGAAGGACTGTTTGACAGGTGAGAGCGTGGTGTTTCTCATTCAGTATTATATTATGATTTTAACTATTCTGTGCTTTGTTTGCTTCTTCAGATTAGCATCGGGCACTGTTGGGTGTTTTGTTTAGTTTCGTTTTGTTATGTTCGCTAGTTTATTTGTTTAATGTTTGCTTTGTCACTGAATGGGTTGTAAAAATAAATATAGCCCCTGCCTCAGAATAAGAGTTTTTATTGTTGTTCGGGTCGGTGCGAGTGTGACAAGAGAGTGATCACACATCACAATATAATCATCATCATCTTCTCGCCCACCCTATCACAATTGGCGTCGTCGGCAGGATAAGGCAGACAGTGACACTGAGCAAACAGCAAACGAGCAAATATTGTAAACACCCAGCAGTGCATTCCTGCAGCACGATGGCTAATACGCCTGTGAAGATATTGTACGTTAAGGAGCCAGAGATAAGGTTGTTTAGTGGAGAGGAGGGTCCCACTTGGCAAGAGTTTGTGGAGGATGTGGAAGCCGCGTGGAAGGTGGCGCCTTTTTGTGCAGAAGACAAGTTAGACATGATATGGAACAACGTTACACCATGGGTATCTAGAGAATTACGGATACATGGCGGAGCCAAGGCCAGCCCTGAGAAGTTACTGGAAATTGTCAAAAAAGCCTACAGCGAGCAACCACCAGTCAGTGAGATGACCAGAAATTTCCCTTGGGAATATGCTGTTTATGGTGAAAGTAAAAAGCCTGAGACACTGGTCCAGATAGCAAGTGCAGAAGTTCAGAAGGAGAAGGAGGCACTTAGAGCAGAATTATCCCTCCTAAAGTCCCAGATAGCACAAATGTCAGAGGCCAGTTCACCAGCACAAGAGGAGGTGCAGAGAAAAAAAGCACCAAACCAACCGCGGAAGCAGCCAAAGCACGACGAGGAGGTGCATGTTCTGGTATGTGAGAGTCAAGCTGTTGTTAACGAAAGCAGTGAGCTGACAGTACCGAAATGAGAGAGTGGAATTTGACAGCAAACCATCTGTCCAGGGCATTGGCGGTCAAGAATGCAAAGGCAGCAGGAAGCGACCCATGGCACAGAGGAAGCCCAGAAAGGTAAGATGCTACAATTGTGGAGACCTGTCAGACCACATGGCAGCCAAGTGCCCTCAAGGCCCGCTTCCGAAGAGATGTTTTCGATGCAAGTCAACTGAACATTTGATAGCCGCCTGTCCCTCAAAGAGCTCTTTCCCGAGACGTGCTACCACAACAAGGTTTCCTTCCGGGTGCAAGCCAAGAGATGACCGTGACAACTGTCACCCTAAGGGCGCCGAGAAGATTGGTAGTCGGTTAGGGGAGGAAACTCGTCTTAAGCAGAGAGGAGGGAGTGCAAGTCAAGGTTCAGAGGAGGAGACACATCAAAAGCAGATAGTGGGGAATGTTGGCCACCGTCCACGCAAAACGAGTGTCAAGCACGTCAGGAGCAATCCCCCTACAGATTCGACAGCTACAAGCACTGACAGGCAGACGTCACGGGCAGGCAGCGATGTGGCACAGGTGTGCGAGTCTTCTAGACCACAGCAACTGCCAGCCCGACAACGTACAACTGGGGACATTACGACCAAGAGGGTCCCCAGCCGAGTTGTACCGAATACAGAATCTGAGCCCAAAACATCGCCGCTGAGAAATAATCAAGCGCAGCATCAACGATCCGAGAGATTTCGACTGAAGCGCCAGAGGTAGTGATGAGGTAGTGATGTTGTCGGGACGACAACAAAATCAGGAGGGAGATATGTGATGGGGCCGAAAAGGAGACGCCCGCCCCCTTCCTGTTTTTGGGCAGATTTATCGCCCACGTATTTTAGAAGTGCGCGCGTGTATTTTAGAAGTCCGCGAAGCATGCTGAGATGTAAATTCTTCAAGATTGATGAAAAGGCCACAATAAAGCCTTAAAAATAGAGTTGTGGTGTAGAATTGTGTTTTTGCTCTAGAAATAGTGTATATTTCTGTGTTTTCGCTATTCCTAAAGCGATAATCGCGTGTGATATTTAAATAGCCAAGATTAATACGCCTAGCGCGCAGTAAAGTGAGTGATTAGACCTGGGCTTATAAAAGAATGCGATAACCAGTACCAGCCCTTCGTAAGTATCAGCCCAGGCGAAAGAGAACGAAACGAGGCGCCCTGTGTACCTACACAGAAGAACACAAAGACATGATACGTGAGTTAATTTAAATTAGAATTAGTTTTATATAATTCTGAAATTATATTCAGCACGAGTCTGTTTTAATGTTTAGTGATATAGATAGATGTGTTTCCAAAGGAAATGTTTTTTTAGGACATTATGATTTAGTCTCGAAATGATAGATGAGTGAAAATAATGTTTGATCGGTTTTATTAGGCACGCAAAGCCCAAATCACAGATGTGAGAGTTTAAGAGCAATTATGTCAGTCATCAGACCGGGCAAGAAAGGCAAATTTAGTAGGGAGCTATTTCATACATGAAACTGGACAGAGAAGCGATTTTTTACTTTAATTTAGATGATATTGACTGTTATCAGGATGGCAACCACGTGGTCATGAAAGGCGGCGCGTCACCATGTGTGATTGTATAAAGAAGACGCCAGTTTTATATTGTGTGAATTGACACGTGGGTGGGAAACAGATTAAGATAATTTTCCCCAGTAAAGGAAAGAGATAGTTTTCGTGTTAATGCCAGTTTTGTTAAAGTCAAGAGTAATTATTTTATTTCTTTAATGTTAAAGTAATTGAGTGTATTTCACGATAGCCTACTTATCATAATTCTACTGTATATTTAATGGGTTACTGTGAGGTGAGAATATGTATTTAGATTTCTGGAGAGCGCGAGGCCACTCCTTTGTTGAGACATGTGTTTCTCTGGTTGCTCCCGGCGGAGCATGGAAACACGAATGTGGCTGGTGTCTATCACAAGCCGACAAGAAGCATTTTTATGCTATTGCAGTGGTTGTTTCGGTAACGATGTGTTTCATGTGATGAGATTCCCAGTCGCACCAGTGGTCATATACGACACGCTTGTTGCCAGGCGCACCAGCCGTCACATACGACATGCTTCAGAATGCAGTAACGAATACTGATGTGGATCGGTTACGAGACAGTGGTTTATTCTCGTTATTGAGAGTATTTGTTGTACATATAGTTGAATATTATTTTATGTCCATTTTATGATTATTTAATTATGGTTATGTGAGGAATGGTTGTGAGAGCACGTGGGCTCACTTCAAGGTATATATTTCTCTTCTCCGCTCCTGAGGGAGTATGGGGCCAACAGTGTGGTTTGCCTCCATATTAAGTATTCATATGCTAGGGCAGTAGTGGTTTCGGTAGCAATCTGTGTTACACGATGAGGTTGCCTGCCTCATGAACAACACCATACTAGTCTCATTGGACGACATGCATGAGTGTGTGTGTGTGTGTGATAGCTGAGTGTGTGCTCTTGTAGTAGTGGTTTCGGTAGCAACCTGTGTTACATGGTGAGATTGCCAGCCCCACGCACAACACCTTACTAGTCGCATTGGATGACACGCATGAGTGCGTGCGTGTGTGATAGTTGAGGGTGTCAGGTAGTACACGTGGAAGGACTGTTTGACAGGTGAGAGCGTGGTGTTTCTCATTCAGTATTATATTATGATTTTAACTACTCTGTGCTTTGTTTGCTTCTTCAGATTAGCATCGGGCACTGTTGGGTGTTTTGTTTAGTTTCGTTTTGTTATGTTCGCTAGTTTATTTGTTTAATGTTTGCTTTGTCACTGAATGGGTTGTAAAAATAAATATAGCCCCTGCCTCAGAATAAGAGTGATCACACATTTTTATCTTCTCGCCCACCCTGTTGATTACGTTTCGGTCGGAAATAGGCCAGCCGAGTGTGACAAGAGAGAATTTTGATCAAACACACTCGTAAAGATTTCCTGGCCCGTAGATGACCATATGAGACTAAGGCAGAGTTAGCACAGCAGAACTAGAATGTGTTTGCCTATGTTCTTGTCATTTTTCGGGGTGAGTAGACATATCTTATATATGATATATCATGTTAGCTTTTTATATATATCTGATAGGAAAGTGACGTGAATTCATTTCTGAGGACTTCTCCTAGTAATTTAATTCAGTGATAATGTAGACTCAGTCCATACAATGCTTACCATGGGTTAAGAGTCGGCAGAATTAACTGTCATTTCTGTAAGAAAATGTCAGAGGTGTGGATTATTCACTTAACACTGAATAGTGAGAAACAGGCACTATAACTCTGAATTATAAGAGATAGTCACTTATTCCTTTTTGATAGAAATTTCTAATGGCTGAGGGAGAATCATTATATGCTTGCTTGTGTAGCTAGACTCTAGCCATAACTTTCACAGAAAGCAGACACCCGCCATAGATATAATTCTATCCTATGTTCAGTCACAACTGTATTATTATAGCAGGATCATTGCATTTTTCTATGTATTCATTTTGGGGGATATTAATATTTCCCCCCCAAGGGACATATGATTTAATGTTGTAATGTCACATGCTGTAATCTGTTTATGTAAATTCATTTAAATGGTTGTAAAATGAATAAGCATATCCATTCAACTGTAACTACAAGGTTAGGTTTCCTGTATGTTTAGTTGGAAGAAGAGGAGTAGTTTTTGCTGTCAGAACCTTTACTGACAGGTACCTGGGTGTACAAAATATATTAAGCCTATGCGGGCACATGCTGATAATTGATAGAGTGGAAGGAACAGGAGACTTATATGGTTAAAGACAGCCCTAAAACTATCATAGCAATAATTACAATAAATTTAAATCCCATAGCGGAGCATAACTATTTTATATAACGCTAGTGTGATTTTATTGTTTGCTTAATGTAAAGGGTGTCTCTTTTGGGTCTCAGTTTCAGGGATACCGACTTACTAGAGCAGACTCCAGTCAGGCGAAGAACGTCATATTCTCTTCGTACTAGAGGGTTTCTGAATACAGCTAGCGTCACGAGTTGTCAACCCCATTCCTGAACCAAAACCCTTTGTCAACGCCAAGTTGAGCTCACGCAGTGTAACGAGCCAACGCCAAATTTGAAATCATCGGTTGCAGTAGTAGTCTCCTACTTGCCTATTGATCGCCAGTCAGAGCATGGCGGCTTCCAGCATATCAATCAGCCCAGTGTCTATAGCAGAATTTATATCACCAAGCTTTGTGTGCCTAAACGGGGCACTCAGTCAAACCACAGTCAAACCAGCTCAAACCGGATTTAATGTCAAGCAAATTCTAGCGCCGGATAAGAGCGCTTGGGACCGTTTTGTCCTCAAGTAACTTCGTCTGGTGTATTACTGGGTTATGTAGAACCTCGCACTTATGAGCGGCCAGCCAGCAATAGACATAGTTCCAGCCCCCCTCACGCAATTAGGGGTCAACAACGTTTAGCACCTACAAGGAAAGTTTTGTATAATACTCCATTCACCTTGAAGGATATTTACATGTAAGACACTTTTCTGGAGCTAGCACCTTTGGTCCCACGAAAACGGAAAGGCTGTCGCTCAATTTGTTTATTTGGTCAGCAGAAGATACAGAGTTCCAGTCCCCCTCGCGCAATTAGGGGCACCAACGTTTAGCGCTTACATTGGATTTACAGGTTAATTCCATCACCCATGGAGTATATATTTACGTAAAGACACTTCTTGGAGCTAGAGCCTTTGGTCCCACGAAAGCGGACAGACTGACACTCAGTTTATTCATTTGGTAAACCGGAGGTAAATAGAGTTTTCCAGCCCACGTCGCGCAATTAGAGGTCACCAATGATAGCACCGACAAGGAAAGTTTTGTAGGTTTATTTCATCCCCTTAAAGGATATCTACATGTAAGACACTTTTCTGGAGCTAGCTTTTGGTCCCACGAAAGCGGACGGGCTGACACTCAGTTTATTTCATTTCTCTGTGTTCTACAGGTTTTATGATTGATGGTGTGTGTGTTTGTTGGTGTATTTTGCATATTTTTGATTATTGATGAAATTTTATGTTGTTTGTGATGAAATGCATTATTTTCATGCTTTTCTTCATTTAATAAAGTTTACACATTTTATTAATGCGCTGTTCACGACCCTTCCATCCATAATTAACCTTGTTTTCAAGCTCTCTACTATAGTCTCTATTTATGATTAAGAGAAAAGAGTGAGAGCAGGCGGTGCTTAGACAGTATAAGTGTGTTGAGGCTTGGAGAGAGAGATCATTTAATAAATCTTCTTCCAAGTTGTCTCGAGTCCACCTCCTATTTTACACTTTATCTATAACTCTGTCAGTCCACTATCCCTTGTCGATTTCACTACTATTGTCCAACTCGACAAATACTCTACACTCTAACTCAACCACGACAGTCAGCTCAGCTCAATATCTATACCCCATTTACTATAGTTTCACGTTCGTGCGTCTGGTTGTCGTCACTTATCTGTTTGTGTGTATGTGAGTGGTTGATAGTATATATGTTAATATATACGGGAAAGAGAATTGTCTGATAACTAATTACAGTCGTAAAGATATGCTGGGCTAGAGTATCTTCTCAATCCAGGGACAGATTCTACCTTTAAACTATTCACTCGTGAAAAATCTATTTCTTTACCTTATCTCTCACTGAGTTACCACTTCTTCAGTTCCATTCAGACGGGACCAGAATCTATCTTAAATACGTATCCAAATCTGCGACAGTTACAATCGTCCGTAGTCAAGGATATGAAAAGGATAAAAGCAATATAATAGATTCACTAAAGTGAATCAGCGAGAAAACACCAGATAGTAGGCAACGGAAGAAACAAAGCCGGCGTGCAGCTGAAAGTGGCTAATTCATGGGCAATGAATCAGCTAACATCGCTGGACCATTGGGTAAGCCATCTGCTAACATCGCTAGGCCAATTGGGAATATGGTGTTAGGCCCGTATTTTCGGCACACTAGGGGTGATGTGGTCAGCCTCACGCCGGCCGAACATCGCTAGAATAAGGAGTAATTCATCGGCCAAGGTCCTTATAAATTTGGGTAAGTCATCTGCTAACATCGCGAGAATAAGGAATAAGTCGTCTGTCAAGGTCCCAGTAACAGTGGGTCAGTCATCGGCTAACAAGGTTAGAAGAAGAAAAGGTATCTGAAGGTGATGATGTGAGACTAAAATCATAGTAACAAGAAAGTCACGCGGAGACGCAAATAAAACTTCAGCAGAAAATGCTGGAGATGTGGATCAGAGAAATCTGGTTACCAGGCCTGGTGTGTCAGAAACTGAGGTGAGAAATACTAATATTAGGTACGTATATTAAAGACAGACACATTTACTTACCTAGGATGCATAGTAACACCTGACGGCGGAACAAGCAAGGACATTAACAACAGAATGAATAAAGCGAGAACAGCCTTTGCTAGTCTCAACAACATTTGGAAGTCTTCCCAGTACAGCACAAACACCAAATTAAGACTGTATGAGAGCTGTGTACTTTCTGTGCTCCTCTATGGTGCGGAATGCTGGAGAGTAACAGAGAAGGAAATATCGAAACTGTCCTCCTTCCACACAATCTGCCTAAGGAAAGTTCTCCGAATCTTTTGGCCAAACACCATCAGCAACCAAGAACTACTTATTCGGAGTAACCAGGAGGACATGCACACCATCATAGCTGGCAGACGCTAGAGTTGGGTTGGCCACGTCCTCAGAAGGGACCATGATACCATCACAAGAACAGCTATGCTGTGGACCCCCGAGGGAAAGCGAAGGAGAGGCCGACCAAAAACAACTTGGCGGAGAACTGTGGAGGCCGAGATGCAAAGAATGAACCAGAGTTGGGGCACTGTACGAAGGATCGCCGCCGACCGAGCAAAGTGGAATCAATTTGTTGCTGCCCTACAAGACGCCACCAGGCGTGATGGCCACTGACTGCTTTGACGGTTGGCAGTTATGGATCAAAGAAGAAGAAAGAAAGATATTAATGACAAAGGCGATCCAACAGGAGGCAATCTGATCATCAGAGGTGGTCCCACCGTCGATCAAGTGTTTCGGCCTTTATTAAAGATAAAGGACATCCTTTAAATGAAAACTGTAAAAACGTCAACGACATTGATAAAATTGTGAGCTATCACGTGATTATTGGTGATGAATGATAGCACTGACAGGCCTCGTGACTAGGCGCAGAATACCGTGTCATTTAGTAGACACATCGCGTGCTGTTTACATTTTCCCAGCTTAACAACCAATAGAACACACACACACACACACACACAAAATCTACAACAGCCAGTGGCATTACAAAACCTGGGGCACTTTCAAAGGCTGGAAGTAAGCCAAGTTTCGCGTTTGTGTCTTATTAAGGAAATATACCGGACGATATTAAGCCCACGCTTTCATAAACGTAATTTGGTTACCCATAATACAAACGCTCAAAAAGGAATACCTCATAGACAAATAATCTCCGTTCACAATCTTCACGGAAAACATAGACATTATTCCCTTTCGTCACAGCCGTGACACGTAGATAGAAATAACTAGTTTCATCATGTTTACGAACTAGGGGTCGTCCATATAAGACGTCACACACATTTTATACAATATTAACGCCCTTCTCCCCCTCTTGTCACATTCATCACAATAACGCAGACCCTCTCTAATGATACGTCACAAATCTCTTAAACTGTTTTCCTCTCCCATTTTTTTTTTATTGGTAATACTGAAAGGATAAAATGCAATCGAATGTACATTGGTTAACTAGTACAGAGAAAATAATAACCTTTTAAATCCTAACCCTAACGACGTGGGCGAGTTATTAGATTGGCATCATAGAAAACGTCCCACTTTCTTCATTTGAACCTTAATTTTTTTTATTTTGAGAATTAAATTAAGCTAACATGGTAGTGATCTTTTAAATAAATTTAGCAACATTTATCCAACAGTCTTTGTAAAAGGCATTACTTTTCAGGTTTAGATTCACAAAACAAGTCATCCCATGAAAACTTTCTTTTATCATTTTAAACCTTAATTCTATAAAATATTCAAGTTATGTTT
Organism: Oreohelix idahoensis; assembly: GCA_024509875.1. Taxonomy (NCBI): domain Eukaryota; kingdom Metazoa; phylum Mollusca; class Gastropoda; order Stylommatophora; family Oreohelicidae; genus Oreohelix; species Oreohelix idahoensis. Next base: position 216,790 of record JAMPIV010005434.1, read on the forward strand.
ACCCAATCCTAATATCTCTCCTGACATTTAAATGTCCACGAAAAATATATTGCAAGCCTATGGCGTAGTCTTTTTTCTTTCAGCTCTACTCACATATTTTTGCCTACACAAGTTCCGGAGATGACATGACAGAATAGACTTTGAGTTGGCAGTGTCATGTCATAATTAATTCATACGTCATGGAAAATACTGTGTTTAAATTTCGAGACGCTGTTTTGACTTTAAATATTTTAAAAAATGTGTCAGTCGGAATGCATTAACCAATGTGAAGACTTTTCCTTTCAGAAATTAGTTCTAGTTTTGAAATTCATCTTTCTTCCAATTGTAAAGAACGTGTGTTTCCCTATAAAGTCAATTCACACTGCTCCAGCTGTAAAGAAACTCATTTCCTCAGCTAATTCTTGAATGATCTCTGCAGCCTAATGTTATTGGATACAGCTTAACGTGGGTGTCCTTTCTAATAGAGGTGGCCAAAATGTATGCAGGAAGACACCATTTTCTCGCCAGTGGACTTCATTTCACTCTTTTACTGCCTCTTTCTGTATTTCCCTGAGGCTTAACTGGCATACTCTCTTGATTTTCATGTTATAAAATATTGTTCCAGTCTCGATTTAAATGCAAATTTTCCAGCTAAATAAAAGACAGTATTTTCTAAAAATAGCGCATCCCAAAAGTCACTCCACGTAGGAAATACGTTTTTTAGTTACGTCACACGGAATAAAAGCTAAGAAACTAAAGACAGGCACATGCTGGACCTTGGTTTTAAGAGTGGACAGAAAAGGTTCTTTATTGAATGTTATAGATAACAAGTTAAAGATAGGAACTACCGATGTGTTTGACTAGCACCGATAAAATGACTGCTCAACATCTGCTTAAAAGATGCCCAACATACGAGGAACAGAGAAAGCACATGTGGCCATCACCAGTACCATTCCTGGAAACACTTTATGGAGATAGAATTAGCCTCAAGCTGACCATTGCTTTCTTTGAACATATTCAAGTTGACGTCTGAGAGTATACGAAGAAGAAGAATGTTGTAGATAGCTTATATAAGCGGAATTGTCACTTATTATTGGAATTTAAAACAATAATGCAACTTTTATACATGATCTGTCTGTTATTTTATATTTATTTTGTATTCTCTTCATTTTGAGGGGAAGTGAAAATAAAGCGTATTCTTTTCTTTACACTAACGGTAAAATAAAAATGAAAAGGTAGTCTCATCGCAAATATTGCCGTAGGGTAGTGGAGTGTTAGAGACTTCACTATACTAGGTCTCAGCTTTGTGACTCTGCGTGACCTGTTCCCTTACTCGTTGCCATTTCCTACCCTCCTACCTCAAGAACAGAGTTAGGTATTGATTAATAGCTGACTAAGCCGATGTGTCCCGCTACCAGATTTTGAACACGGTAACTTCGTCCCAAGAAGCACGCACTCTAACCACTCTGCCAGTCAAATCTGAATTAACGGTAACAGAGAACGTTAAAAGCGGAATACATAACTTTAGCAGCCGTTTGTGACCGCTTGACATACACTACCATTAATACGTGTTAAAACCACATAGAATGAGAATAACAACGTTAAAAGCAGTTAAGACATTTGTGCACAAAACACAGTATCATGAAAAGTTCACGGCTTTGAGAGAAGCTGTCCCAGAACAACAAAATAGTAAATGCATGTTTCTGAATGGAAAGTTTTGTGAGAAGTTGCTAATCTGGGTGTTTTTTTCCGTTGTTAGAGAGAGAGAGCGCCGTGTGGAAAAAGTCGAAAAGCTGAGAAAGCGTGTGCAAATATAGATGTTTTGTACCTTGTGAAAAATAAAGCACCGTGTGAAAATTGGCGGGAAAAAAGAAGAAATAGTATATAAAGGAGAGACGTGGGCGATAGACAGGCTTTTACAGATTTTTAGGATTCATTAGGCGAGAGGATTTTTACAGAACTTCGTCTTCGAGATTATCAAGACAAGTTTATTTTAACTTGACAAGTTTTTAAGTAGACAAGTTAGTTTTCTAAGTATACCAGTTTATATTTTCTTCTGTTGGATACTTTTTCAAGTTGGATATACATTTTCATAAAAGGATACTCACTACTTTGTGTAAGCAAGAAATTAGTACTTCACCATTGTGCCAATAACATTTCTGTTCTGATCACGTTAATAAACTATATTTCATTTTTCTACATTGCTGAGTTTTCTTTGGAACGTTACAGTGGATTACTTTAACAAAACCATTATACGAGGTTGCTTTTCACTAAACATAAAAAGGGTACGAACGAATACTGGGAAGAAGAATAAAATAAGGTCAAGAATTTCCATCTCAGGCGGACAGGCCTGTAACGACTTGAACCAAAACGTACAAGAGTTAGCTCACGTCAAAATATTTACCTGCGCACAACACAATTAACTGAACTGACCCGGCCAACTGACGGACATACACATTCTTACATTGATGTTGTAACCAGCCCGGTTACACGTTATTTCATTTCTCTATTCTTTATTGAGCGTCAGATTAGCAGAGTGGTCAAAACGGTGGCTTCTCACGGCAAAGGTGCTGGGTTCGAAACTCGATGGCGCCACGCTCCAGTCTACCCAGCTGTAAATGGGTATCTGTCTTCTCCTGAGTTAGGGAATGCAAATGCAGCGAGGAAAAAACTGGTCATCCCCCCTCTCGAAGCTGGACCTAGTATAGGGTAGTCTCTAACATTTCAGTCAACCACAGCAGTATCTACTATGGGACTACCTTTACCTGCATTCTTCATTCCCATAATCACAAATATCAAGCACACAGCTAACCTTGACCGTCATTGACAAACTGTCATCCATGAGCCGCTTTACAGTTTGGTTGCACTGCTTCATAACCGACTTTGACGATTCTAGTTTCTTTTATTAGTCATCATCGACTCCATTTTCGCTCACATCGTACCACAACTGCAGCTGGTCACCATGCGGGAAATATGCACTAAACAGTCACGTGCTCTTGCTGTAGTAGTTTGTGTATCAATTTGTTGAACATGCCGAGGTTGCCACCCTTCATGCACTACTCCATAGTAATCGCCTTGTACGAGCTGCGTGAGAGAGTAGTTGTCTTACTGTTTCAGGGTCATTCATCAGAGACTCTACAGTTCCGTTTATTACAGATAATATCGTTTTTTCCTCGGAATATGCATGATCTTGTCTTTTTAAAACATCGTTATCAATTTTACAAGTGAGACTTTTACTCTTGTTTAAAAGTTTTGCCTTCTTTTGATGTGGCACGCTTCGTTCAGCCTGGCACAAAGTTTGTCGGCTACATTAAGGCGCATATCCAAATATTAGACAGAACTTGCGGTCAGGAATATGAATGTATTTTTTAAAAATTGTTGCTACCTTATCAAATTTTCACTGTTATTTTCGGAGTCCAAAGTGTATGTACAGTTCATTATTTCCACAGAATATACCAGATTATAACAGCGAGTCAAAGGTTGTATAATTACTTTGTATGTTTTCCCAAGGTGATAAGGGAAATATTCTCCGTGTGTTTTATTATATTTCATACCCTAGGACCTTCGTGGAATTGCAGTTCTGTTTTACTCTTTGTTCTTAAAAGTGCTGTATCATTAACATATCGAATCAATGAATCACTGAGTGAATGAGACAATTAATCAATCTATTTTATCTATTTGCTTCCATTACTGATGTCCGTCCCTGAGTCTGCCAATGTGTCTTTTGTCTCTGTAATTATTATTGAATTGTTTATGAATTCAACTATGACACCAGCCATGAAGACAGTATTCTGTATGTAGGTATATATGTTTGTCTGTCTGTCTATGCAGCGTATCCGTCTACCCATTCATCTATACTTAACCTATCTGTACTTCTGTCTATCTTCTCATCAGTTCATAAGTCCATCAATCCATGTATTTATTTGTCTATCCAGCTAATTATTTATCAGTCTGTCTGTCTGTCTTGTCTGTCTTCCTGTATTTACCTGTTTATCAATGTAGTAAGATCCCTGATACCCCGATCAAATAGATAAAATATTATCGATTATAAATCGAAATACTATAAAGATAAAATAGGGGGTTGTGCTCAACGTCTTCGCCATCGCCCGCAGTCGCGCAGGTTTTGAGAAGCATTAACGCAAAGTGAATGGTACCCTCTCTCAATATTACAAGCTTTTCGTACTCCGTCCTTGTCGTGAAATATTCTAATCCACATATATAAATTAAAACGTAAATGTAAAGCCTAACAAATAACTTCAATAAAAGGAAAGAAGAATGGTAAAGAACAGTGCTGTCACAATGACTGTACTCGAAATCCCCCTTGTTTTCTAATTCGTCTGCAAATTGTAACGTTTCACGTTGATAGTAAAAGCCTTCTGCAGCATACACGCGTTTCCCCAACACAATAAAATGTGTACTCCATTTCTAAGAAAAACCTTGAGATACGCAAGATGACCTAGATATAAAATTCCATTCATGTCATTTTATACACTACGTTACCAAAAAACGAAAGACAGATGGACTAAAGATAGAAAGAAAGAGAGAGGCTGAAAGCCGGAACGCAGGCAATACTACCACAGTCTCGCGATACACAATTACTACCATCACGCGTGTAAGGCCACAAGCACTAGCTTTTTTCAAATCGACAGTGATAAAAAACACTACATACACGAGAGTTAGTTTTTAAAAACTCACAAAACGCTTATTAGGAAACATGACATTATACTGGTTTACGTTTGAAAACATTACAGTACCCAGACACCACATCGTATTCGAAGTAAACAGGAGGTAGAAGAAAATGCATATTTTGAACGCAGCCACTTAGCTCCTTTAAATTTGTATATTTGGGTTCCTTAGGACTTGCTGACAAAGAATATGTTAAACGTTACGCAAATAGTCTAGGAATTACCAAATTATAGCCAAGGGAAATAGTGAGGGATGTCAGACAACACCCAAATCAGAATCGCTCAGTGGCAGATTTTCACACCACCATTGTACGGGAAATGGGTCTCCATGTTAAATCCGATTTGATTGGAGCGCAATAAATGTAAGGCTAAACACGATTAGTCGGGCTATAAATACTATCTTTTGTTGTCAGGGGAAACGGGAGTAGGAGTAATTTTTTTCAAACGATTGGGTAAACATGGCACGATTGGTTAGACCCGCGAATATAGTCAATCAGAGGCGTCAGGTCACCACCACATGTTCAAATAAACTTACTACAGAACCAGTGCGTTGAGCACCAGTGCATATTTTTCTAAATAAAAGCCTGGGACATCGGCAGATCGAAGTTGTGCTATATTCATTGCCATTCAACGTAACTGTGTATTATTCCATGAATTGTGGTAAGCTTGATATATTCAATATCTTTTTAATGAAAATTGAATGTAAATTGATAATTTATGTCTGTATATATGTGTGGTTCAGTAGCGAACATGAGGTAAAGCCTATATAGTGCTCCAACCTGAACAGAAGGTGTCGGAGGAAAGTAAAACTGCATGGAATTGCCAAACAGTACACTGACACCTATTTTATTGACTAGAAAGAAATAATGCTGGAATTGCAGAGGCGTAGTAACCATTAGGGAGGAATATACTGGTGTAAATTATTTCAGATGAAGCTGACAGTTGGCCTACCACTCTGAACTCAGTGTTTGTTATGTATTGTGTTCAGTCTGTAAATGGATTATAAACTAGTTATGAAGTAGGAGGTACAACCTTCTTGTTTCAGGGACCGTGGTCCTAAAGCTATTGAGCAGCACCTGGTCGGAGCTTTGCTGAACCTAGAGGCTGACAGCATACTCCTGGGTCCAGATAGTGACCAGTGAGGTGTCTCCAGAACACAGGGAGGCTATCGAGCAGAGGAGTCTTTTCCTGCCGCCATCACGAAAGATAAGCCTATGTGGCCAGTGGAGCTCAACATTATGCCCCCCTCAAAATCTGACTTTATAATAAACCAGAGGGAAAATACAATGTTTAAATTGATAGGGACTGTGAACTTTTCCCCATACTACTTACAAGATAAACAAACACTTGAAGTCATGATGACAAATAACAACATAGCTTGAAAAAACAAAACCAGTATTACCTCATATTACTACTACACAACTGACACACATAGGATAATATTAATAAAATATGTCACTACAAGTTTCATATTGATAAATCCTGTACATATAAATTGTAATTAAAATTGATTGTGATTCCTGGTTCACTTTGTAGTTGAATCAGGACATATATATTAATGAAGGTACTTAATACATATTGATATTTGAAAATTTACCAGTGCCTCATTTAAGATAGTCTTATAGAGTGTTAAATGTGTGTGAGTGTCACAGTGTTGTCAAGTGTGGTGGAATAAATTAAATTGTTTATCTGTCTGTTGTTGTTGTGACTTACACTTCATCATATACATACCCTAGACATTTAACGTAGTCATCACAATATTCCAGAATAATTCTGACTGAGGCATAATGTGGTAGCAAGTAAGGTTATCTGTAAAAACACTACACCTATTAGATACAGATACCTTCACAGCTGATCTCAGTCAGTACACTAAGTTCCCTATAAAAATTTATAACATCCCACTTTACCACAGTCCTTGAAATTAACTATAACATTTTGGCAGCCAAGGCGTGTTTCGTTCCAAGAAAGAGTGAGAGAGAAACGGAGGAGTGACGGAGAGATAGGAAGTATTAATAGAACGACATGCGACAGTGGTTCTGGGCATCACTTACGGTAACGAAAGTGCGTGACTTTGCTACTAGCAGAATTTTGAAAAGCGGTGCAAATCCACTACAAACCACCTGCCCACCCCGTTCACTAGTAGCGCAGTTTGAATGTATAAACACTTAGATTTGGAGACGGTAATAAAAACACACAGACAAGCTCGCATTTCCTGTATAGTTGTATTTTCTGATGAAATCCAAACGCGTTGCTTCATTTTGAAAAAGAACGAGAGAGGGAGGGAAAATGGTGGTGGATTTAAAGAAAAGAAAAAAATTACGGCTAACTTGGAAATTTGAAGATACCCACTACTGTGTAGGGCTGGAGATGGCGAAAGTGAAACTTAGAAGGATAGATAACGGGGGGCCCAAGGAACATCGATGCAGAATAAAATAAACGAAAGAACAGTGACTATAAAATGATAATACTTGTTTATTAGAATATCATATTCCACATTATGATATATTATCCTACCGTAGAGAGAAAAGTATGTTATTTGAAGAACTGAAGAGGGAAAAATACAAAGATGAAAATTATGATAAAGAGAGAAATAAAAATATAACGACTATATGACAGACAGTCGTCTGATCAATAATTGCCTTTTCTCATTAAAAACGCTTAGATAGTAACAGAAATATTGTAAAGAAAAGACAGAGAGACGCATTGATGTCCTCACTCAACTTTGCCAGTCTTGGGAGAGGGGGAACGTTACATTTTTTGAAAGTGTAATTTATTTTGAAAAAAGAGGCAAGTGGGCATAACATAATTTGATTGGCTGTGGTAGAATAGACTAATGGTAGTAATAAAAACGATTTCAAGCCAGCGTTAGTTGCCACTTGAAGATAAAGATTTCAAAAGTAGTGTTATCATCAGACGCAAGGCATTCATGACCATTGCCTTCGCTGTTCTGCACCAGTGGCGATCTTAGTGTGACCATTGATCGCCGGTTAACCTACTAATTGTGCATTATTTCATTGATGCGGGTTCCATGTTGAAACATTCAGTGAGCCATACAAGAATTATTGAATCTGCACGTTCGAGGCAATAAGTATCTGATTGCCCAAAACTCTGAAGAGTGCTGTAGCAGTGTCTAAACTTTGCAGTCGTGAAGACTATCGTTGTGGAAGAAAGACCACAGTGCTCCAGGACTTGAAGATAAGAACCTTCCAAGGGTTCATGATTTTTCACTTGACATAATCTCTCCAGTATTAAATCAACACAGCGTTCTTGAGGTGATGAACATAATCGTTCCTCATAAGAGTGACCCTTTATAAAATTTAGTTCTTTACCAGGACATTCCAAGTCATAGACATTTTCATAATATAACTAGACAAGTTGTCTTTTTTTAATTCACATTACTGTAAATACATTTCCATTCTATTTTGAGTTTTAAACATTCCTGTACTCAAGAAATTGAGGTACAGGAAATTAAAATTGTAAAAAATTGTTACTCAAACTTTAACCATTGATTTGTTTAATCATTTTCATTGAGTTACATTAGTGGTTGTTGTCATTCTCTCTACATCACATAGCACATTACCCTAGACATCTAGCCAGATAACAACCAGACACCTTTACATAAAAGTAAGCTCAAAATATATCGCAGATTGAGGTCGTAGGGTGGTAGCAGTCAGGTACCCTGAGAACAAGCATCATCAACTATTAGACTCAGGGACTTGCATAGCTGACCTCACTCTGTAGACAAGTAATATTTTACTCAATAACATCCAAACCCACCACAATCAACTCTCGCGTGCATGTTTCTATATCTGTCTGACCTACGAATATATCATATAATCATTTTGCTCATACACAAAAGGCCATTTCCATAATAATTATAGATGAAAAATAACATATGACAGAAGCACTGAACATACTGACAGATCTGTCGCGGGGCGCACAGTACGTAATTTGTTTTCGTATATCATTATTTCTCATGTTCATTTTATAAATTTTCGAGCTATGAACACTTCTCACCGTGTCTCTTGTATAAGAAACTCAAGCAATCTGTGTCTTATAATCAACTCTACCAAATATGTACAACCCATGATTACCTTAACTGCACTCATGTCTCTATAACAATCGACTCGACTCTCATCTCTGGGACACGACCATCTTGCTGCTGCATGTCCTGATGACAGTACTAATTCTCCTGTTGTCACTTCACTCCGTTCTATTTCATTTCAACTTCACTGAATCTTTGTAGTCAAACGTAGCATTATTTATGGTTAATGGTCATTGCACCACAAAACGATTGCAAGGATTCTGCGTTCTTTTAATGGGTTTAGTTTTCACGGTGTGTCTCGTTACACTGACCTTGTTGTTACTTTTAGTGATGATGTTTTCATTGGCAAGGAAAAGAGAAAAGATCTGGGTAATCAATCGAATAGAAGCTGTGAAACAGGAGTGGGCATTAAATCACCAGTTGACAATGTGTCAAAACGGTTAAAAAAAAGTGTAGGAAATTGGAATATTAGACACATTTCATGGTACTGTTACAAATTTTCATGCAAAAAAGTTCTTGAAAAAAAAAAACTTTTTTTAACGCTGAAATGACGAAAACATATCTTTCTGGCATGTCCTGAAAACTTGTTGCGCTTCCTCCATATGATTCAACAGGCTTAAGAAAATCAAATATTCTGCCACATTTTGACAGTTTTTTTTTTTCCAGACAGACATTCAAATATTTCACGTCAATTTTTTATCATTGATATTCTCTGATTTGTGTTATAACTTTGTACACAAGAATAACGCTTGATCAAAGTTATTTAAAGGAATTCCAGAATCTTCCCTATCATGAAAGTAGTTAGGAACCTGTTTGGCGTGATGTTGCGAATGAATCAGGAAGTCTGCCACACCTGTAGCTTTAATCAAAATCTAAGTGGTGATATTTCTGTATCTTGAGAATCAAAGAATCTGCTTCGGACACTTAGTGAGGATGTATTCTGACCAATCAAAAACAGTAACAGTAAAGGTAGTTCCCTACCAGATAAAGCCGTAGGGGAGGGAAATATTACAGAATTCACTATAACCGGTTCTGCTTCGAGAGGTTGCCTTTTCCTTCCTTAACTCAAGACCAAAGTCAAGTACCCCTTTACAGCTGGGTATATTGGAGCTAACAACCCGGCACCTTTATCGCGACAGACCAGTGCTTTAACCACTCTGTCAATCGAACGCTCCAGTCAGCCGTACTGGCTTGTAACCTCAAGATGGAAAGTAACCAGTTTACAGCACGACTCAGAAGAACTTGGGATCGAGGGAGTAACAGACATGTTCAGGAAAAACAGCTTGATATCACATGAGGTCAAGTTGCGCGTACCTGATAGCGGAAAAAAAAGTTATCACCTCTGAGACGTGTTCACGACAATTGTGCTGTAGTAAAGGATGACTGTGGGAGCCGCGCTAGTGTAATGGTTAAGACGTTGCGCTAGCGACCAGGTTTTCAAGGCTTGAGGCCCGGGCGCCGGCATTTGTAGGAGTGTCATCGACCGGGAATTTGACTGAATAACCTGAACGGCTCCTGCAGACAAACCCTCTGTGGATGGGAAGTAGCGAAGATCCTGACCGGGTTGGAAGGAAAGTCCACTGGCTCTCCAGCCTCACAATGACATGTCATTGGGCCAAAAGGGCTGGAAAACTCGAGTGCCGCTGGTGGGAAAAAAAGGATGTCTTTGTTTACTGTAACGTTGCTGACGTCAACTGTTTGTTAATTGTCCTGTTCGTTTACAAGTGTTATGGTGAATAGGTTAAATAATATTTCTCTAAAATGACTCCGTAAAAATTATTTTGAGAAATAATTTAAATTGTATAGTAAGTTAATTAGATTTTTATAAATACAATAATTTTCCATGAAGACCAACTTACTGGCCACTTTAGAATAAAAAAAGGATGTCCACTAGAGAGAGTTCTCATAATTTCCTCCCTTACTGGATACTGACCGGATTATAAATACAACATCAACCAACATAAATTGAATTCAGTAGCTTGACAAAACAGCTTGATGATCTCGATTGTGCCGACGACCTGGCTCATCTGTCCCATAACCATTACCAGATGCTGGACACAATGCGCCTTCTTGATGACAGGTCACGGCAAATGGGTTTGAAAGTTCATGCAAAAAAAAAAAGGCAAAGATTGTCAGTATAAATGCGACTAACGATAGCCAAATTGTATTGGCAGAAACATCTTTACAAGATGTGCAATCATACATGTGTCTGGGTAGCGTTAGAGACGAAGTTGAAGGAACAGATAATGATATAAAAAAGAAGAATACAAAAGGTTAGTGGAGATTTCACTGCGTTGGGAGATGTACAGAAATCAAAAGAAATGTCCAACACAGTAATAAGAATGTTCAACTCAAATATCAAGTCAGTCCTGTTGTGTGGCTCTGAAACACGGAGAACTGCCAAAGTGACAACCAGAAAGATATAGACCTTCTTACGTGTTTTCTTGCGCCGAAAAGATGGATAAAAATGGTATGACAAGATCATCAGATGAAACTTTACGGAAAGAGCCAGACGAATACCCGTGGTGTAAGATGGTAGGAGAAGACGCTGGTTTGATAGGACACATACACATACAAACATTAGTTGAAAGCATTATACAATGCAGCCCCTGTTCTGGAATCAGCAGGATACAAGAAATAATTGGCGGCCAAACACGCACGGAGACGAGAACTAGAGACAACAACTACCGGATAAATAAGGCACAGAAAAATCTTGACCGGATGGCACGTGACAAGAAGCCTTGGCGTGTATTTGATGAAGACGTCTGCTCAATTTGGAGCTAAAATATAATGAATGAATGTGGTAAAATCTGCGAGGATAATTACTCATTTCTATGGATTTTAGTCATAAAAACAACAATAAATAAAACCAGCCCGATTGTGTCTGACGGAATTGCTCTCACACGCCCGCCACTGCCTTTTGTGCAGTGCGAAAAGCCTATAGCATATATAATATACAACGCGCTGCATTTTCGGTTTCGCCAACGTACTACCGATGTTTAAACTTGTAAGATCTGCTGCATACACGGCCGCCTAACCGATAAAATTAATTAATTGGCGGAAGAGCGCCGCACAATACTATCTGAATTAACGTAATATTTTGTTTTTAACAGGTTAATCAGTAGTAAGTCTTACAATTTGGTAGTGAAACACGATAAAATACAAATCATAAAACCCAACTTGTTAACCCGCCACGTCTAACACCCGATTTGCCTGCCACACTCTGCCATGCGTATCTACACGCGGCGGCAAACGTCATCGGAGGCAAACACACAGACAGTATGTCCCCACTCGTTGTAGACGTACTGGCGTCACTAAAACAAGTAGTAGTTGAATCACATAGGCTAAGCGGGAGAGGAGAAAGGAGGAAATGGTGGTCTTGTGTAAAATCTTATTTGACGAACGAACAGTGACAAAAATGAAAATCTTTATTAATAGGAAACTGAACATAAAACTTATATGATAAGATAGCTGAGACTCCCCTAAGCAAGAATATGTTTTAAATACTATGATAGCCCCAGTATTAGTGAAGTTATGAAGGAAAAATAAAATGTCCAAGACGGTAGACCAGACAGATAGTCAACCCTACTTGAATTTTTTCATAACGTTAAGGGACGATCGCGTAGAAAGAGGCATTGAGGTGAATATTCAAATTCGCTTGAGTACAGAGGGTATAGGGTGAGAAGGGGGGGCGATAGGAAATTGGTTATCAACGAAACGTTTTTGTTGTATGGCAACTAACATAGGCTAGCCAATTAAATCGCAGACGCGGTGTAGTTTGGAATTGTTTTTTGTTTTTTCAAAACTGCATTTTGAAATCTGGTAGTCGCCAGCTTCTGATTGGCTAGTGGTACCCAATATTAGCAAGGGGTTTTCCTTATTCAATTGCCAGTTGTCTAAAATAAATTACATTAAACATTTTGCTGAGATTCAGCTGTGGTAAATTTAAAGTAAAATAAATATTTCCCAGCCTGAGACCAGTGCAGAGTGAAACTGCGGCCATTGCTTTGCAAGTCAGCATCATTTGTTTATATTTCTTGAATTGTGGTAAGGACGATTTATGAATTATTCTGTTTAATTCCACAGCAAACAAAATTGGGTATTGATATTGAGGAAAAATGAAGAACATGTCGGTAGTAGACATTGTTGAGTCCTCATCTTAAAATGTATCTAATTGATGTATGTTGTCATGATTATGCTGTTATATTATTATAGTAGTAAGCCTCTGTGTTCTATGAACACTATTTACATGCCTGAAGCATTTATAATATAAAAAAGAAAAGAGAAAATCATACCAACGGAAATGTGGTTACCCCACATTATTGTATTGAGGAAAAAAGATGTAAAGGTACAGTGGCGTATCTGCCATAGGGACCTGAGGTGTGGTCACAGCAAGGAGGGAGTCAAACAAAGTTAGGGGCTTGTGCACATGTACGGCACGCAAGGCTGACCCCATATCCTGGTAGGAAAATATTAAATAATCTCAGTGAGTAGATGTAAAGCCAGGGTATCCTTTTGTTCCAGCGTTTTATTCCCTGTTACCGACTGGTGGCAGGAAGCCAGCTGAAAGTGAATACAGCCCTCAAGCCTCCATCCAGTCATTTCTACTATTATAAGAACACGGAGGAGCTTGAACGAGTGAAAGAGTCTGCATCTTCAGGAGAGAATTTCCTTATAAATAACCCCAGGTGATGTGCCATACATCTGGGTACATCTGACACTTTTTGTAAAAAAGTAACATTCACTGAGTTTCCCTATGATATTCAGGAATTTCAAGGGGTATGATGACACAACAGCCCCTCATACACAGTGACTCTCCCTTTATAGGATTACAGTAGTAGCTGTGAACTGTTCTTCAGTGAAAAATATATCTTGATTTTAGTTGTGTGGACAGAAAGTCCAGTTGTTTTATTACCCTCTTTCTGTAAACTATCTTGTCCTTATTTTCAAGACCTGTCCAAAAGATATAACTGGACAGGCAGATTAAATTGTAATATTCAGTTCAAAAGAAAACTTAACACCTGTTTTATTAACTTTCTCATAGAAAAGTAAAGTGTTTGTGTGTTGTGTACTATCATCTCATTTCTCCCCTAGACAATAGGTACATCATACACCCTACACTAGAGCCAACAGAGAGACCGTGTGAGATCTAGGGAGGTAGCGTTAGGTTCCCTGTACACAATTCATCATCATCATTTATAGAATCAGGGACCTACATTTGCTTGACCTCGCACGGTTACTGCATACACTTATTTCATTCTTTGTTAGGATACCATCATAACCTCCCCAGCAAATCATTTTATTTGCTACATAAATTGGTAGGCTTGTCCGAGATTGAACTTTCTACATAAATTGGGGACAGTCTAATTTTCCCAGGAAATCCCCATATAATATATTTGCCCACGATTTTGGGAAGTCAAGAAAGTGTCAGAAACCCAGATTTAATTAAATAAATTTATAATTAGTTATATTTAGAAACTTTGTTGGTACATTTTTCAGGATGGCAGATCTGGCCAAGTTTCGCTCTGCAGCTGTGCAAGCGGCGAGAGATATGAATATGGAGGGACAAATTTTGGTTGATTATGTCACCTCAGAATGTGACAAATTTATTACTAGGGAAGAACATAGGTTAGCTGAGGAAAGGAGAGTGCAGTTAGAAGATGCTAGGGAGACTAAGAAATTAGAGGCTGATCGAGAGGCTGAGATAAAGAGGCTGCAGATGGAGGAGAAGAAACTTGAGGCTGAGAAGGAGGCAAAGAAACTTGAACTCGAGGCTGAGAAGGAGGAAAAACGTCTACACAGGGAGGCGGAACGAGAGAAAGAAGAAAGAAGATTGGAGGCGGAAAGGGAAGATAAACGGTTACAGAGGGAACATGAGTTACGCCTAAGGGAGTTAGAGCTACAAGGCCATGCTCCAGAAAATGGAACTAGCCCTTCCACTTCCGACTCCGCTGCAAGCCAGGCTGCCTCCTCATCAGCCATGGGGTTCCACTTAGATTATTTTATAGAAAAAGATGATGATATTGAATCGTATCTAAGCAGATACGAAATATTAGCCACTACTTATGGGTTGGAAAGAGAAAAATGGGGAGTAAAGTTGTCTCAAGGACTTCGCGGTACAGCTTACGAAGTTTTTTCTAAAATGAGTAGGGGTGACCAGGACAACTATGACATGTTGAAGCAAGCTCTTCTGTTAAGATACGAAAAGAACGGAGAATTTTATAGAAAGAAATTTAAGAATGCCAGGCTTCTGTCGGGTGAGACCTATCACCAGTTCTCCGCCCGGTTGGAAACGTATATGGAGAAATGGGCTTCTTTGGGGAAAACCCAAGATCTCAAAGAGATGATACTCATTGAGCAGATGAGAGAGTCCATGGCTCCAGACATGAGAAAGTTTCTCATGGAACAGGGTGCGGAGAGACTGGAGGAAATAATAAATGTCGCTGAAAGGTATCATGCAGCCCAGGCAGAGGTAGCTGGTATTAAAAAGAAACCAGTAGATCAGTTTAAGGCTCCTCAAACCCATAATAAATTTGATAACAGAGGTAAGCAGAACTTCGATAGGCCTCGAAATGATTATAAAAATAAAACCGCACAATTCAAGGACAGAAGGAATGAGGAAAGAAAACCTCATCATCAAAGTAGATGGTATTGTACTTATTGTAAGAAGGAGGGACATGACATTAAGTATTGTAAAAGTAAACCTGCTGGATTTGCTGCTATGAAAAGGGGAAAACAGGAGGGAAAGGACAAACCTGCTGAACAGCAGGAACCTTATCACCCCCAGTTTGCGAGGATGTTGTATGCAATGATGTCACCATAAGGTGCCTCTATGATACAGGTTTGGATTTTGAGGCTGTGGTGAGCTCGCACTTGGTGAACCCAGATCAGTATACCACAGAAACAGTGGAGATACAAGGGGCGACCAAGGACCTACCCCTCATGAAACTTCCCATTGCCAGGATACAAGTGAAGACTCGCTATGTGGAAGGGATAATCAGAGCAGCAGTGATAGATGCACCCATCTACCCTCTGATATTGGGGTGTCGTTATGTCTACTTGGGAAATCCAACGAGACCTGTGGTCTTGGCAGCAGTCCAGACCCGATCACAATCCAGAAAGGAAGAAGATGAACCTATAAATACTCATCCCGAAGAGATGAGAAAGGCACAGGCTGAAGATAAGTCACTGAAGCCGTGCTATAAGAAACTGGCAAAGAGCCATACTCCTCCAAATAAAGGAGAATTCTATATGAAGAATAAATTGCTATACAGGAAGGCCGGCACTGGTGCAGCTGGTCATGGTCAGCTGGTCCTTCCTAAATCATATAGAGAAAAAGTGATATAGTTAGGTCATGCTATCCCCTTCAGTGGTCACATGGGGATTAGTGCAACAGGACAGCGTATAGCTTGTCATTATTTCTGGCCAGGGGTAACGGAAGACATAAAGAGATACGTACACCCCTGCCCCGAATGCCAGAGATTAGCTCCAAAGCATTGGACTGCTCCCGCAACTCTTGGGGAAATGCCCATAGTGGGAACCCCTTTTGAGAGAGTTGCTGTGGATATTGTGGGACCTCTCACTCGGACCAAGAGGAGGAACAGTTACATCCTTACACTGGTAGACACTTGTTCTATGTGGGGAGAGGCGGTAGCCCTGTCATCAATCGATTCGAAACATGTGGCAGAGGCATTACTTACGATATTCACAAGGTTAGGTTTCCCGCATCAAATCTTGACAGATAATGGCTCTCAGTTCAAGGGGAAACTAACTGAAGAGGTGTTCAGGTTGTTTCAAGCCAAGCACTTTCACTGTAGCCCGTACCATCCCCAAGGGAACGGCCAGGTAGAGAGGTTCAATGGGACTCTCATTTCTATCCTGAGAAAGCTGGCACATGAGAAACCTGAAACGTGGGACCACTACTTGCCCGCCGCCCTGTTTGCGTACCGGGAAGTACCACATAATTCCACCGGAATGGCCCCCGCAACACTGTTATTTGGTAGGCCAATAAAAGGTCCGTTAGAAGCTTTGTTAAGGACCTGGACTGATGAGAAGGCAGAGGAGACTGTTACCTCATCTTATCAATACGTGAACGAACTGACTAATCGTTTACAAACCGGTTGGAAACTGGCAAATGAAAATTTGAGACAAGCCAGGAAAAAGCATGCTGCTTATTATAATCGAAAAGCGAAGGATAGGGAACTTGCTGTGGGGGAGAAGGTACTTCTTCTATTGCCCAGCAGCAATAATAAACTTCAGATCGGATGGCAAGGACCATACACAGTTTTGGAAAAGGTATCCAGAACCAATTATAAGATAGACAAAAAGGGAAAGGAAAAAGTCTATCATGTGAACCTGTTGAAGAAATATCTGGACAGACAAATCCAGGAAGGGACACACTTATTGGCCTTGTCTATTGCAACCGAAATGAAAAATGACCCTCTCTCCTCATTTGAATATCCACTGAAAACCAGTGAAACGTTTGAGCAGGTGAAAATCAGCAATCACTTGACAAAAGGGCAGAAGGAGAAGGTTCGACAGATCCTTGAGAAACATACAGATGTGTTGACAGATAAACCGGGTAACACCCATTTGTTGGAATATGATATGAAACTACTAGACCAAACACCTATCTGTATGAGGCCCTATTCTATTCCATTCGCTAAGGAGAAAGCTTTAAAAGAGGAGATAGATTAATTGTTACAAGAAGGGATTATTTCTCATAGTGAGTCTCCTTATAGTTCCTGCGTGGTTCTGTTGCGGAAACCATCGGGAGAACATAGACTGTGTATAGATTACAGGAAACTGAATGCTGTCACAGAAGGTCAGGTGGATCCATTACCTGATACTACTCAACTATTTGCCAGGCTGAACAAGGCAAAATATTTTTCTAAGGTGGATCTTAGCAAGGGCTATTACCAAATTCCAGTAAAGCCTGAGGTTCGATCTTATTTAGCATTTAGCACCTCGGAAGGTCATTATGAGTTCAACATGTTGCCGTTTGGGTTGAAAAATGCTCCGAGTGTGTTTTCAAGGATGATGCGAAAACTGCTGGATCCCCTGAAAAATCCATGTATTTCGAATTTTATGGACGATATCCTCATTGCTACGGAAACATTTGAGGAACACGTTACCTCTTTGAATATGCTGTTAGATAGACTCAGAGAGGCTAACTTAACCGCCAGGCCAACAAAATGTTGTATAGGTTGTAAAGAGTTGGAATTCTTGGGACATACTGTGCATCAGGGTAGCATGACCCCTGATCCCAAGAATCTGGAAAAATTGAAAAAAGCTCCTCGACCCCAAACAAAGAAAGACGTGCGATCTTTCGTGTCGTTGTGTGGTTTTTACCAAAAGTACATTAAAAATTTTAACTCTATATGTGCTCCGCTGACAGATTTAACTCGTAAAGGTCAACCTGATAAAATAATTTGGTCTGCTCAGTGCGAATTAGTTTACCAAGAGTTGAAGGAAAAACTTACAAGCAGGCCAGTATTGCAATTGCCTGACTTAACTCAAGAATTTATTGTGAGAAGTGACGCAAGCAATGTGGGCCTAGGTGCTACCTTGTTGCAAAGGTCTTCCTCACCAGATGGGGAATTGAAACCAGTCGCTTATGCTAGCCGCAAGTTGAACAAGGCGGAAAAAAATTATTCAACAAGTGAAAAGGAATGTCTCGCTTTGATATGGTCTATAAAGAAATTTCAGATTTATTTATATGGCAGGACATTTGTGGTCCAAACGGATCATTCACCTCTTGTGTTCCTGTCACAAGCGAAGCATGAAAATTCCAGATTATTGAGATGGTCTTTATTACTGCAGCCATACTCATTCCGGATAGATTATATCCCGGGTCCGACGAATGTGGGTGCCGACTTTTTAAGCAGACATCCATGTGATGAAAATCAGAGAAACGCATAAGACTTCATTGAGCTAAGTTATCTCGCAGATAATAACCTGCATAGTGATGCATGTTTAAGAGGGGAGGTGTGTGGTAAAATCTGCGAGGATAATTACTCATTTCTATGGATTTTAGTCATAAAAACAACAATAAATAAAACCAGCCCGATTGTGTCTGACGGAATTGCTCTCACACGCCCGCCACTGCCTTTTGTGCAGTGCGAAAAGCCTATAGCATATATAATATACAACGCGCTGCATTTTCGGTTTCGCCAACGTACTACCGATGTTTAAACTTGTAAGATCTGCTGCATACACGGCCGCCTAACCGATAAAATTAATTAATTGGCGGAAGAGCGCCGCACAATACTATCTGAATTAACGTAATATTTTGTTTTTAACAGGTTAATCAGTAGTAAGTCTTACAATTTGGTAGTGAAACACGATAAAATACAAATCATAAAACCCAACTTGTTAACCCGCCACGTCTAACACCCGATTTGCCTGCCACACTCTGCCATGCGTATCTACACGCGGCGGCAAACGTCATCGGAGGCAAACACACAGACAGTATGTCCCCACTCGTTGTAGACGTACTGGCGTCACTAAAACAAGTAGTAGTTGAATCACATAGGCTAAGCGGGAGAGGAGAAAGGAGGAAATGGTGGTCTTGTGTAAAATCTTATTTGACGAACGAACAGTGACAAAAATGAAAATCTTTATTAATAGGAAACTGAACATAAAACTTATATGATAAGATAGCTGAGACTACCCTAAGCAAGAATATGTTTTAAATACTATGATAGCCCCAGTATTAGTGAAGTTATGAAGGAAAAATAAAATGTCCAAGACGGTAGACCAGACAGATAGTCAACCCTACTTGAATTTTTCATAACGTTAAGGGACGATCGCGTAGAAAGAGGCATTGAGGTGAATATTCAAATTCGCTTGAGTACAGAGGGTATAGGGTGAGAAGGGGGGGCGATAGGAAATTGGTTATCAACGAAACGTTTTTGTTGTATGGCAACTAACATAGGCTAGCCAATTAAATAGCAGACGCGGTGTAGTTTGGAATTGTTTTTTGTTTTTCAAAACTGCATTTTGAAATCTGGTAGTCGCCAGCTTCTGATTGGCTAGTGGTACCCAATATTAGCAAGGGGTTTTCCTTATTCAATTGCCAGTTGTCTAAAATAAATTACATTAAACATTTTGCTGAGATTCAGCTGTGGTAAATTTAAAGTAAAATAAATATTTCCCAGCCTGAGACCAGTGCAGAGTGAAACTGCGGCCATTGCTTTGCAAGTCAGCATCATTTGTTTATATTTCTTGAATTGTGGTAAGGACGATTTATGAATTATTCTGTTTAATTCCACAGCAAACAAAATTGGGTATTGATATTGAGGAAAAATGAAGAACATGTCGGTAGTAGACATTGTTGAGTCCTCATCTTAAAATGTATCTAATTGATGTATGTTGTCATGATTATGCTGTTATATTATTATAGTAGTAAGCCTCTGTGTTCTATGAACACTATTTACATGCCTGAAGCATTTATAATATAAAAAGAAAAGAGAAAATCATACCAACGGAAATGTGGTTACCCCACATTATTGTATTGAGGAAAAAAGATGTAAAGGTACAGTGGCGTATCTGCCATAGGGACCTGAGGTGTGGTCACAGCAAGGAGGGAGTCAAACAAAGTTA
This sequence comes from Oreohelix idahoensis, assembly GCA_024509875.1. Lineage (NCBI taxonomy): Eukaryota > Metazoa > Mollusca > Gastropoda > Stylommatophora > Oreohelicidae > Oreohelix > Oreohelix idahoensis. The sequence goes on from JAMPIV010005434.1 coordinate 237,103, forward strand.
GGGGCTTGTGCACATGTACGGCACGCAAGGCTGACCCCATATCCTGGTAGGAAAATATTAAATAATCTCAGTGAGTAGATGTAAAGCCAGGGTATCCTTTTGTTCCAGCGTTTTATTCCCTGTTACCGACTGGTGGCAGGAAGCCAGCTGAAAGTGAATACAGCCCTCAAGCCTCCATCCAGTCATTTCTACTATTATAAGAACACGGAGGAGCTTGAACGAGTGAAAGAGTCTGCATCTTCAGGAGAGAATTTCCTTATAAATAACCCCAGGTGATGTGCCATACATCTGGGTACATCTGACACTTTTTGTAAAAAAGTAACATTCACTGAGTTTCCCTATGATATTCAGGAATTTCAAGGGGTATGATGACACAACAGCCCCTCATACACAATGACTCTCCCTTTATAGGATTACAGTAGTAGCTGTGAACTGTTCTTCAGTGAAAAATATATCTTGATTTTAGTTGTGTGGACAGAAAGTCCAGTTGTTTTATTACCCTCTTTCTGTAAACTATCTTGTCCTTATTTTCAAGACCTGTCCAAAAGATATAACTGGACAGGCAGATTAAATTGTAATATTCAGTTCAAAAGAAAACTTAACATCTGTTTTATTAACTTTCTCATAGAAAAGTAAAGTGTTTGTGTGTTGTGTACTATCATCTCATTTCTCCCCTAGACAATAGGTACATCATACACCCTACACTAGAGCCAACAGAGAGACCGTGTGAGATCTAGGGAGGTAGCGTTAGGTTCCCTGTACACAATTCATCATCATCATTTATAGAATCAGGGACCTACATTTGCTTGACCTCGCACGGTTACTGCATACACTTATTTCATTCTTTGTTAGGATACCATCATAACCTCCCCAGCAAATCATTTTATTTGCTACAATGAAGTTAAATGTTTAATTTTCATGATGTCTGAAACATTTTAATGAAAAAAGTAGTTGACTATTTAAGTTTGATGCCAAGCTTAATAACTGTTTTGCAGAGCCGGATAAACAATTTTTGTTTATTGTGCTTTACAATGTTTTCCGTGAAAAATTAAGCATTTTTAATGACGCTTCTTTGGGTGTTTAAGGTACACGGGTTTAAACAAATGAATAATATTCTTAATAAGTAAAATAACTGATAAATTACCATTACCCGCCTACCACAGCAGAAGATCTGGGTTCAAGACACGGGAGGACCAGAAGGCAGATGGATAGACAACATCAAATACAACAATACGGGGTCGAAACAGCCAGTGCAACACACTTGGATCAAGGACGCAAACTTCAGCTCACAAATAAGATTCACTGGATTGATGGAATGGAAGTAAGTAATATAAAAAGTAATGTAATAATATACTCTATGAGTGTGTATCCCATGTTACGAAATCACTTAGCTAAAAATATACTAAGGCTAAACGATTACATACACCATATGTACTTGTAATCTTCTACTATGTAATCTAACTGTTCGTGTTGGTACACATCTGGTGAGACAGATCATTAATTATACCTCTACACTACTATCTCGTACCTTATCAAGTCTCCCTACCTTACTCTGGTCTCCACGCCACCATTTACCACGCCTTCTCATATTCTTCATTTTCTAATTCTACTTTCCAATACGCAAATGCCACAGTGTTGCAGTACTGGTGCTAAAACAATAGAAGAACCTCATATTCCTAGGTTAATTGCAACACATGCAGACTCTCTTCAATAGATCACGTTATCAGTAAGGCAAAAAGTTATCTCTCAACGTCGTACCGAGGTATTCTGCCAGACTTACCTATCCCGTGCTGCATTCTTTTCAGGGCGTTTCCCTGGAACTAGACAAGATCAGCTTGGATAGGCTTGGACACAGCTCGTTAACTATCCCTTCATGAATGTGTCAAGTGCGCTTTGTCCTGTGCCTTACATTTAAGCCTATGAGGATATAAAGAAAGAATCGGACTACATCTACCTCAGAGGCGACAAATATGAAGTTATGCATAGGTCTGGCAACCTCACCATGTGAAGGAAATTGTTAAAGATATCATCGCAATGAGAATACATAATTGTTTTGATGCAGGGTTCCTTTAAGGGTACCAGCTGCAAGGGTGGCTCGAAAGTCCATTAGTAGCGACAAGGGAAAATAAGAAGAAGAAGAAGAAGAAGAAGAAAAATGTTTAGACGACACTGAATCATGAAATTTGCTATATTTTCACACAACAGGCCAATCACCTGTTTGTCTTACAATTTGATTGCATGTTCACCCAAGAGCCATTGTGCTCTTTGTGTCACCTCTACACTCTGTTGATGGATAGAAGAGGTTCTGATTAAGACAGAAAGAAAAAAAGTTAAATATTTTCAAGTGTAAGAAATTATGACGACACGATGTCATCCTAGCACCCATTTAGATTGTCATGTATTTGGTTAATTAAAGTTTTCAAAGAAGGTGTAAGAACTAAAATATGTGATCAGTCGGGTACCTGGCGTAGACACAAAGGACATAATCATTTTCTCCCTCGCTATTTGTGACGATAGGGCCGCCACTGCAGCTGATCCCTCTACGTAAAATCTGCATCAATGTTTTCATGTGCTCCTCCAGTAAGGGTGTATGTAGAAATGTATTTTACGTAATAGGGTTTAAAGTCTCAGGCGCACGGCTGTATTAGTCGATTTGTACGACATGCATGAGGGAACATTAGTCTTATTTTTGTGTGTGTCTCCTCAGAACCCCCCGCCCCCTGGAAAAAATAAACATGGTGCATTATCCTGTCTTAACAGATGAAATTCTACGTCTTATGCTCCTTTTAAACTCGCCTTTAAATCAAAATGTTTGTTGTTCAGCAACGGCGATACAAGTAATATACAAATATACACATAAACGTAAACACATCAACATCATCCTTTGACTACCCGAGGAGCACATACCTTCAACAAACTTATGTCAAGTATTCCTGACACGTGCCATCAGAACCAGGCTTTCCCATGACTTCTTGATCATTTGTTATTTCTGTCTCCAGTTCTCTTTTCCACGTATTTTGGTGTACCTCTGCTTATTATACCCGGGGGTTTCCAGACCAAGGACGCAAACACATACGGATGCTCAAAGGACCAGATAAACACACAAAAACACATTTAAACAGACATACAAACACATACAAATTCTAAGATAAGCATATAAATAGTAAGGTAAGGGAAACCGTTACACGCCCATTGAGGCATATTGGGAATATGGTGTTAGGCCCATATTATCTTGACCGTCGGCACGCGAGGGGTGATGTGGTCGGCATCACGCCGGCCGCCTTAACCTTCCCAGAGTTGCTCTGGCATATAAATGCTCACATATAAATACATATAAATACTTGCAGAAGCACAAAAGCACATACAAATACTAAGACAAACATATAAACACACACAAATACGCATTACACAGACACACAAATACACGCTTAGACAGATATACACACACACACGCTTACACAGACATACTTTTACACACTTACACAGATACATACATACACGCTTACACAGGCACACAAATACGTGCTTACACAGACACACAAATACGCTTGCACATACAAACACGTACACGCTTACACAGACACACAAACACGCTTACAAATATATACAAACACGCTTACACAGACATAGAAATGCACGCTTACATAAATTCACACACATATTCAAAGACACACCTTACACTATTCACCAACAGTTAATGTGAATACAGTTAGTATGCGCTCTAAAACTATCACAGTTTTTGTATATAAAACTAAGCATAAAGGAGACTTTATATGTTTTAGAAACGTGTTCGCAAATGTAGAGTTAATACATTGCCGGTAGTTAGCAAACGTAGAGTTAATACATTGCCGGTAGTTAGCAAATGTAGAGTTAATACATTGCCGGTAGTTAGCAAAATAAATATGCTAATAACAAAGAACAACACAATAAATAGGCAATAAGCAAGTTATATATGCAAGTAATAACACGACACACAATAAACTACAAACGTAATATCTTTCTTCTTTCATTTTTGCTTATCTGCTAAAAGGGTGAACGGAGTTCCATAGCAGATACAGCCGTAGGTGAAGGGAGTGTTAGAGACTTCGTCATAGTAGGTCCAGCTTTTTATTGAGTTGTAATGACCAGTTTCTTCCTCGTAGCATTTGCCTTTCATAACTCAAGAGTAGAGTCAAACATTCATTTACAGCTGGGCAAACCTTTAGCGTGACGTGCATTTTTCAATCTGGAACCGGGTAATTGTGCCGCGACACGAAAGCGTCCTAACTGCTTAAGCAGTCAGACGCTGGCTTATCAGATACCTGTGGATGAAATAGCCCATGTCAAGTTCTCAGGTCCTGCGACATTAGCTGAGGCTCTGACTTTCATATCCTTCTTGTATATGTCACCAGTTCTCTTCTCTGTGTGTTTTTCTGTGTCTCTATATTTCTTAAACATTGGGTATTCCAGAACAAGGACTACCTTGTGATGCTATTAACTTGTTTCCTAAGTGTGTATCCTATCAGAGTGAAAAGGCCCTTGAGTATAAGAGTGAGATCCATCTTTGTTTCATAGATCTGGAAAAGGCTTTTGACAGGGTCCCCTGGAGCAAACTTTGGGATTGTTTGGCAAGGAAGAACATTCCAGCACCTCTGATTCATGCTATACAGAGCTTCTACAAGTCTTGCAGAAATTATGTGAGGACAGCAAACCATAAGTCAGAAGAGTTCAGGACCACCACTGGTGTAAGACAAGGTGATATCCTGTCACCTTACCTTTTCATACTCCTCATGGACGATGTCATTAAGGCATGTAAGGAGAGAACAAGAAAGTATTCAGTGGGGTACTGGAAGATGAGACAGGTCTGTATTTCGGAGCTGGCATTTGCTGATGATGTTGCCCTGATTGTTAAATCAGAGGCACATCTCCAATTCAACCTGCAAGTCTGCAAGGAAGAGCTGGAGAAGAGAGGGGTGGTCATAAGCAGCTCTAAAACAAAATCCATGGTGATATCACGAGAAGAAAGAAGACATCAGATTAAGCTGGGAGAACAGGTCATGGAGCAGGTAGGCCGCTTTAGGTGCCTCGGAGCTGTTGTTGACCGAGGGGGAGGCATCGGGGGGGAGTTGGCCACTCGAGGGGCGGCGGCTGGGAGACTTTTTCGGGCCATGAATCGAGGATTCCTCAGCAAGAGAGAGGTTGGTAAGAAAACGAAGATGGCTGTATACCGCTCCACCTATGTCCCAGTCTTGGCGTGTGGATGCGAGTCGTGGGCAATGGCTGCAGCCCACGGGGGCCAGATCCAGACCTCGGGAATGAGGTGTCTGAGGAGGGTGGTTGGGGTGACAAGAGGAGACGTGGTGCGCAGCCAGACGATACGTCAAGGCCTTAAATCCCACCCCCTGCAGACCCAGGTAGA